>JAFEMH010001569.1:0-453082 GCA_022495995.1 Adenophora triphylla var. japonica
ATGAGATTTATGTCATGGTCAAATGACATACTCAAATCTCATAAGGTTACTGTATTTAGTCCCTAGACCTGAGATTATCATGACCTTTTACATATGATGAAAGTCATGTTTGATTTTAGTCAAACGATATCTTTTAAATACGATATTTATAAAGGCTTAGTTTGGCACAATCGGATTCATGATGGGAAGGATGATAAGTTAAGATGGAATTTTTGGTCCCTCGGAAGAGAGATGTTTTGCTTGGGCCCCTCGATGAGTGATAACATAGAAAGTGTATGGCCCCAATATGATTGGAATTATCATTATACTCGGAATCGAGAAAGCATTGAACAAAGCATAAGCTAGACGAGGACCATGACTTGTGTTCAATATAACATCATGTGAGACAAAGGGAGAAATGATGTGCACTATTGGAAACGTGAACTTTTACGTTACATTATTTGGGTAGACATAATGGCTTACTAGAGTCCGCTTATGTCTTATGAGAGTCGGACAGGACTTGAGCTCATTGCCAACATATAATGTAATCCTATTGGGTCGCGGGCACACACACAACTAGAATGAATTGATTAAACCTTAGGAAAGAATGATTGAGAGGAAAGTCCTGATGTGACTTAGTGTATCACGCGATGCACCTGGCACCCATGGGACTTGTCTGGTCGTGCAACACTCTAAGGTCATGCAGGTATTTTCTTGACTGGTTTCCTAATTTGATTAGGAAACAAATATTGATGCTAAAGTAGTAGTAACATGGGCCAAAACAGTCGCAAATTTCTAAAAGCTAGCCAAAATTCTGAAAAGAAATTACACAACAATATTCTCAACATTATTCCAAGGTTTATAGGATCCAAGAATTTTCTTGGGAAGAAATTGTTCTTTGGATTCATTTAAAGGCATGTGGATACCGAAAAGAGGGCCTTCGCTCGGCCTCACTCCGATCAAGGCCTGGGAGTTCGAAGCAATCGAAGAACGAAGTTTGTGGGATTCGAAATCACATAATCAAATCGTTTCCGATAGCTCACAAGAACGGAAAGCAAACAAGGTCAAGTCAGATCGGTCCAGGTTTCAAGTTAATTGTAAGCAGAACGAATCCTAGGCTTCTTGGGTTTTATGTTATTTGATGCTTAATTCTCACTGCGCATGAACCCGTAAAACCCAACAGCCTCCAACATTGTTATGATTTCTGTCAATGTTCATGTACTCTCTAAGATGGGCCATCTAAGGCGCAGGGGGAGTTTTTGTGAAGTATGTGATCCTGGCGGTTAGATGTCAAGGTGGATATATTTCGGGGTTTGATGTTATCTAATTTGGGGACGCTTTGAATTAGGTGGATAAAAACAAAAGGAATCGAAAATTCCTGGGTGACAGACAAGGGGCAACCGCGCAGCGTGTGGAGGGGCGACAGGGGCCGTGTTTCTCTGGGAGAAAGAGGGCGGTACGTACGCCCTGGGGAGGAGGAGACATCGCCCCCAGCTCTCCGGGACAAAGAGGGCGGTTGCACCCTCCAGGGAGCGATCGCGCCCTTAGGCGGATTTGGGCCTTGGGGCGACATAAATTTTGTGTAGGGTTTGAAAAAACTTAGTGGTTAGAACTAGGATATATAAATACCTCCTATCCCCTAACAATCAAGCAATTCTGAGCGTGATAGGAATATCAGCCAATTATGTGGTTCTCAAGTTCTCTTGCTAATATGTTCTCTAGGTCTAATGTTTGTACAAATCCGTGAAATCTTGTGATAAAGAATTCGTACACTAGATTAGATATTGTAATATGTTTCAAGCTTGATAATAATATTCTCTCCTCTCGCTCACGTGGATGTAGAAGCAAGTTGGGTGAAACCACGTATATTCATTGTCAGTTGTGTGATTGCCGTTTGTTTTCTATCTTCTAAATAGACTATGTTATAACAATAATATATCTAAATTTTCATTGCTTTCTTCAATCGTGCCCGCACTCACGTTATAACACCGACTGCTAGTCCCGTTATTTTTCTAGTGGTACATTTATAATATAAATGCACACTTTAGAGATGTAGCATGCTATAAAGGATGGCAATGTGGGCATATAACAAAGGATCATTTAAATGAATAATACGATTAGAGAGAAACTAGTAGTTGCACCCATTGAGGATTATAGATTTCAGAGAATAGCTTAAGGTGATTTGGTCAATATCTCGAGCTCTGGAGGTTAAGTGACGCCTTCACCTAGTTAGAAGACCTGGAAAATCTGAAGCATGATTCAAAATGGGGACGAAAAAACAAGAAACTAGCAAAAACGTTGGAAAAGGGGTCCGTAACCCTGATCATAAACTCCCAAAACACTAATTTAGTCCCTTGTTATCGTACTCACGTGACTTCTCTAATTATTATTATATCCATTACTCCTTAACAAATTTTATATGTAAGCTATCGCGATCAAAAATATTTTGATCAACTTTCATGTTTTGATTCAAGTGCAGAGAATCGAGACTCGCAATGTGTGCGCCTTCTGAACAATTACCGAACCGACACCTTAAAAAATCAACGCTTTCTTCTTAATTAGGGGTCTTCTATCAAATTGGGGTTTAAACTTTTAGGTGTTTCTTGCTAAATCAGATATAATGTTAGAATTTTGTCAATTTAGGGTGATGTAGAACTAGGATAGATTGATAATTTGAACCTCAAATAACCTTAGTTAAGTCATACTATGAAATTTGGCGATGCAAAAATTTTCGCAAGCTGTTTCTTCGGGTCGAAAAATGGGAACAGCATATGAAATATCCCCACTAAATTGTGCAAGGCACATGATGACTTAATAATCTTTCCTCTATCAATTTTCGTGAAATAACCCCAACATGATCAATTTTTTCTTTAAATTTTTGAACTCTAAACCGACAAAAGTGTGAATGTGAAAGTTCAAATTGTGAATACTCCAAAATTTGAACTCTAAAGCAGCAGTGCTATCATTAGTTAATATTTTTTAAATATGTGATTATTAAAACACTGAATCAAACAAAAGTAAGGAAGGTGAGAAGGTGAGAGCAAGAAAACATGGTCTGATTTAGCGGTTTGAATCGTGTGTGTTTTGGCATCATGCATATATTTAAGGGGAAATTATCGTTAGGTCATTCAGCCCAAGTCAAAATACCAATTAAAATAAAATTTTTGGAATTTAATCATTTAGTCCGGCAACATAATCAAAATTTCACCTATTAACTCGATAGTTTAAAGACACGCGTGTCATTAAGGGACAACTTGTCACACCCTCTCTCCTCACTCGTTTTTTTTTCATTCAAAACTTTAAAATGAAATATCTTAATATTCAAAAGTCAAAAAAATATATTCAAGAGCACTGTTTTGTTCGTATCGTGAAGAAAAATCAAATTAGTAGCATCAATAATCTGAATCAAATTTGAGAAGTTCACGCTGTTGTTTTTTTTTTTTGAAGTTAACAGTTTTTTTCATAGTTGTTCAAAGTACAACTTAGAGAAGTTCACATTTGATTTTGTTAAATTCATAATTTTTGCATGATAATGTATTCTATTTTACTTAATTCACAGTTTTTTAGCTAAGTTCACAATTATTTTTAGTATTTTATAGCCTTTATTTTTGTTTTTTTATGAGATTATTTGACTTGTTTGTTAAGTCTCACGCGGTTGTTACTTTTAGTTAAGTTGACAATCATTTTTAGTTAATTTTACAGTTATTTTTATCTTTATAACCTCTATTTTTGCAAGTTTATAAAATTATTTGACATATTTGTTAATTTTACAATTGGTTAGTCTTTTATTTACTCTATTTTTCCAATTTTATAAGATTATTTGACACATTTGTTAAGTTCACAGTTATTTTTAGTTAAGTTCACAATTGTTTTTGTTAATTTCAAAAAAAAAGCAAAACTATAGGCTATAAAAGACCAAAAACAATTGTAAACTTAGCTAAAACAACAGTGAATTAAGTAAAATAGAAGACATTTTTATGCAAAAATTATGAAATTAACTAAATCAACTGTGAACTTCTTTTAGTTGTTCTTTGAACAACTGAGAAAAACAAATGTGAACTTCTAAAAAACAAATGTGAACTTGTAACAATTTAGAACTTTAGAAATTTGATTTAGATTATATGTTGATGCTAATAGTTTGATTCGTTTTAACGATACGATCACAACGATGCTCTCGTTTTTTTTTGACTTTTAGATTTTAATATATTTCATTTTAAAGTTTTGAGGAAAAAAAAAAGAAATACGAGGGAGGAGAGAGGGTGTGACATCTGGTACTCGCGTGTATATTTATAAAGAGAGGACATGGTGATCGTTTTCGAAAATATGTATCCTATGTGGTCGTTTTTGTTAGAATGAGGGACAATTTGGTAATTGCCCCTATATTTAATAATGATAAACTGCAGTTTATCATTATTAAATATTTTAAAGGGCCACTTCCTCTAGGACCCCTTATATGAGATTTAATCTCAATTTAGGAAATAACATTTTGAAAATTCCAAAGACACCCCTTCTTGGCACAATGACGTTAATGCCCTTCTTGCAAGTGCACTTGCACCGAACGACAACGAACGTTACGACCTCTAAACTGATACAAGTACAAAATTCAAAATTATACTTTAGTCACTGAAAGTTTGGGAATTATATATTGGTCACTATTCATTCACATATTTTGGACCAGTCATTATGTTCAAAATAGTTTCAGTTTGGTCACTTCATTCTCTAAAAATATAGATTAAAAATTGACTTATAAGACAAATTTTTCAGATCATCACAACTGTATTTAGCCTTTCCAAAAACACTTCCATTTTTTTATATTTTCCACATTATAAGACTACTTTGTCTCTTATAACTGACTTATAAAACAAATTTTTCAATCAAAAAATAAAAAATTTCAATAATAACAACGAATTGCTCTCATAATTTACACATTTACAACTCTTATAAGTTAATTATAAGACTACTTTGTGTAGCGTTCGATTTTATTGAATAACAGAGTCGCCACTTATCATTTATTTAGGAAAACAATAAGAAAAACCTTTTTATTTATTTAAAGAGATTCGAGGGTTCGGGGGTTAAGTTATGGAATGGGAAGGTCGAGGAGTACCCATTTCACCCAATTCGGAGATCGGTCTTGCCAATTAAGTATTATCAATCAAACAATATTTAAATAAGAAAACCCTAATTAATTTCTTAATTAGGAATGTCGGGTTGTATGCTTCGAGATCGCCTCCATGGATTGAAGGGACTCTAGGCTAACCCTTTTGATGGGTTTACACTACTCTAAAAGCAATTAGAGGGGTTGAGAAGAAGAATAGGAGTTTACCTTGTGTTTAAAAAGTGTTTGGTTTAGAACGTGGTTCTAAGTGTATTTTTCGGTTGAGAAAGGATTTGGACAGAACTTCGCCTTGATTTTAGGCTTGAGCCTTGATGTTCATCAATCAACAAGATTGATGGACAAATTTGGGTGTTTGTTTATGAGTGATTTACAGGAATCTTTCAAGGAGAGAAACCAAGAAATTTTGGGGGATCGACCGTCGTGAATTTCGGGGATGCGGAAACCTGAAAGTCATCAGTATTTATAGGGGTTTTAAGAGGTAAAGGTGAATTGGGATTCCTCCCAAGGAAGCTTCTAGAACTCAAATATCATCGATACCCGGATTTGATATGATTTATCAAGAAAGGAGGTTGAAACGAGAAGGAAAGTGATTTTGCACATCCTGCAAAGGGGTTGTCTCACGCGAGACACGTATGTCCCACGCGGACAACTAGTCAATTGACCATTTTGTCCTCTTCAGCTATTCCGTCCGTCGCTAGGTCCAAAACTAACGAGGTTAGTTAGAAACTTAACGAAACATGACGAAACTAATATGCTTTCATCAAAAAACAAAAGAGAGACAAAGAGTAGTGTAATCATGAATTATAGGCTCAGAATGAGGTGTCTACAGAGCCCCTCAACGACAATACTTGTGGAAGAAGTCATGTCGTCGATAGAAAAGACATCATTCTGAACATTGGGATGGTCGTGCCGCACGGCTGCCTACGTATCTCTATTGGAGAATCGGACCAAAATGTAGTTCGACTTCAAAACACTAAAAAGGCTAGTTTAGGTATTTTGAAAAGCATTTTTGAAAATCGAAGAGGGATTTTTTTTGAAAAGGTAAAATCATACTGAGGAATCAAATACTTGACCCAATTCCGATGATACCTGGTTTGTTGATGAAGTTGTTGAAGTGCGCCGCCCGAGGTTACTAACGTATCTGAGGTTGCCGTTGTTACCGAGGTCACGGACTTTATTATCGTTGCTGCTGTTGTAGCATTGCACGGATTTTGAACATCCCCTTTTTATTTATCTTTTGAGTCGCCACCTATATTATTCGTTTGGAAAACATAGAAACCATTTTGAAAGAAATTTGGGGTTCGGGCTTAGGTTATGGAATGGGAAGGTCAAGGAGCACCCATTCCACCCAATCCGAGATCGGTCTTGCTAAAGAAAAGAGAGGTTTTCGAAAAATAAAAGGATTTCAAATAAAAATAAATAAATATCCATTTAACTGGGGTTAAACGAAATGTAGGATTGATTGCTTTGAGACCATCCCTATGATTAAGGGAGGCTCTAGGCCGATCCTAGATTCTATGTATTTATACCACTCTAACAATCAATTAGAAAGGAATTTAGGGATTACCTTGCGTGAGGTGATTCGGGCGTAGTTTCGACTCAAGTTTAGAATCGATCTTAACACGGACAGAGCTTCGCCTCGCCTTGACTCGGATCATGATGTTTGTTTATCAACAAGGTTGACAAACAAACTTTGAGGTGATTTTACAGAATCTTTCAGGAGAGAAACCAAGAAAATGTGTGGGATTTTGGACCTCAAATAATCGAAGTTACCAAGTATTTATAGGTGTTGGAGAGGTGTAGGTGGAGAGGTAAAACACTCCTAGGAAGGTTCCGTACTCCAAAATCATTGGTTGGCCGGATGGATGAAGTTTTATCTTAAAAAGAGGTTGAAATCGAAGAGGAAACTGTCATCGCATGCCGTAGAATACCAATATCTCGCGCGAGACACGCTATTCCGCGCGGATATTGCAGTACTCGTGGACAATTATGTCCTTCCCTCATTATCTCGTATGCGCTTAGTCCCAAACTAACGGTGGTTAGTCAAAACTTAACGAAACATGACGAAATGGTGGATTTCCACTTCTTGACTCAAAGCAAGACTTAAAGCGGTATAAATGTGATCTGATGGGTTCAGAATGCGGTGTCTACAGAGCCCCTCGTCGACAAGTCTTATGAAAGAAGTCATGTCGACGATAGAAAGACATCATTCTGAACATCGGGATGGTCGGGCCGCACGGCTTCCTACGTATCTCTATCGGAGAATCAGACCATAACGTAGTTCGACTCCAAAATACGAAAAGGCTGCTTTAGGTATTTTGAAAATCATTTTGAAAATCGAGGAGATTTTGTTTTTGAAAAGGTAAATTCATACTGAGGAATCAAATCAAGACCCAATTCTGAATATACCTGTTGTCTGAAGATTCGCCTGTCTGGGCTCCGAACCTGCAGGGAAATATGTTAGAAAACAAAGGCTCAACTATCCGGTCCTTTGAGTCCTGTCAATTTTGTGACGATTCGCCTGTCTGGGCTCCGAATTGGGCTTTTTGTTGTTGAGGATGACGATTCACCCGTTTGGGCTTTGAATCGGGCTTTGCAATGACGGTTCACCTGTCCGGGGCATTTGAATTGGGCTTTGATTTGACGATCCACCCGTCCGGACGCTGACCGGGCTTTTTCGTTGACGATCCACCCGTCCGGGCGTTGGACCGGGCTTTTGTTTTGATGATTCACCTTTCTCGGGCTCAATCATGTGGAATGAGTTGATCTTTGGATCAATCGGTTTTCGGCGACCGGTGCCGCACGGCGATCGTGCGGGTGTCACGTTCAGCTCGTTCCGTGACTTGCGATGCCGATTTTTCCACGTTTCCTTGCTAGTGTATCATTTCCAAGGGTAAATGTGTCAAAATTTTGAATTTTGACGTTGCGTAGACGCTATTGTCGAGGACAATTTTGTAAAATTCTGAAGGCATATCTCGCACGCGTATATCATATCTCGTGCGGGATATCCACTTTCTGGCAATATATAACAAAGAATCGCTGTTTAATTTGAAAATATCTCTTTTCAAATTCCCTCTCTAGCTTGAACCAAGGCAATTTTCTCTGCAAATTTTTACGAGTTGCTTGTTGATTCCTCCTAATCAACTTTCAATCCTTCCTCCCTCCATAATCAATGGCTCAAGAGCGAAAAAATCCAATTTTGGGGAGTTATTTGCTCGAAAAGATTACCCTCGTGATGACCTCACTTTTAATAGGGACGTGCATATTTCCACCGCCGTTCGGGAAGGTTTGGCAAGAGCTTCTCTCTCAATTCTTGTTTCTTGTATTTCATTGCCTTTGAACCCATGCTTTTTTGAATTCAAACTTCATCAATGGCGCTTTCTTTGCTTTTTGCCTAGAACTTGGTTCTACCTTGCATGCTTCATTTTTTGTTGAATTTGTTGGATGCTTGTTGTCGCGTTGTGTGCGTATGAGTCTCCTACATATCATGAATTGTAGGAGGGGTTGATTCAGGTAGTTAAATGCATCTTTAGGCATGCTTTTCTTGTACGCACGCCAAGTGTTCGATGAAATGCCTCAATGAAATTTTTTTTCTATTCCTTTGAGATTTCTGCCATGGAATGATTTCTAACATTGCTCTTTTTGCTCTTCCTCTATTTTGCAAGTCGTACGTGCCGACGAAAATTGCCATGGGAGCCCGAAATTGGCTAGAGCTTTGTGGGACAAGATCAAGGGCCTTGATGGGGTTTGAGCTAGGATGGCTCAAACAGACTTTTGACCTTTATTGATAACCTCCAAGGGATGAGGTGGACTCCCCAAGTTCTTCAGCGATCGGGTAGAGGTCGTGGGATACTACTCACACCGTGCATTCAAGGCTTCGGGAAGCCACTATGACTTCGACGGACTTCCTTTCTATTACGGGGCTAGAGTTCACCTGTGAGCCCTTTTCGAAGACTGCGGGTTATAAGCCTGCGAGTCCAACTTTGTGGAGGCAGTTGATTGGTTTTGCCCCTATCAAGGTTAAGGGGTTTGCTGTTGAGTTGTCACCTCTCCGGGGTTAACTTGAGGCTTATGCGGAGAAGCCGAATGCGGACACGTATCGATTAGTGCGAGGTGCCCTCTCGGTACATTCTTTCGAGACTATCTTTGCGAACCACTCTTCTACCGCCCGTCTTTCTCTTTTAGGTTTGTTAGTGAATTTGGATGAGGTGAGGACTTATGATCGGGCTCGGCGGGCTGGCCTTCGTTATCACGCCATGGACGAGGCGTGTAGGCACACCTGTAAGTGCTCCAATTTGAGTTGGTAGCTTTTTCGTTAGAAAATTAACGAAAATTCTAACATTACTAACATTCCTAACATTCCTAACTTTTATAACAAAGTAAGGGTAAAATGGGCATTGCCATTTAAACTTAAACCAAGAAAAGAAGCTCAAAAAGCAAAAGAAATTGGAAAAATCCGAATTAAGCAAGTTGAAAAACAACAATCGCTTGAATTTTCTCGAAAATATTCCTTCGTCCAAATGTACCTACATCAGAGATGAACAAAGGCACGCCGTCAAGACCCTCCGCGCGGACATGATTGCCATTTCCAGAGGGCTATAAATTGAACCCTCCTCTCTCAGTTTACACAAGACAATTGGCTCATAGAAGCTGTATTCTCAAGGAAATAGGGAGAAAACAAGTGGGAATTCACTAGAATTGCCACCATTTTCTCTTCAATCTTTCCCAAACCCCACTCACTCAAAATACTTTCAAAACACTCTCATACATACTCTCATACATACACCAATCCAAGCTCAAATCACCCCTTAGGAGGAGGATTAGAGAGAAAACATAGAGGACTTAAGTGTTATCTACTTGTTTTCTCTTGACCAACTCTATCATCAAACCCTAAACACATTCAAGCCTTGAATCCACCCAAACACAAATCCAAACATCAAATCTTGATACTCCTCAAGTCAAACACCAAATCTTGATACTCCTCAAGTCAAATTTCAAGCCTAGGAAGATAGGGTGTCACCATTGGTAAAGCCCTCCTTCTTTAAACCCTAAAACTCCCCTTCAACTTCTTGTTCATCTTGTTCTTCTTACTTTGATCTACTTTATGTCAAGTTTAACTTAAGTTTTGACCCAAGATGGTCATCTTGAAGTTCATCTTCATGAATGACCATCTCAAATGGTCCACATTTTTAAATCTCTAGTTGATTTTTCTCTTTAATTTCATCTTTACAAAATTCCCCTTCCCAAGCAAATGAAATGCTTAAGTCCTAATGTACCCCAAGGATGGTTTGATATAGTAGATCACCACTAAAATGTCTAGTGACTACAAATCAAAACCTAGGGAAATGGGGACAAGCATGGATGCAAAACCCCCTTTTAAATCACATTTTCCTTCTTGAGAAGTTGTCATCCCAAAGAGCAATTTTCCGAGACCTCAGTCTATTGTCTAAATTTTTGGACACAGATAAACTTGGAATTTAGTGTTGAATACAAAACACTTTTTGTAGCCAAAATCCAGATATTTCCAGACATATTTTTACTTTATTTATTTCGTGAGTAAAACTCCCTTTTTCAAATTTTCTTTTAAAGGTCAGTTCATCATTTTCTGGAAATCCAGATTGCACATCTGAGATTTAAGGTGTTTTGAACATTTTTCATTCTCGGACTTTTCCCAGATTCTGGAGTTTTCAAGCCCTAAAGTCCATTTCAAAATCAAGTGTCCACTGCCTTTTTCATTCTGGCAGAAATGGTTTTCAACTTCCAAAAATCTTTTGAGTGTCAAATCTCAACCCAAAAATCACACCAAAAATCATGGGATCTGTCCAAAGTCTAATAAAGAATTCCCAATTTTTACTTTCCTCGCTCAACTTATTTTGGCCAAAGTAACACACACACACACACACACAAATGGTTTTTAAGCTTGGAAGACTCGTTTCACGAGGCATTCCGGGTGCACACTAACGTCCTTCCCGGCGTGTAACGTGACCTCCGAACCCAAATCTCTTATTTCGGGCATTTTTCAAAGTTTTGTCCCTTAAAATAAAAATGGCGTGGCGACTCCGTTTGATTTCAAAAATCGGGTGACATCATCACAGTGGCGACTCCGCTGGGGACGAATTAAGCTTTTTCTAAAAAAAAAAAAATGATATTTGGTATATTGGTGGAAACCATTAAACTTCCCGTTATCGCCTCCTAACACGAGTCGGGGATAAATTGTGGTTTAACAATCCCACGTACCGGTATCGTCGTTTTCAAAAAAAAAAGAAAAGCTTTTGAGGGTCAAGCTTCCGTCCCGGCATTAAAAATCATTTGTTGTGTGTGTTGATTTTTGCACATTTTCATGTTGTTTTGGCCGCCTCGGAAAAAAAGTCAAAATTTTGACTGTCGGAATCATGTACCTAACTGTTGGAATTTTTGTGCTTATGTGCTTATGTGCTCATTTCAAAAAAAAAAAATTAAAAAAAAAAAGATTTTCAAAAAAAAAAAAGGAAAATTTTCAAAAAAAAATCATGCATCATATTTTTAAGACACATAAAAAAATTTCTATTTTACTTAAAAGAAGATAGATCGCTTGCACACTACGCGCACGTGACCGTACACCGCACACTACGTCCCTAACCCGGGGAAATCCTTGTCGCGGCCCGTTTGGTCTTATTACGCCTCTCTGTGCAAGCACATGACTACCCAAACATCCCATGGAGCCTCGTGTCGACCAAGCACTTGTCCGTGACACACTTTGTCCGAGACCCGGTTGGTTTTTAGTCCGGTCCGTGTCATGCCCCGTCCGTGTATAGACCTTTCATTTCAAGCCTTTGTCGGCACACCGACTCAATATCTTTCGGCGACCCTAATCGGCCGAAGTTCTCGCCGGTTTTCCGCCGCAGACTTTGACCAAGATGTTGACCGCGCCGACTTCTGGGCCTGATCGGCACAAATTATACACTCGACTCCCAAAGATTGACACCGAGTCATCAAGGATTAATGATTATTCCATGCCTAATTACGGCTTAATCAAGACAAGTCAAGATCGATCGTGGACATTTATCACCCAAATCATGCCGACTTTTTGTCGAGCCCCTGACACGATCTTGACTTTTGACGCGCCTTGTCCGTAATTTACATCGAATGCTCGTTAAGACTCGATTACCCGCCGACTTTTAGGATCGTTTTTCTTTCTGGCCGGTAGGACCCGCTTGCCCTATAGGACCCTCGCCTGTGGCCGTCCACCCCGGGAGGTCGAAATACAGGTGGAATACGAGGGCCTTATAGACGTAGTGACGGGGGCCCACCGATCCAGATCCGCAGTAGTTTGCAAAAAGAAGAGCAATCTTTTCCAACCGATTAGGTTAATAAAACATGTTTTAAGTAAACGTGAGCAAATAATCGCATGTTGCATGAGCCCAAAGCCCAAACACCTACCCTCCTTCATTCCTGCAGACATTTCAACCCTCGTGCCTTTTCCCCCGCAGCCTCCTCACAAAGGTTGGTTCCGACACCGGGTCACCGTTTGATCGCTGGGAAGAGTCAAGCGCATCGTCGCCTTCGCCGTTTATTCCGACTCCGGGTTTCGTAATGTCTCGCATCAGCCGGTAATGATGGGGACAACGTCACTCCGCCTCCCGGGACTCCTCAAACAGAACCACAATGGAATCAATTAGCCGAATGTATGAGAGTGCGACAGAAGCACTGACCAATGGCTTTATGGAGGCTATCAAAAGCCATGGTTTGGCCGCCAGCCTCAATCCAGATGGGACCTTCACTGTGGAAGAAGAGGAAGACCTCAATCCCGCTCTTGGTCAACCCGACTACTCCAAGATGCCACGACCGGCCTCCCACGGTGACTACCACCAGCAGCCCATGCTCCTCGATCTCTAGGTCGCCCGGCTCCCCAACCGCAGACCACCGGATCCACGCAGCCTGACGGATGAGCCGGCTCGTAATGCCTCAGCTGGGACAAAGTCGCACGAAATGTCTTCCCATGGTTGGGGATACCTGGAATGCCACAAAGAAATTGGGATCCCGCCTCGCCTTGGGACCAATCAATCCGGACTTTCGCAAAGAATCGGTTTGGAATGCCACCGCAGCTTTGGTTCGGGACAACAATCAGAGCCCCTCCTCGTAATGATGCTAGCTCACTGCTCCTCACACAGCCTTCCGCAAACCCATTTCTCACTCAGTGGTTCAATGGGTTACCAAGCCCCCATCCCAGCTTCATCGAATCACCAGCCACGTATCCTCTCGCTATGCATCCTCGCCACAACCACCATGCAATTCAACAACCAGTGGACAAGCACCCCACTTAAGCCTACTTATGGGCCTCACTCCGGAAATCCAAGCCATCCTGCTACTCTCAGATCTGCCTCCATCTTCTCGCCGATTGGAAGCCAACAAAGAAGTCGCCGGGTTCTATCCCTTTGCCCAAGCTCCTACCTACACTCCCTGTGGTAATTTGGGCCAAGGACAAGTTTTCACCTATGCTCCGGATATGGTATTCCTTCCACCAATGCACCACCAACAACTAGTCCTCTTCCCGCTCAAATATCGGCTCAGCATTCCCGCTCCACCTTTGGATCCCCAATTGTCTTGGTTTATGGAGCAACACAAAGAAATGAAAGCGCAAATCGCTGAATTGACCGTCAGAAGGAACACTGCTCTTCGGCCTACAGATCCCGACTCAATTTTACCCCTTCCTCACAAGTTCGTGATGCCCAATCTCGAACTATTTGATGGAAGTGCGTGCCCTAAAACTCACTTGGACACCTACACTTTGGCAATGAAAGCTAAGGGATGCACAAACCAGCTTGGCCGACTACTTTAGTCTCTCTTTGAAGTCGTGGCTTTGAAATGGTTTTTCCGATTGCACTCAAGCTAGGGCTACTTGGGAACATATTACCAAGATTTTCACGTATAAGTATAAAGCCAACTTGGAATGGGAAACAAACGTAGTTGACTCGCAGACAACGGTGCAAATACTGATGAGAATATTGGGGATTTCTATAAAAGGTGGAACTTAAAGCTCATGAAATGGCCATTCCTCCCTCTCGACGAAGAGCAAGCTTAGACATCTTTCTACCATGTTTGAAGCCGCATTTGAGAGCTTCCCTCGCCACTTCCCCTACGCCGACTTGCGTGCAATGGTTAATTCCGGCTAAGTTCGAAAAGGCTTACAATCAAGCATGATCGTAGCACCTCCGCTACGTATACCGGGTTTCTTCCACCTCCAACACAGCCTCCCGCCCAACCAAAAGGTAAAGAAGTGATTAGCTATGCGGGACAAGATCAGAATAATGCCACTTCCTTTGTTCCCAAGAAACCTGATGCATCCAGATCCCAGCTCCAAGACTTGAGAAACTTTGGGATGCCTTTGAGTGATATCTTCAGGGGTTTGGTGAGAGAAGGTTTGCTCCTGCCTTTGGAAAATTATCAGCCTAGAAACCCCAATGCTCCTTTGGATACCTCCAAGCATTGTGCCTTTCATCGCACTCACTGCACCCGATGATGATTGTGTCC
The DNA here is from genome assembly GCA_022495995.1 of Adenophora triphylla var. japonica. Classification (NCBI taxonomy): domain Eukaryota; kingdom Viridiplantae; phylum Streptophyta; class Magnoliopsida; order Asterales; family Campanulaceae; genus Adenophora; species Adenophora triphylla. The sequence goes on from JAFEMH010001569.1 coordinate 14,606, forward strand.
CCTGAAAAAGGCAATCCAAGGTTTGATTGAACAAGGGAGGTTAGAGGTTCCTGAAGGGCCTAATATTATCAATAACCCGCTCCCTAGAAATAACAACATGAGTGTCAACATGATCGAGTTTGGTGGCTCAAGACTTGGGAACATAATGGAGTTTGACTCCTCCCTTTGCGAGGTCAATGAACCAGTCATCGCAGGCAAGGAAAATGGTTGGATTGAGCAAGAAGAAGTCCTGATGAAAAGACCTGCAATAGCTCCCATCTCCAAATGGCCGAAGAATAGATGCATGGTCCAACAAAGAAAGAGCGGCTAGACTAGGGGCTACCTATCTCTAAAATTGTCTTTTAGTCAACCTTCGTAGGTTCTAGTAGTTTTCTTTCACCTAAGTCCATCTTGGACACTTCATTTCTGGCTTTGTCCACCTCGAATGTTGTGGAAAGATAGCTTAACTATCATTTAAAATTTATATATATATAAGTCTTTCTTCTTTTATTGCTAGACTCGAGACATCACTTGCACACCCACGTTACGCTTAATTGAAATGGTTCTATCCTAGATGATCACTTGTGCCAAGCTTCAACCACTAATTCTTTGAAGTGATTAATATTTAAATTAATTGGAGTGAGAAAATCAATTGATATCCCTCTCAAATTGGGGCTTACCAACTCCCCATCTTGCATCTCATATGTTCACATCCCTTTCATCGCCCTCATCATCTCGTTGTTCGATGAATTTGCATGGATCTTTTCTCATTTAAAGCTTAAGCAAGCAATGAAGACTTAATCTCGTGTCATCCTAGGGATTGCGGTTGAAGCCTTTCACCCATAGGAAAGCCATTACCTCACCCTCACTAAACAATATCCTTTCATTTCAAGATTGGCATGTTTTGAAACCCCGTTTAGCCATCACCTTTGCTCCTTATTGAGAGAAGTCCAAGCAACGCCAAAAAGTTAGCGTTGAGAGTCGGCGATGCATAAAATGTTCAAGTTGTGAAGGAAGGAAAGATAATTCTCAACTCCTCAAAGAGGCCTTCGAATTCTCAAAAGAATAATTTTAAAATCCTCACAATCTCTGATATAATTCCAAGCTCATCGTAGCCTTCCAAAAAAAAAAAAAAAAAAAAAAGAGGCTCTCTAATGATCAAAAAGGAGCCCGAATTCTCGCAAGTTCACAAAAGTTCTCGATAGCTTGGACTTCCTCTTATCAATACCTTAAACCAATCCCAAGCCATCCTCTCAATTTTAGAGGATACTCCCATCACCATTACCCTCGCCTTTGGCCAAGGTCAAAATTTGACCTCTCATCCTTAAAGGGCAATCAATCTTCCCCGCCATAGATTTTCCAAACACATCCCTCGCAAGCCAACCTCTCATCTTTAGAGGTTCAACAAGAAAGGCCCACCCGACCCCTCACTTTAAGTGGTCATAACTCCCAAAATTACCCGATGGCCGATCGAAGCCCGAAACCCACCGCAATTCCTATCGGATAGCAATTTCATCATAATATCTTTAAGATCTAAATCAAATTAACGCTTCATTGCTTGCTTAAATTGGAATCTAATCCATCTTGGTTCAAAATCATCAATCGAAGATTGTGCAAATTCAAATCTGATGTGAGCATAATTCATTTCTACTCCACAAACACTTGCCGTGGATGTCCCACTGGGGCTTCGCATCCGTGTCTTTCATGGACACTCTAAGGGGATATGTTATTCAATCCTCCAAATCCTCAAAATCCCCAAATGTTCTCGTATCCTCGAATTTCAACATTCGTTCTCTTTTCATTCGGGATAGGCCCGAACTACGGCGACTCCGAGCTCTTCATAATGGAGGGAATGTAGGCAACCGTAAATGGTCCGGTCGAAATCACAAACAAATCTCAAAAAAAAAATCCGGTCTCATTAAGGATCGTCCCTATACACTTTCCGCCCTTCCGAGCTCGATTCTCGATATCAGTTGGTTTTCTCCTTGTGATTAATCAAAATATTTGTTCATATCGATTTAAGGGTTGAATAACCCGAACATTAACAAAGGGTTTTAAGCAAAACTCTTTGTGGTCATCATGAATAAGACAAGTTTTCAAGTGTCTCGACAAGTCTTCTCTCTCTCCATCATAGGGAAATAGAGCCAAACACTGTCTTTCTGTCAGCAGGGGCTTCCATACACTTTTCCACACCTTGTGATGCTTATACTCTCTCAAAAGAGTCAAACCTAAAGCGAGTGTGTATACACAAAATCGAGATTCATTCCCACTTTTCGAAAGATGTGCCCCTGCACATAAACGTTTCTGAGTCTTGTCCAGTGACTGGTTGACTAAGATTTGAAAAGATGGGTGCCTCCTCGGCCACATGATGACTCTGTCTGCAATGGGACTGCTCTGAATTTCTTCACACTGGGGCTTGCTAAGCGGTTCTCCCAGGTTCTCCTGTATCAGCTCTTCAAGCTGGAACTTCTATAGTCATCTTTGGGTCCACATTGGGTTTTTCACTACGAGATAGATTCGATCTTTGTCAGATTATTTTCAGGATTGCTTTGCATTACCAATCAGATTGGGACTCTGCTAATGACAACGAGGTTATAAGATTGGGGCTTCGCCAAGTCGCTTTTTCAAAATCTGGACTTTGCCTACTCAGGATCCGGGGACTTTGTCAAGCTGGTCTTTTGGACCCGAATTTTATCAAGTCGCAAGAAAGAATTTCAGCTTCAGAACTTGGTACATAGCAGCTTCCCGTAGCATCGGGATCTAAGATCTGGGTTTCTCCCTACTTTAGCAATTTCATCAAATCATTCTCCGAACAAGGTTTCGGCCAAGGTCACAGCTCACCCAAATGAAAGAAGCTTCACTCATATCAACGTGCCCTAGAGCCTGTCAGCATCAGCTTCAAATGACCAAGAATGAGAGGGAAAATTTCAACCAAGACCCGGGATCCGAATCCAATCTCATCAAAATTGAGGTCCATGTGATACTGTTAACAAAACCTCATCAACAACCGCTGTTTAAACCGCGATCGAGGGCTTTCACCCCCACTTGCTCAAAATCTATTCCAAACAGTCTCCAGACACATACATCCCCTCTCATCACCATGCATCCCCACAAAAATCTCCCTAGGGCTCATGTAGCATGCACAAAACTTGAATCAATAGGAACAATCCTAAGTGATTGAAGATCATAAATTCCCTGCCAAAAGCTTAGGCTAAGTGCATCTTCGAAAGCAAGTAAATGTATCATCTCGCAAACATATGCAGTGATACTCTCACAATCATTTTTGGCTCTATGCATGCATCTGTCATCATGAATGTCATATATGCATCTTCCTCTTCACTAACGAATGCAGGAATTCAAATGTGAAATCAAATCCCCCTTTTCGGCAAGGATGATCTTCACCAAAGACGACCTCCAATGTCCACAAATGGATGAAGACAGCCTCCAGCATCTAAAGTTTGGCAAAGACAAGCTCCGGCGTCTGCAACTTGCTAAAGACGACCTCCAATGTCCACAAATGGATGAAAACAACCCCCAATGAAGACCACCTCCAGTGTCTACCGTTCGGTCAGAGACGCCAAGTTCTCAAATACAATTCGGTCAGAGATGCCAAGTTCTCAAATACAATTCGGTCAGAGACGCCAAGTTCTCAAATACAATTCGGTCAGAGACGCCAAGTTCTCAAATACAATTCGGTCAGAGACGCCAAGTTCTCAAAATAAAAATCGGTCAGAGACGCCAAGTTCTCAAATGCAAATCGGTCAGGGATGCCGAATTCTCAAATACAGTTCGGTCAGGGACGCCAAGTTCTCAAATACAAATAGGTCAGAGATGCCAAGTTCTCAAATACAATTCGGTCAGAGACGCCAAGTTCTCAAAATACAAATCGGTCAGAGACGCCAAGTTCTCAAATACAAATCGGTCAGAGACGCCAAGTTCTCAAATACAGTTTGGACAGAGACGCCAAATTCTCAAAGGCAAGCAGGTTAGGGACGCCAAATTCTCAAATACAGTTCGGACAAAGATGCCAAGTTCTCAAAGATGCATCAAGACTCTCAACATTATCAACTACCACACAACCCCCGCAACTTGCTCTCTTGCAGGTAAGCATAGCAAAGGTACGTTAGTCCTTCAACATATCTCAAAAATATGCATATACTCACAAATATTGCATGATTACCCATAGCTTTAGCTATCTCCGCAAATAGCAGCGTAAGCTTTAGTCAAATCCTCGGGTGACTCCCCTAAGAGCAGTCAACCTTGGGTACAAAGCCCGTGGCCTCTCGTTATCGCCCCCCCCCCCTTTTTGACGAACTATGTAGCCTACCATAGGTCCAGTCACTTGTCCAACACGGTCACCCTTTTTTCCGACAGTTCTCGTAAGCACGAATCTTCCCCAACGAGAACACCTTCAAATAGTCTCCCTCAGGTACAAAACCTCAACTTAGGATCATACTCCTGAACTAAGTTCCCACTTAGGTCCATACTCCTGAACCAAGCCTCTACTTAGGATCATACTCCTGAACTAAGTTCCCGTTTAGGTCCATACTCCTGAACCAAACCTCAACTTAGGGTCATATTCCTGAACTAAGTCCCCACTTAGGTCCATACTCCTGAACTAAGCCCCCACTTAGGTTCATACTCCTGAACTAAACCTCAACTTAGGGTCATACTCCTGAACTAAGTCCCAATTTAGGTTCATACTCCTGAACTAAACTCCAACAAAGGCTAACAAAATCCCCAGCGAAGTTAACGGAATCCCGTTTCTTTCCCCATTATCATCCATTTCCTCTGCAGCAAACGTAAGACCGACCCCTTCAAATGAAGTCCACCAAAGGACCATCTATCCCAAACCATCAAAAGGAAATCATTTCAAATCAAGGTTCAAGGCACCTAAGACGCCATCATCAAGGTTCGAGGCATCTAAGACGCCATCATTAAGGCTTGAGGCACCTAAAACGCTATCACACACAACACTAGGAAAGCGATAAACTGCAATCATCCCCTAAATTCGATAAACCGCAGTCACCCTTCGATTCGATAAACCGCAATCGCCCTTCAAACCACAATCGTCTTTCGACTCGATTCGATAAACCGCAATCACCTTTCAAACCACAACCATCTTCTGATTCGATAAACCGAAATCAAATCATAGGGCGACTTCCCAAAATAGTCAAATCATAGGGCGACTTCCCAAAAATAGTCAAATCATAGGGCGACTTCCCAAAAATAGTCAAATCATAGGGCGACTTCCCAAAAATAGTCAAATCATAGGGCGACTTCCCAAAAATAGTCAAATCTTAGGGCGACTTCCCAAAAATAGTCAAATCATAGGGCGACTTCCCCAAAATAGTCAAACCATAGGGCGACTTCCCTAAAATAGTCAAATCATAGGGCGACTTACCCAAAATAGTCTAATCTTAGGGTGACTTCCCAAAAATAGTCAGATCATAGGGCGACTTCCCCAAAATAGTCAAATCATAGGGCGACTTCCCAAAAATAGTCAGATCATAGGGCGACTTCCCAAAAATAGTCAGATCTTAGGGCGACTTCCCAAAAATAGTCAGATCATAGAGCGACTTCCCAAAATAGTCGATCATAGGGCGACTTCCCAAAAATAGTCGATCTCGTGGCGACTTTCCAAAAATAGTCGATCTCGTGGCGACTTCCCAAAAATGGTCAAATCTTAGGGTGACTTCCCAAAAATAGTCGATCCTAGGGTGACTTCCCAAAAATAGTCAGATCTTAGGGTGACTTCCCAAAAATAGTCAGATCTTAGGGTGACTTCCCAAAAATAGTCAGATCATAGGGTGACTTCCCAAAAATAGTCAGACCATAGGGCGACTTCCCTAAAATAGTCAAATCATAGGGCAACTTCCCCAAAATAGTCAAATCATAGAGCGACTTCCCAAAAATAGTCTAATCTTAGGGTGACTTCCCAAAAATAGTCAGATCTCAGGGCGACTTCCCAAAAATAGTCAAATCTTAGGGTCAAAAAGCCCGAACTACGACTGGCTTGATTCCTCTTAAGGATACGTAGGTAGCCTATCATTAGGTTCAGCCACCAGACCAAAATGGTCATTCCTATCCCCAGCAGAGCGGATATACAACTCTTGCCATCAGACCGAAATGGTCATCTCTTATCCCCAGCAAAGTTTCTTCCAACAATCAACTGTAGAACTCGCTCGCCAGGTTGACATCCTAAAACAGTCACTCCAGGGTCAAAGACCCGAACTACGGCTGGCTTGATTCCCATTCGGGATACGTAGGTAGCCTATCGCTAGGTTCAGCCACTCGATCACTTGATCATCCTGTCAAAAATGGAGCCTTACTCATATCGACGACCCCGCTTCCTTCGAAAGCGCCGTCGCGAGGCTACCGTAAGTGCTCCAATTTGAGTTGGTAGCTTTTGCGTTAGAAAATTAACGAAAATTCTAGCATTACTAACATTCCTAACATTCCTAACTTTTCTAACAAAGTAAGGGTAAAATGGGCATTGCCATTTAAAGTTAAACCAAGAAAAGAATCTCAAAAAGCAAAAGAAATTGGAAAAATCCGAATTAAGCAAGTTGAAAAACAGAATCGCTTGAATTTTCTCAAAATATTCCTTCCGTCCAATGTACTGCATCAGCAGATGAACAGTGCATGCTGTCAAGACCCTCCGCGCGGACATGATTGCCATTTCTAGAGGGCTATAAATTGAACCCTCCTCTCTCAGTTTACACAAGACAATTGGCTCATAGAAGTTGTATTCTGGCGAAAAATAGGGAGAAAACAGTGGGAATTCACTAGAATTGCCACCATTTTCTCCTCAATCTTTCCCAAACCCCACTCACTCAAAATACTTTCAAAACACTCTCATACATACTCTCATACATACACCAATCTAAGCTCAAATCACCCCTTAGGAGGAGGATTAGAGAGAAAACATAGAGGACTTAAGTGTTATCTACTTGTTTTCTCTTTGACCAACTCTATCATCAAACCCTAAACACATTCAAGCCTTGAATCCACCCAAACACAAATCCAAACATCAAATCTTGATGCTTCTCAAGTCAAACACCAAATCTTGATACTCCTCAAGTCAAATTTCAAGCCTAGGAAGATAGGGTGTCACCATTGGTAAAGCCCTCCTTCTTTAAACCCTAAAACTCCCCTTCAACTTCTTGTTCATCTTGTTCTTCTTACTTTGATCTACTTTATGTCAAGTTTAACTTAAGTTTTGACCCAAGATGGTCATCTTGAAGTTCATCTTCATGAATGACCATCTCAAATGGTCCACATTTTTAAATCTCTAGTTGATTTTCTCTTTAATTTCATCTTTACAAAATTCCCCTTCCCAAGCAAATGAAATGCTTAAGTCCTAATGTACCCCAAGGATGGTTTGATATAGTAGATCACCACTAAAATGTCTAGTGACTACTAATCAAAACCTAGGGAAATGGGGACAAGCATGGATGCAAAACCCCCTTTTAAATCACATTTTCCTTCTTGAGAAGTTGCTGTCCAGTAGCAATTTTCCAAGACCTCAGTCCATTGTCTAAATTTTTGGACACAGATAAACTTGGAATTTGGTGTTGACTACAAAAGACTTTTTGTAGCCAAAATCCATATATTTCCAGACATATTTTTATTTTATTTTTTTCGTGAGTAAAACTCCATTTTTCAAATTTTCTTTTAAAGGTCAGTTCATCAGTTTCTGGAAATCCAGATTGCACATCTGAGATTTCCAGAAGGTTTTTCTCCCTCAAATCACCTCCAAAATGGAAAGTTCTTTTACAGAAACCTTATTTAAGGTGTTTTGAACATTTTTCATTCTCGGACTTTTCCCAGATTTTGGAGTTTTCAAGCCCTAAAGTCCATTTCAAAATCAAGTGTCCACTGCCTTTTTCATTCTGGCAGAAATGGTTTTCAACTTCCAAAAATCTTTTGAGTGTCAAATCTCAACCCAAAAATCACACCAAAAATCATGGGATCTGTCCAAAGTCTAATAAAGAATTCCCAATTTTTACTTTCCTCAGTTTCAACTTATTTTGGCCAAAGTAACACACACACACACACACACAAATGGTTTTTAAGCTTGGAAGACTCGTTTCACGAGGCATTCCGGGTGCACACTAAACGTCCTTCCCGGCGTGTAACGTGACCTCCAAACCCAAATCTCTTATTTCGGGCATTTTTCAAAGTTTTGGCCCTTAAAACAAAAATGGCGTGGCAACTCCGTTTGATTTCAAAAATCGGGTGACATCATCACAACACCAAGGATACCCTGTTGGGGTATTCTTATGCTTGGGAGGTATGTTCTTGGTTCTATCTCTGTCCTTTATCTGTAGTCTTTTTCTGTATTTCGTACTGAATCTGTTCTGCTTTCTTTTACAGATATGGGGCTACGTCGTCTTTGGACTGCAAGTTTGAGCTGGACAGTCCGAACCCTCTCGTTCCGGATATTAGGAGGTGGAGCCACCCCAATTGGAGCATTGATGAGGAGGAGAATCAGGAGTGGACCCTGTCGGTCGCAGAGGGGCGGGCCATGTTGGATGCCTTTGAGTATGAGCGACTGGGCCTTTATCCATGGACCCTATTGGAGTGGGAGTTCCACCGTGCTTGGGATGCCACTGCGATGCAGAGGATGCTGGAATCTATGGAGGGGGATGCTATGTATCTGGGTGAGCGAGTCTTTCCTCAGCATGGCAAAGGTAGACTGCCGTATAGGGTGCCAGCGGATCCGCCGAGGGCGATATACCCCTCCCACTTCATTCCAAATGATGGTTATGCCGCTCTTGTGGAGGGTTTTGCGGCTACGACTCGTGTTGTCCGAGGAGCCTCTTATGCGAAGTTCTGCCTCGGATGGGTCCCCTTCCGGTGGGTGCTAGGTGATCGCTTGCTCACGGTTCGCCCTCTGCCCGCCTCAGGTTCGTCAGCCCCTAGCACTTCTTCCCAGTCTACTGGTTCTCTGCCCTTTGTGCCAGATTTCGGTCCTCTGAGCTACACATATATGATGGGGAGCATGCCGATGATGGGCCACATCCCGACTCCGGATCATATTCCCGAGGGTTACCGTCTTCCGCCTGATGTCTCCTCGATATGTTTCTGTTCATACTATTTCACTTATTCGTCCATATAAGTGTATATGTCCGACTTCATCTGAGCATCTCTTTTCTTTTGTTGTCAGATCACTATGTCCGCGGCTGTTTATAACCGGGGAGCGAGCAAGATGGCAGGATTGATGGCCCTGGTGTCGGACCTGTCTGAGAGGCTCTTTCAGAAGGCATCCTTAGCGGCTTCGACGGTGGCATCTGCGGTGACTCCGACTTGTGGAGCCAAGAGTTCGAGGAGGGATGGTAGCCCCCATAGTGGTGAAGGCGGAGGTGCCGGCGGCTCGGGTGACCTGATGGCTTGTCCCCCTTTTCTCCCCATTTGTTTTCTAATGACTTGTAAATATTGGCCGTGTGGGCCCAGACAATTTTTCTTTTTCTTTGGTACCTGTTAGCACATAGATGGCACAAAAATATGGTTTTCTTAATTCCTAGCCCTAGGTCTAATTAGTTAGTTTTTTTTAACTTTCTCGACTTCCCGTGGTTGGAAATGAAATGGCCATTTAGGCCACAATTTTGAGCTTAAATTTGGTGTTGCACTGCATGTTAGGAACTGTACGTGCAGGTTTTTCGAGACTTACTTCGTCAAGTCGGGGCTAGATTGTTATTTGTGCAGAACTGTTGCTGTTTTGCCATGGCGATGTATCGCGCGGGACAAGGCATCTCGCGCGAGACACGCTATCCAGGCATAATTCTTTTCCTTCTCCGAAGAGAATTTTGTCAGTTTTCCCTATAAAAACACCCTCAAACTCTAGAGATATTCTGTTAGGGTGAAGTTCTTGTCTTCTTTTTCAACCCTGTGATCCATGGCTTCCAAGGAGATCGCCCCAACATCCATGATTGTTGATGATTTTTCTTAACTGTCTGAAGTGGTTGAATCCTTCAAGCAAGCATCAAGAGATTTTGTGAGGTCGTTTCCCAACCAATCTTGTAATAGGTTCATAGCACTGGATTTAGAATCCTCTTCACCTTGAAGAATCTCCAACCGGATTGGAATCTTTTGTGTGGTGCCGCTTCGATTTTGGGATCCCTCTCGTCCATCTTTTCAATTTTTCTCTTAATGAGATGGTGCCTACTGTGGAGGAATTTGCCATCATCTTGGATATGCCCTTGATCGGTGAGATTGCCGTTCCTAAATATAGTAGGAATCATTCAGTAGGCTTTGAATGAATTGCTAGGGATCCCCTTGATACTTGCTATGAAGTTGGTTCATCACAAAGTGGGTAGATTGTTCTTCTTTTCCCGAGCGATTCACTGGAGATTCGGATGATGATGCCTTTCATGTTTACAAACGGAACTTTCGGCCCTTTCTCTTTTCGGAGATGTTTTGTTTACACGCCAGGATGGCTTGGTTGACTCCCAATTGGTGGAAATTATTCTCATAGCTAGGAAACGTTCTAGGAACATCATTCTCGCTTTTATTTTGGGTGAAACCCCGCATGGTCTTGATGAGCCGCATAAGACCGGTGCCATGACTCAAGGGAGTCCTCTTTTGTTGACTATTTAACTTAGGTAGCATCTCAAGTTGGTAGGTCCCCCGTTGGAATATTCCCCGTTCACATATCATACGCGAAAGTTACTGATCAAGGATCTCTCGGTGGATGAGTGGGCTGAGTTGATTGCGAAGACCAGAATCGCCGATATCCTTTCGTGTCCACCTTATCGAGATTGAACAAGTATGTTGCCAATACCAAGGGTTTTGACTGTGGTTGTTCTCCCCGGTTTGCGTAGATTCCTCCTTTTATTTTCCCAAGCGGGTGCTCCGTCAGTTTGGTCAGCAGCAGGACACTTATCTTTTCGAAGGGGCCTCTCGTGATGTGTCTTATATTGGTGTAGAGTTTGTTCAGGCGCTATCTCAAGCATGGGGTGAAGGAACTAGTTGGGATTGCCGGTCGAACCTTTGGACTTTTGATGCATGCGTCTTCTTATCCGACAAGTATTTGGATTGATTTCTTTTCATACTGGCCACCCTAGTGTGGAGAAGATTGATGATCTGCGGCTATCACTGTTAGGGGATTCTTTCGTAGCTAGCAGTATTTTGCGAAGGAGCGAGGCTCAGTCTGACCCTGCTAATGTACGAACCGATCCAACCTAGGATTTTCTTGATGGGGATTGGTACGAGAAGCAAGGCAAAGGGATGCTTGGAAAGACGCAAGCTTTAGATAGGCCCAATGTCTTCAAGAGGCTTTCGAGTCCGTCTTTACTCGCCTCGAGGGATGTTCTACTTCGAAGGGTCCGAAGCGCAAGAAGGATCGCGAAGACGGTGGCGATCATGTCCGCCGGCCTACCAAGTCAATGAAAGGCTAGATCTTAAGGATTACCAAGAGATTGCTTTGATAGATTAATAGTTTTATTTTATTAGTATTTTTTTCAAGATTGTTATCTTAGCAAATTAGTCATTGTGGGTTAGATTTCCCTTTTGCCATTAATAAAATGCATTTGATTAATAAAAGGACAAAATTAAATTTATTTATTTGATTAGACCGAACCCGAAGGCCGCCACGTTCCTCTTTACAAAGCAATTAAATAAGAGGCTCGTGTCTAACGTAGTTCATTTTTGAGAGAAAAAGGACAAAATACTTCGGTTTCATACCGGGGTAATCTCGCACGAGACAAGGCCTCTCTCTTTCTTTTTTTTTATGCACACCCTTTCTTTTGCCTAGGCTGCCCTTTCGGGTTTTCAACCTAGCGGGCTTATTTTCTTGTGCAAGCTCTAATTTTTGCCTAGGCCATCCCCTTCGGGATTTTTAACCTAACGAGCATTTTTCTTTTTAAGAGGCCAAGTCACGCGAAGTATTTCTTGAGTTTGGTCCATACGTTGATCGGTTTCGATAGCCGATCTCCATCTAAGTCTACTCACCAAGGGCTCCCCGAGAGAATATCTTCTTTATGATGTAGGGTCCTATCCATCTTGGTCCCCATTTGCCTAGCGGGTTGAAAAGGTCCAGACGATGCTCACTGGAGAACCAGTGCCGCTCCACACCGATGTTCCTTGTCTTGACTTTTTTGTTGAAAGCTTTTGCCATTCTTCTTGGTGTTTGGGTGTGTTCTGGCCGTTCACCTCCTTTCGTCTAGAAAGTCTAACTCTTCGTATCTTCTTTCTAACCAATGATTTCATTCACTTGGTTTTCTAGGAGAACCCTTAGTGATGGTATTTCCAATTCTATTGGCAAGACAAACTCCATTTCGAATGTGAGGGCGTAGGGGGTCTCTCCTCCGTAAATGTCTCGGATTGATGTGCGGTATCCCTGCCAAACGAAGGGTAACTTGTCGGGCCGGTCTTTTCCCTGACTCGCCATCTTTCCGATGATGGTTTCGATTGTCTTGTTTGCGGCTTCAACTCCGCTTCCATTCGCTCCGAGGCCTCGTAAGGAGATGACTTATGTCTTGTGATTTTATACTCGCTTAGGAGGTGATCGGTTTCCTTCTTGAAGTGCGTGCCATTATCGGATATCATCCCTCGCGGTGACCCCGTATCGGCAGTATGATGTTGTGTTTGATGAATTCTACGACCTTTATGGCATTCAAAACTTTATAGGAGGCAACCTCGACCCATTTAGTGAAATAGTCGATAGCCTCTAGGACGAAGCAGTGCCCATTGGCTCCTGTGGGTGTGACCTTTCCAATCACGTCTATCCCCCACGTCGAGAATGGCCAACGAGAAGTCATAGGGTATAGCAAGGACGGCGGTGCGTGCTGAAGGTTGGCGTGCAGATCTCGACACTTATGACACTTCTTGACCATTCTCGTACAGCTTGGCTTCCATGGTCACCAAAAGTACCCTTGTCTGATGATCTCTTTGGTGAGCATGTTTTCACTTATGTAGGTTCCAGACATATGCCTTGATGAACATGGTCCATTATTTCTCGCCTCTTCCGCGGTGGCGCAAAGGAGGTTTTCTTGGGAATGCTTCTTGAATAGACGACCATCTATGACGGAGTAATTAGCAGCCAACCTCTTAAGGGCAATCTGAGTCTTCTGATCTGTCTCAGGTGGGATGGTTCCATCTAGGATGAAATGCCAAATGTCGTGGTACCATGGTTTCTCTTCGGAGTTCTCAACAACGACACATTCGACAACCATTTGTCTTTGCAAACATGGAGATCTATAACTACAAGCAAAGAGGCGTGAGTTGAACGTCGTGTTATTTTGAAGGTTTGATCGCTTTTCCTTTAGGGTTTTCGACCAAGGAAGCGAGCGTGGCTAACGATCTGCGAACCGATTTTTGTCTCTAGGAAGATAGCTGAACGAGACATCCTCGAAATTGTTGCGCCAACTCTTGGAGGTGGGCACCGTATCTTTCAAGGGTTGGATCTTGGATCCACCACTTTTTCGTTGTTCGATTGATGATTAATTGGGAGTCCCCGAATACCCCAAGTTCGCCATGTTGCGTTCTAGGGCTGCCTTCAAGCCCCGCTATACAAGCCTCATATTCCGCGGTGTTGTTGGTCGTCGTCAAAGTCAAGACGTATTGCTAGTGGAGTATAGATGTCGTCGAGTCTACCAACAACATTCCGATGCCGAACTCCTCTTGTTGGCCGCGCCATCGAAAAATAATTGCCACTTATTTTCATCAGTCATGCTCATGATGTCTTCATCGAAATTGTGGGTCTTCCTTCAATTCGTCACAAGGAAATTCGGCCAACCGATCTCGCGAATACACTCCCCGACGGATTTCGAGTGATGTGCTAAGTGATATAATATCCCGCGAGCATGAAATACCATTTCGCCAATCTCGAAGACAAATTTGATTTTTCTAGGATATATTTCAACGGATCCATTCTTGCAATGAGACGAACCGGGAAGGCTTCCATATAGTGCTTTTGTCTTTGTGATACCCAAACAAGAGCAGCCTGCAAGATTTGTCGAGTGGAGAGTATTTGATTTTGCCGCCTTGGAATCTCGCGGCCGACAAAGTAGATGGCATTCTCTCGTGTGTGAGGCAGTCGTTCTTGAGCGAGCATAGCCCCAAGCGCATTGTCGAGAATCGTGAGGTATAGCTTTAAGGGCTTTTCCTTGTGTGGTGGAACCAGGATGGGTGGGAAGTTAAGTAATGCTTAACTTCCTCGAATGCTTCTGACATTCTTTCGTCCACTCTTGAGGTGCGTTTTTCTTAAGTAGCTTCAAGATAGGATCGCACATTGTAGCCGGGCTGATTGATGAATCAACCGATATATTAGAGTCTCGCCCATGAATCCTTTTACCTCTTTCTCGCCTTTCCGGGTGGAGGCATGTCTATGATGGCCTTTATCTTGGTGGGGTCTGCTTCTATGCCACGCCAAAGGACTACGTACCCTAAGACTTTCCCTTTGACTACTCCGAATGAGCATTTGGCGGGGTTGAGCCTCATCTTGTGTTGTCTCGCCGATTGAAGAATTTTCTCGAGATCTCTCAAGTGCCGACCATCTGTCTTTGAGTGGACAATCATGTCGTCCACGTATACCTCTATATCTTTGTGGATCATGTCATGGAATAAGTGTCATGACTCGCCTTTTCGTAAGTAGCCCCGCCGTTCTTGAGACCAAACGGCATGACCGTGTAATGTAACGTTTCCCAAGGTGTGGTGAATGCAGCTTTGTGTTGATCCTCCTCTCGTCATGAGGATTTGGTTATACTCCCGCGAAGCCATCAATGAATGAGCGGACTTCGTATGCGGCCGCTGCATCAACCAACATGTCTATATTTGGTAGCGGGAAGTCATCTTTAGGGATGCCTTGTTCAAATCTCCGAAATTGACTCGCACTCGCATTTTCCCATTCGACTTGGCTACTTGTACCGTGTTTGCTAGCCATTCCGGATACTCAATCACTTTGATAAACCCCACTTTCAAGAGTTTCATGATTTCCTCTTTTACTTGCAGACCATTCCGCTGATTCTCGCGTAGTTTCGTTTGACCGGCTTGGCGTTGGGTAGCAGTGGTATCTTGTATTCTACAATCGACTGATTTAACCTGCATATCTTTTGTAGGACCAAACAAAGACGTCGACATATTCTCGAGGAGCCGCGTCAAGGTCTCTCTCGTCTTCCCCTCAAGAAGCCGCCGATCTTTGTTTCTCTCGGGGGTCTTCCGTTGTCCCGAGATTAACCGTTTGCATTTCCTCGTCGTCAACAGGGCCATTCTTTCCACAACGATCTACTTGCTTAGCTAATTATTTTAAAATTTGTTCGTTTTCTGATCTATCTCATCGTATGATTCATTATTAACGTGTTCATTATATTGATTATTATTAGTTAATTCATCATTTACGATGTTAGCAATCTCAGGGTACTCGAAAAGATCAAAGTTTTCGTTAAGGAAGTAAGGGAATACATGCTCGGCCACCGCCTCGATTTCCTCTTGAGTGAGTTCATCAGAGGTGGAGCTCCGGTTCTAATGTGAAAGTTACAGCCTATCTTCCCGCGGGACGGGAGTGCAACCAAGCTCTTTGATCATGAAGTCTTCATCAACAATCGGTCCTCCGTGGCGTGCCGCTTTAGAATTGGCTCATCACATTTCTGTATTAGCCTTGTGTAATCAATAGTTAGAGTATCCCCTTGGAGATTGCATGGATCTCAGTCAGTCTTCTAACCTGATGTGTCTTCAAACCTGTCGCAAAGATGTCTTCTCCCCAATACAAAGTCCCATTTGCTTGTCGTTTCTGCCTGCTTGCCCCACAGATCTTTAGGGATTAGGAAAACGATGTCCATTTCATCCGTGAAGCATCGCATTCGCTGAAGATTTCAAAGCCCGGCTTGGCGCTTTCCTTTATCGTCACCCATGGTTCCGAAAAGATAAAGTAGGGAATGCTTTCCCTTCCCTGACGAAGTAGCTACTGAGTGTCTTTCGATATGGCTCGAGGTTGCAATCTTTGACCTTTGGGTCGTTGTGGCCTTTGTATGTGGTTCCTTCCCACTTGATTTGAGTGAAGTCCCACTATTCTTCGTCATCTCCATCGTGGATGGAAATGATGTATCCTAGGCCATGCTTTGTGTGTGGTGGGGAACCGGTGGTGGTTCCGTTATCCCTCGCAAGTGTTTTCCAAGCCCCAAGCCAGTGGAAGTATCCTTTGCTTGCATCATTCTCCAAACAGGAAGGTTTTAAAACTCGAAGTGCTTTGGAGTAATCGTTTTCGTTGCAAGTTTCTATGACATTCACGGTGCTTTCTTTCTCGATCTCAAATAAGTAATCGAATTGAAAAGGGAAATACTCGACTAACTATTATTCAAAAGAAAACTTGGATACTCTTGCCCACAAATGAGGATTTTAGGCAAGTAGTATCTAAACTAAACTAGACTACTAACCATTTCTTTTGTAAATAAAAGTAAATAACTGAAAAAGGAAAAGGAAGCCTTCATTTCTTAATCCAACCAAGGGCACCTCCGCTAGGAGCAAGTTTGATGGTGTCGTTGTCGACTAAGTCTTGGACTGCATTCTTCAGGTTGAAACAATCATTGGTGTGATGGCCATGGCATTGATGGTAGTAGCAATAGAGGTGTGGGGCTCGACCTTCCTTTTTAGGTTGGTAGTCTTCCATTGGTTTCATCACTCCATCTTTATGAAGACTTCTGAAGATGTGGCCGAGAGAGATCCCTCCAAAGTCAGTGAAAATCCTTCCCTTCCTTCGCTTATCCATTTGATTATGGAGGTCTCGGATATGATTCTCATAGTTTTGCACAAAGACGTTGTGGCGAGACTGATATTCTGCTTCCATTTGTTCTTTGAGGTCATGGTAGAGAGTATTGAGGCAATACTTGACCCTTTCATCAATGTCATCTTCAATGTGGGCTTTGAGGGCGCTACACTTTTGGGTCATAGCTTCGAGTTCGCTTTTGACCTCTTCAAGTTCTTCAATCAACATCTTTGTCTTGTCAGCTTGGATGGATTCTTCCAAGTTGTGCCATGCATCGTTGTTATCAATTCGCTGCAGGGCTTTGGCAAGTTGAGCCTTGATGTCGCTTAGCTCTTCTTGCACAGATGATTGCCCGCTTCGGAGCCACTTTCCATCTTCTGGAAATCTCTAGCAATACGAGTGGTAGGCAAATCAAAGGCTTCTCTCCAACCTCCCACATGTTCCATCTCGGCGATAAGGGCCTTGGTCAAATCTTGCAGAGTTTGTTGTTCAAGGTCCTTCTTGGTGACGACGTACTTTTCGCAGACATTTGTGTTTGGGAGTCTTGAGGTCGAGTAGCTTCGAAAACTCGACGTAAGAGATGCAGAGATGACGTCAGATCATATCTAGCCCCAACGAGCCTGGAAGCAGCTTAAAGGGTTCGTGCTCAATTACAAAGAACAAGAGGCATTATCTCGCGCGAGACATGTAGTCCCGCACGAGACAATCACACGGAAAGTCGATTTTTATTAGACCTAATTCTTGGTCGGAACGGAGAATCCGTTTTTAGGGGTTTCTAAGACCTTTATCGTAACCTAACGACTAAGCACCGATCCGATTTTTGTAAAACAAAGCCATGTAAGATTGTTTTTTGACGGTTATATTTTTTTCTTTTAAAGGGACTTCCGAAAGGGTCATTCCGAAGGGACTTTTTCCGAAGGGACGTTTCCGAGGGACTTTTCCGAGTCCTTCTTTATTGTCAATTTTACATGGCTTTATTTTGGTCAAAAACAAGAAAAGATCACCAAGTTCAAACCGACCGATCACGAAGTGATCCTAAAAAGACAATCTTACATGAAAATGTGGCGATGGCGTGTGGCCGGGAAGGCTAGGCTCCCGCGATATGAAAATCTAGGTGGATTGAATACGCAGAGTGGGATGATCCAACTTCGGAGAAACCGGCGACTAGGTGGTTACCGTCATCCGTCCTTAGTGTGGGTCCCGGGTTTATAGAGGGTATGCAGTGCAATGACAGATATATCATGAGTGCGCGTGTGTGATAGTCAATCTAGGTGATAGATAAAAATAGAGAGATTTTTTTTGAAGAATAAAAAGAAAACAAATAGTGGCCGCACCAAGTGGTTGCCTACGTTTCTCCCAATTTAGGAAGACTCAGGCCGTCGTAGTTCCAAGTAATGAGAGAGAGAGAGAGAGATGAATAAATTAATTACAACTCCCGAATCCCCAATGGATCGGACTTTAATAAAATAAAACCCAATCGCACGCAGTTTATAAATAACAATCAATTATTTAACTAAAATACGGATTCGAGTTCGACATCTTAAAAGTGGAGGCCTTAAGATGAGGGAACTCAAGCAGATAATGAATTCTCGATCCTCTCGCGGTGGTTCGACTCTCATCTTGGACTGCAAGAGATGAACATGGAAAACCGTAAAACAACAGATTGCCGAGGCGACTGTCTACGCGCGAGATAGGGAGACATCTCATGCGAGATAAGGTGCCTCTGAGATCCGAGCGTAAAAATGAATTTTTATTTATTATTTATTTTTGAAAACCTCTCTTTTAATTTTTGTGACGCAAGTTTAAGCCTCTTAATTTTATTGTCCCTCAACATGAGTCACCACTCTTTAGCTAAGTTGCGCCGGAGATTTCGGAAGATATCCCCTTTTTATTTATCTATTTGAGTCGCCACCTATATTATTCAAGCTTGGAAAACATGTAGAAAACTATTTTGAAATATTTTTGGTTCTGTGGCTTATGTTATGAAAATGGGAAAAGGTCAAAGAGCACCCATTCCACCCAACCTGAGATCGGCTCCTCAAGCAAGAAGAAAAAGGAGGAGGTTTTCAAAAAAGAAAAGGATTTCAAATAAAAATAAATAAAGATCCATTTAATGGGGTTAAACGGAATGTAGGATCGATTGCTTCGCAGACCATCCCTATGATTTAGGGAGTAGCTCTAGGCCGATCCTAGATTCTATGTATTTATACCACTCTAACAATCAATTAGAAAGGAATTTAGGGGATTACCTTGCGTGAGTGTGATTCGGGCAATGTTTTGACTCAAAGTTTAGAATCGAATCTTGACACGGACAGAGCTTCGCCTCACCCTTGACTCGGATCTTGATGTTTGTTTAATCAACAAGGTTGACAAACAAAATTTGAGGTGATTTTAGATGATGATTTTACAGAATCTTTCAGTGGAGAGAAACTAGTAAAATGTGTGGGATTGTGGACCTCTCGAAATACTTGAAGTCACTCAAGCATTTATAGGGTGTTGGAGAGGTGTAGGTGGGAGAGGTAAAACACTCCCTAGGAAAGTTCCGTACTCCAAAATTATTGGCTTGGCTTCTGATGACGATGAAGTTTTTAATCTTGAAAAGAGGTTGAAATCGACGTTTAGGAAACCGGCTATCTCGTATGTGCTACATATAATACCAATATTCAAGCGCATGGAGACACGCTATTCGCGCGGATATTGCAGGGTGGGCCTGTGGACAATTTGTCATTCCCTCTTTATCTCGTGATGCAAGCTTTTAGTCCTAAACTAACGGTGGTTCGTCAAAACTTAACGAAACATGACGAAATGGTGGATTTCCACTTCTCGACTCAAAGCGAGACTTAGAGTGGTATAAATTTGATCCGATGTGTTCAGAATGGGGTGTCTACAAGGTGAAGATCGAAATTATTGATAAATTACCTCCGCCTATTAATGTTAAAGGAATAAGAAGCTTTTTAGGTCATGCCGGTTTTTATCGGCGATTTATAAAAGATTTTTCAAAGATTTCTAAACCTTTAACTAATTTACTAATGAAAGATGCTCCATTTGTGTTTGATAGATTTTGTCTTGAAGCTTTTAAAAGGTTAAAGGAAGTACTAGTGTCCGCCCCTATCGTACAACCATCCGATTAGGATATCCCTTTCGAGATAATGTGCGATGCAAGTGATTTTGCGGTAGGAGTTGTTCTGGGGCAGCGGAAAGACAAGAAAACTCATGCTGTATACTATGCTAGCCGAACACTAGATGAAGCACAAATGAATTATGCCACCACAGAAAAAGAATTGTTAGCCGTGGTATTTGCCATAGACAAGTTTCGATCATATTTGGTGGGATCAAAGGTAATTGTATACACGGATCACGCGGCGATAAGGTACTTATTGGTAAAGAAGGATGCCAAGCCAAGACGATGTATATGGATCCTTTCTTTCTCCAAGAATTTGATATAGAGATCCGTGATAAAAAAGGAGACGGAGAATTTAGTCGCTAGACTATCTATCCAGTTTTCCCAAAAATTTGAAAATTTCCAGCCACGATTTAGCTTCCATTTGATGATTCATTCCCCGACGATCATCTTCTTGCTAAGCAATGTCGAAAACCCCTTGGTTTGAGAACAAGGTAAATTATCTAGTATGTAAGATTCTTCCCCGTAAAATGAGTTATCAACAAAAGAAGAGATTCTTATCGGAAATTAAAAATTATTTTTGGGAAGATCCGCTCCTCTTCAAGCTATCAAGCGAGATGGAATCATTAGGCTGTAGAATTTCCTAACGAAGAGATTAATGACATTCTTTCATCATTGTCATTCATCTCCTTATGCCCTGGCCATGCAAGCACAAAGAAAAAACCGCCGCCAATGTTCTTCAATCAGGCTTCTTTTGGCCCACACTTTTCAAAGATTCTCAAAATTTCGTTATTTCTTGTGATCGTTGCCAAAGAATCTGCAACATTTCGGGGCAGAAATGAAATGCCTCTTAATAATATCTTAGAGGTTGAGATCTTTGATGTGTGGGGCATTGATTTCATGGGACCATTTCTAACGCGCTCTTTCAACAACATCTATATTTTAGTGCGGCGGCGGATTATGTTTCAAAATGGGCGGAAGCTATATCGCTCTTCCAAAAAACGACTCAAAAGTCGTCATGAAGCTTTTCAAGGACATAATTTTACCAAGGTTTGAGATTCCAAAAGTTATCATAAGTGATGGTGGCTCGCATTTTTCACACCGGCTAATTTGAGGCTTTATTAAAGAAGTACTGAGTCTATCATAAAATGGGCACCTAGTGTTTGGGTGAAAAAACAATGAATCAATTTTAAAGATCAAAATATGAGATTAGGCGGGTACAATGGAGTAAAATCGGTGTAAGCATGAAAATAAAAGATTGCACGATTATGTAATCTATATAAAACCCTTGAGATGAAGATTTCGCCTAAGACAAAACCTCAGGAGGCGATTACGAGCATCTTCCCTTCCCAAACGTTTATATATAGATACGAGGATTATAAATGGTGGAGCTATGTGTATGGATTACAAGAATATATGTGTGTAATCAAAGGTATGTGTGTAGTGTTCTAAATTTATGTACTCTTTTAAATAGGAGACAAGGGCAACAAAAGATAAACAGCACTGCAAACTATCCTAAAATCTCTTAAGATGATCATTTTGATCCTTGACTTGGTCTTCTAACCGTTGAAGTGAGTCCATGAAAATATATTCCCAAGTTTCTATTTTCCTCTGTATTAGAGATACAATAATAATAATTAAATAATGATTTAATTATCTAAGTAATTTTACCTTGACTCGCCGGGTACAAAGATAATGACATGTCGAATACTTTTCAATTAAGACGTCGTAATCCCGGTTTTTTACCCAATAACAATTGTCCCCAAAAATTGTCTTTTAAATGAATTTAAAGGGACTGTTTTTCCACAACCTTCTAGAAGCTTGGCGGTTAATTAACTTGATTGGGCGTGGCAAGTTGTGGTGAGTTTAATCTCCTTAATTAGCATATTTTACGAGGATCTAGGGTTTTTAATCGAGGCTTTTTGCTTTCTTCATCACAATTTCTCTACGCTTTCTCCATCTTCTACCCCCGGTCTACGGCGGTGAAAATTTTCCACAGTAAATTTCTTCCTTTTTCTCTTTTTTCAAACATGGTCAAGTCTATGTCAAAAAAAAGAACACGTCGCCAAGAAATACCTTGAGCTTGAGCAAGGACGGGGATTTCTCAGAAGGTTGTCCGTTAATCAAACCCGACGAAGAGGTTTTGCATCTTTAACAATGAACCCATCCTCAAAGCCAAGGATCGAAAATGCTTTCCCCTGATTTCATATCTTTAGGCCTTTTGATGTCTTTATCAAGGCCGATTTCGTGTCTCCTCATTGGATTTGCTTTTATGAATACCCTTTCTCGCCCTAGGTTTCTCTTATCCCTTTCCCCGCTGGGTAATTGAGTTCTTCCAAAAACAAATTTAGCTTTTGCTCCCAAATAATGCCTATGATCCGGGAGGATCTTTTCAGGTCTTCTAAGGGTAAACCGAGAGTTCTGTTTGAACATAGGTTTGAGAGAAGTAGCTTTTGTGTAAGGAGCTTCAAACTTTTTGGCTCGATAAGATATCTTTTAAAAACTAGATTTGGGATGAAACCATTGTTTGCCAAAGTGACGGTAAATGATGGGGGTTTGAAATCAAGATACTTCTTTGTTGAGGAAGGACCCTTTTTGAGGAAGGAGATTCTTTTTGGCAACGAGGTGGGAATAGGGAAGGTATCTTCTTTTAAACTTATGTTTTTCCTTTTTCCCGTACTTTCTAGTTGAATTTGTAATTTCTTTTTTGCCTTTGCACCCATTGATCGGGCAAAACTATTTCCTCCTTCCGCCGATACCGAGGATAAAGTGAGAAGGTTGGTGGAATTTTCTGTGAAGAAGAGAGATCATTCAAATCATTCGAAGTGCTAAGTGTCTATTTCAGAAGATCTCGAGATACCGCCATCCGCAGTAAATGTCAATGGGTAAGAATCTCTTTGATCATTAAAAATTCTTTTGCGTTTTGAATGTCTCTTTAGCTTATATACTTCATACTCTCTGTTTTTGGATACAAGATCCAAGTCTCATTGGCCGCATTCTCTTTGATGGACCCGCAAGATTTCGCAGATGGACTCCATGCTAACCAACAATTGGTGATGCCCAAGCAAGCTGAGATGGAGGCACCATTCGTTGGAGCGAGATGCTGAAGAAGAGGAAGAGTGGTCCAAAAGAAGTTATAAATATTTGGGGCTTTCAAGAGACGGGTTCGCCGGCACATCAAGAGGGAAGCAATTACAATGGTGCCTGTGGTAAGTCATGGACTTTTGTTTTCGAAGAAATAGGGATTTTTAGGAACTTTGAATTCTGATTCCCTAGATATTGAAATATCAATTCTATTTTTATGTGGTTTCGATGGCAAAGAGAGACAAAATGAATGAACAAATTTCGAAGAAAGAAATAGGAAGTCGGTCCTAGATGCATTACAAGCCTCGTCATTGCGTTGCGAGGGAAAAGAATTTTATCTTTTTGTTTCTGAGTCGCCACCTATATTATTCGATTGGAGAAAATAGGAAAACCATTTTGAAAGAGATTTCCGGGGTTCTGGCTTCAAGGTTATGAAATGGGTAGGTCAAGGAGCATCCATTTCACCCAATTCTGAGATCGATCTTCGCTAAAGAAAAGAGAGGTTTCTCAAAAGAAAAGAATAAAAATGATTTTTAATATTATAAACAAAGGTCCATTTAACGGGGTTAAACGGAATGTGTAGGGATCAATTGCTTCTCGGAGACCGGCCTCTTCCACGATTTGGAGACTCTAGGCCGATCCTAGATCTCTATGGACTTATACCACTCTAACAATCAATTAGAAAAGGGATTTTATAAGGGTTACCTTGCGTGGGAGGTGATTTGGGCGTGAGTTTCGACTCAAGTTTAGAATCGACTCTTGACAACAGCATACAAAGCTTCACCCTGGTCCTTGACTTGAGTTGATGTTTGTTTATCAACATAGGTTGACAAACAAACTATGAGGTGAGTAGTTTTAGGTGATTTTCTGTAGGATTCTTTCGTGGAAAGAAGCCAAACCCGTAAAATGTGTGTGTCTGTCAGAAAATTCGCGGTTCCTTGATCCTTGGAAGTCACCAAGTATTTATAAGGGACGGATAGGAAGCAAAGCTCGGGAGAGGTAAAACCCTATCGTATGGTTTGCTAGACTCAAAAATCCTATTTTGTCAGTCTGAGGGATAAAGTTTTATCCCGTAAAGAGGTTGAAATCGACGAGGAAACCTGTCGCGGCCCGCACCGGCAGGTAGGGGGATATCTCGTGCGAGACACGCCATCTAGCTGGCGAGATATTGTCTCCCCGCGACGCTTATATCCTTTTCCTCGTTATCTCGTATGCGCTTTAGTCCCAAAACTAATCTATACAAGTTAGTCAAAACTTAACGAAACATGGAGATCGAAATGGTGGATTTCTACTTATTGACCTCAAAGCGAGACTTAGAGTGGTATAAGAGTTGGATGATCCGATATGTTCGTAATGGGGTGTGTCTACAGTAGCCCCTCGGGCGACAAATCTTATGAAAGAAGTCATGTCTGACGATGTAAAAGACATCATTCGAACATCGGATGGTCGGACCGCATCGGCTTCCCTACGTATCTCTATCTGAGAATCGCACCATGACGTGAAGTTCGACTCCAAAACACGAAAAGGCTGCTTTGGTATTTTGAAATCATTTGAAAAATCGCGGATGATTTTGTTTTTGAAAAGGTAAATTCATACCTGAGGAATCAAATCAAGACCCAATTCAGAATATACCGTCGCCTCCGAAGATTCGCTTGTCCGGGCTCCGAACTTGCGAAAACTAGGTTAGAAAAAGGCTTACCCGTTCTGGTCCTCACCAGTCCCGTCGGCTTTGTGGACGATTTGCCTCTTCCGGGCTCCGAATCGGGCCAGTTCGATGATCCACCCGCTCTTCAAGGCTGGACCGAGCTTTCTTTCCTGGATGACGATCCACCTGCTTTGGTGCATTGGATCTCAAGCTTTTCTCCGATGATGATCCACCAGCTTGGGCAAGTTGGACTCGGGCTTTCGATGACGATCCACCTATTTGGGCGTTGGACCGGGCTTTTCGATGACGCATCCACCTGCTTCAAGGCGTTGACCGAGCTTTTTGGTTTGAATGCGCATCCATCCTGCTTGGGCGCTGGACCGGGCTTTTTCTTTTCGAATATTCACCTTTCCGGGGCTCAATCATGTGGATTGGAAAGTTGACTCTTTGGACCACTCCTGGGCCTTCTCGGGCGACCGGTGCCGCACGGCGTATCGTGCGCATGTCACGTCTCGCTCTGTTCCGTGATCATGCGGTGCCGATTTTCCACATTTCCTTGCTAGTTTATCATTTCCATGGGTAAAAGTGTCAAAATTTTAAATATTGACGTCATAGACGCTTATCAAGTCGAGGACAATTTGGTCACCTTTCCAGAAGTTGTATATCTCGCGCGAGATATGAGCATATACCGCGCTGAGACGCTGCATCAAGTCGGGGCATATAAATCAAAGCAAATAGCGCTTCTTGCTTCATTTTGAAAAACATCCTTTCAAAATTTCCCTCCCGAGCTCGAGCCAAGGTCGCTTTCCGTGATTTTTCGTGGATTTGCTTGGTGTTTATATTCCTCCCAATCACTTTCCAATCCTTTCCTCCCTTCCATAATCCATGGCTCAAGAACAAAGGAATCCCATTTTCTGAGAAGCTATTTGCTAGGGAAAGATTATCCCTCGCTGATGATCTCACCTTTGATAGGGCACGCGCACATCTCTATCGGGGCTGTTTCAGGAGGGCTTGGTAAGAATTTCTTCCTCACCTCTTGATTCTTGCATTGCATTGAGTTTGAATTCCCTTTCCCTTGAATTCAAAATTTCATCAATGGCTTTTGTTCTTGTTCATGCCGTAGAACTCGGGTTCCTTTTGCATGCGTTTCGATTTTTTTGTGTTTCTTTGGATGATTGTTGCTGCATTGACAAGTGTGTATGAGCTCTCCCTACACATCAGTAGCTGGATTGTGGTGAGCAGGTTGATTCGGATCATGAATGGCACACCCTCGGGCAAGCTTTTTCTTGTATCGCACGCCAAGTAAGTCTCATGAAATGCCCCAATGAAAATTTTCTTCTATTTCATTGATTTCTTTGACATGGAATGATTTCTAATATTGCCCTCTCTCGTTTTTCCTCTCGTTTTGCAGAATCGTATAAGTCAACGAAGACTATTGCCGAGGAAGCCCGAAAATGGCTAAGGCGTGGGACAAGATCAAGGATCTTGATGGCGTTCGGGATAGGGCTGGTCCCAAGCGGTCTCTCGACTTTTTGTTGGACAATCTCCGGAATAAGGCGGACTCCCCAAGTTCTCCAGTTATTCTGGGAGAGGTGGTGGGACACTACCCACACATTTCTCATTTGCGTCTTCTGGAAGCAACGATGACTCCGACTGATTTTCCCGGCTATCACTTGGTTAGGAGTTCATTGGTGATCCTCGCCGAAGACTTTTTGGGTTATAGGCCCGAGGGTCCAAACCGCGCTGGAGGCAAAGCTTGATCGGCTTCGGTCCCTAACAAGGTTAAGGGATTTATGCTGAGCCGATACCCCTCCTGGCCGATTGAGGCCTACTCTGAGAAGCCAAATGTGAATACTAATTCCATTGGCTGCTAGAGGTGCCCTCTTCGTATATCCTTTCGAGACTATCTTTGCGAACCACTCTTCTACGGCTCGTCTTTCTTGTTAAGTTTGTTTCGGGTGATCTCGGATGAGGTGACCTGGATATGATCGGGGCTCCGCCGGGCCGGCCTGGTGCTACACACGCCATGGACGCAGGCAATGTAGGAATACCAAGGATTCCCTCTCGTCGGGGTATTCTTACGCTCTCGGGAGGTATGCCCTTGAGCCTCTCACGTTTCTCGCTCTTCGCCCGTATGCCTGGTCCTGTGTTTCATACCGAGTTTGATCTCGTTTTCCTTTGTGCAAAAGTATATGGCTGGCCATGCTATTCTCTGCCGTATAGATTTGAGGCCGAGAGCCGGGCGCCTTTCTTCCCGGATATCGTGAGGTGGAGCCACCCAAATCGGACTGTTGATGCAGGAGAAGAACCAGATTGGACCCCGACGCGTGGCGAGAGGCGCTGCCATGTTGATACCTTCGAGTATGCAGGAGGCCGGGGGCCTTTTATCCCCGGACCCCGCTTGGAGCGTGAGGTGCATCGTGCTTGGGATGCTACCGGAGATGCGCAGGATGTCCGGCATCTTTTTGGGAGGGAGATACCATGTATCTTGGTGAGCTGGGTCTTCCCATAGCATGGCTCGGGGGTGTACTATCATACAGCGTGCACGGCGGATCCTGTCGAGGGCGATGTATCCCACCCCCTCCATTCCGCAGGATGATTATGCAGTGTGCTTTCGGGTGATGCGGCGACGGCCATGTGGATCCCCTGGGGCTTCTTATGCGCAGCTTCGCCTCGCTGATGGGTCCTCCTGTGGGGGATAGGCGATCACATGCTCGCGGCTCCGCCTCGCTTCGCTTCAGTTCCTCGCCTCCCTAGCACTTTCCGCTCCCGCCCGCCGGGTTCTCCGCCATTCGCCCCGTACTCGGCCCTTTGAGCTACACGTACATGACGGGAGCATGCCAATGGTGGGGCACATCCCGTCTCCCGATCGGGATTCCCCGAGGGTTACCGCCTCCTAGCTAATGTCTCTTCTGTATGTTTCTTCATTTGTAAGATGCTCTCTCGTTTTCATCCATATAAGTTGTATAATGGTCCGACTTCATCTCGGGAACATTTCTTTTTTCTCTTGTTGTCGTCACTCTGTCCGCGGCCGGGACATTACAACCTGGTGGCTAAGCAACTAAGGCATGGCGGGATCTGATGAGCCCCAAGGTGCCTGACCTCCGTCCGAGAGGGCCAGTTCTACAAGGCTTCTTTGGCGGCTCGACAAATGCCCTACGGCGGACCCCCTACTATGCGGAGCGCAAGAGGTCGAGGAGGGATGGTAGCCCCTACGGTGGTGATGGCGGAGGTGCCGCGGCTCGAACGACTCTGATGGCGTGATCCCCTCCTTTTCCCTTTATATCTCTGATTTCTGATGATTTGTATATATTAGCCGTGTGGGCCCAGACAATTTTTCTTTTTCTTCGGTACCTGTTAGGAACAAGTAGGTAGCACAAACAATGGTTTTTCTTAACCCCTAATCCTAGGTCTAATTAGTTAATTAATTAACTTTCTCGACTTTCCATGTTTTTTTTTTTGAAATGGAATGGAATGGCCGCTAGGCCACAATTTTGAGCCCTCATCTCGGTGTTTTTACAGCATGTTGTAAACTGTACACGCATTGTTTTTCGAGACTTGCTTCGTCAAGTCGGGGCTAGATTGCTGTTTGAGCAGAACTGTTGCTGTTTTGCCGTAGGGATATCTCGCGCGAGATAAGGTGTCTCGCACAAGACACGCTATACGCCTGAGCGAAATCTCTTCCTTTTTCGAACGTGATTTTGTCGGTTTTCCCTATAAAATCACCCCGTAGTCCGGTCGGATAACTCATTCTAGCCTTTCAAACTCTAGAGATATTCTGTTAGGGTGAAACTCTTGTCTTTTTCTTCAACCTTGTGATCCATGGCTTCCAAGGAGATTCCCAAACGTCCATGATTGTCGATGATTTTTCCTGTCATCCGAAGTGATTGCATCTTTCAAGCAAGCATCAAGGGATTTTGTGAGGTCGTTTCGCAACCGGTCTCGCAATAGTTCATAGCAGAATTTGGATTCAAAATTCTTTTCACTTTGAAGAACCTCCAACCGGATTGGAAGTCTTTTGCGGGGTCTTTGCTCGATTTTGGGGATCCCTCTATTCATCTTTTCAATTTTTCTTTGAATGAGATGGTACCTCTCTGTGGAGGAATTTGCCATTATCTTGGATATGCCTTTGACTGGTAAGATCGCCGTTCCTAAGTACCATAGGAATCATTCGGAGGCTTTGAATGAATTGTTAGGGATCCCCCTTGAGACTTGTTATGGGTTGGTTCACCGCAAGTGGGTTGATTGCTCTTCTTTTCCGTGACGCTTCAGCGGTGATTCGATGATGACGCTTTTCATGTCTATAAACGGAACTTTCGGCTCTTTCTCTTTTTCGGAGATGTTTTATTTACATGTAGGGACGGATTGGTCGATTCCCAACCGGTGGAAGTTGTTCGCAGGCTAGAAATGTCTCTAGGAACATTATTCCGCTAATCTTGGGTGAGACCCTTCATGGTCTTGATGAGCTGCATAGGACCGGCGTCATGACTCAAGGGAGTCCCTCTTCGTTGACTATTTGGCTTAGGGAGCATCTCAAGTTGGTAGGTCCCCGTTGGAATATTCTCCTTTCACATATCATACGCGAAAGTTGTTGATCAAAGATCTTTCGGCGGATGAATGGGCCGAGTTGATTGCGAAGACCGAAATCGCCGATATTCTTTGGTGTCCACCTTATTGGAGGTTGAACAAGTATGTTGCCAATACCAAGGGTTTTGACAGGTTGTTCTTCCGGGTTTGCGAGATTCCTCCTTTTATTTCCCCAAGCGGGTGCTCCGTCAGCTTGGTCAGCAGCAGGAAACTTATCTCTTCGAAGGAGCTTCTCGTGAAGTGTCTTATATTGGTGTAGAGTTTGCGCAGGCGCTAGTTCAAGCATGGGGTGAAGGAAATAGTCGGGACCGTTGGTCAAACCTTCGGACTTTTAATGCAAGTATCTTCTTGTCTCGACAATTACTTGTATTGGTTCCTCCATACCGTCATCCCTAGTGCAGAAGATTGATGATTTGCGGCTTTCACCGGCTAAGAGATTCTTTTGTAGCTAGCGTATCTTGCGAAGGAGCGAGGCTCAGTCCGATCCCCGGCTAATGTGCGAACTGATCCAACTCAGGATTTTCTTGATGGGGATTGGTACGAGAGGCGAGGTAAAGGGATGCTCGGAAAGACGCAAGCTTTGGATAGGCCTCATGTCTTCAAGAGGCTCTCGAGATCTGTTTTTGATCGTCTTTGATCGCCTCGAGGGATGTTCGCTTTGAGAGGCTCAAAGCGCAAGGAGGATCACGACGACGGTGGAGACCATGTCCGCCGGCCAACCAAGTCAATGAAAGGCTAGATCTTTAGGAGTACCAAGAGATTGCTTTGATAGATCAATTGTTTTACGCTTTATTAGTATTATTTTTTTTCAAGTTTGTTAGCTTAGCAAATTAGTCGTCTTGTGGTTAGGATTTCCCTATTGTCATTAATAAAACGCATTCGATTAATAAAAGGACAACTTTGATTTATTTATTTGATTAGACCGAACCCGAAGGCCGCCACATTCATTTTTGAGAAAAGGACAAAATATGGCTCCGTGCCGAGGAGTAATCTCGCGCGAGATAAGGCCCCTCTTCTTTTTTTTTTTTTTTTTTTTTTTTTTAATGCACACCCTTTCTTTTGCCTAGACCGCCCTTTCGGGCTTTTCAATCTAATGGGCTTCTTTTCTTGTGCTAGCTCTAATTTTTGCCTAAGTTGTCCTTTCCGGATTTTCAACCTAGCGAGCGATTTGTTCTTAGGAGGCCAAGTCACGCGAAGTACTTCTTGAGCTTGTCCATGTTGACCGGCTTCGGTAGTTGATCTCCGTCTAAGTCTACCAGGTTAAGGGCTCCCCGTGAGAATATCTTCTTCACAATGTAGGGTCCTATCCACCTTGGTCCCCACTTGCCTAGCGGGTTGAAAGGTCCGGACGATGCTCACGGAGCACCGTGTCACCTACTCCGATGTTCCTTGTCTTGACCTTTTTGTTGAAAGCTCTTGCCATTCTTCTTTGGTAAGCTTGAGTATGTTCTGCTTTCAACCTTCTTTCGTCCAACAAGGCCAACTCTTCGTATCCGCTTTCCTAGCCAGCCGACTTCATTCACTTGGTTTTCTAGGAGAACTCGTAGTGATGGTATTTCCAATTCTATCGGTAAGACGGCCTCCATCCCGAATGTGAGGGCGTAGGGAGTTTCTCTGTAGCCGTTCGGACTGACGTGCGGCTACCCCATAGTGCGAATGGTAGCTTGTCGGGCCAGTCTTTTCCAAAGTGACTGCCATTTTTCGATGATAGTCTCGATTGTTTTGTTCGCGGCTTCAACTTGCTCCGTTTGTTTGAGGCCTATAAGGAGATGACTTGTGTCTCGTGATTTTGTACTCTGGTTAGTAGGCGGTCGGTTTCTTCTCGAAGTGTGACCCATTATCGGATATCATCTCTTGTGGAACCCCATATCGGGCAGATGATGTTGTGCTTGATGAATTCCGCAACCTTTCGGCATTCGAACTTTGTAGGAGGCGGCCTTAATCCATTTAGTGAAATAGTCGATGGCTACTAGGACGAAGCAAGGTCCGTTGGCTCCTATGGGTGTGATCTTTCCAATCACGTCTATCCCCCATGTAGAGAACGGCCAAGGTGAATTCATCTGGTACAAAGCAAGGAAGGCGGTGCATGCCGAAGATTGGCGTGTATCCGACACTTGTGGCACTTCTTGACCATTTTGGTACGGTCGGCTTTCATGGTCGAAAAGTACCCTTGTACGATGATCTTTTTGGCAAGCATGTTTCCGCTCATGTGGGTTCCACATATGCCTTGATGAACATGGTCCATTATTTCTCGCCTCTTCCTCGGTGGCGCAAAGGAGGTTTCCTTGGGAATGTTTCTTGAATAGACGGCCGGCGGTATTGACGTAATTAGCGCCCAACCTTTTAAGGGCGACCGAGTCTTCGTGTCTGTCTTAGGCGGTATGGTTCCATCTAGGATGAAATACCAAATGTCGTGGTACTCATGGTTTCTCTTCGGAGTTTTCAACGGCGGCACCTTTCGATAACCATTTGTCTTTGCCGTGAAGATCTATAACGGCAGTATGCGGGAGTTGCACGCCGTGTTATTTTGAAGGGTTTAATCTTTTCCTTTAGGGATTTCGACCAAAGAAGCAAGTGTGGCTAATGCGTCCGCAAACCGATTTTTGTCTCTCGGGAGATAGTGGAATGAGACATCCCGAAATTGTTGCGCCAATTCTTGGAGGTGGGCACTGTATCTTTGAAGGGTTGGATCTTGGACCCTCCACTTCTTCAATGTCCGATTGATGATCAATTGGGAATCCCCGAATACCTCGAGTTCGGCCACGTTGCGTTCTAGGGCTGCCTCAAGCCCCGCTATGCAAGCCTCGTATTCGCGGCATTGTTGGTGGCATCAAAGTCAAGACGTATCGCTAAGTGGAGTGTAGATGTCGTTAGGGTCTACCAATAACATTCCGATGCCAAACCCTCTCTTGTTGGCCGCGCCATCGAAAAATAATTGCCACTTATTTTCTTCTATGCTTAGATGTCCTCATCGTGAATCGCGGGTCTTCCCCCCCCTTCACTTCGTCGCAAGGAAATTCGGCTAACCGACCTCGGCGAATACACTCCCTTGACGGATTTTCGAGTGACGTAAGTGATATCATATCCCGCGAGCATGAAGTACCATTTGGCTAGTCTCGAAGACAAATTTGATTTGTACTAGGATATATTTCAAAGGATCCATCTTTGCGATGAGATGGACTCGGAAAGGCTTCCATATAGTGCTTTAGCCTTTGTGATACCCAAACGAGCAAGACATGATTTGTCGAGTGGAGAGTAGTTGATTTCACCGCCTTGGAATCTCGCGCTGACGAAGTAGATGGCATTCTCTGTGTGCGGAAGTGGCTGTTCTTGAGCAAGCATAGCCCCTAATGCGTTGTCCGTAATCGTGAGGTACAGCTTCAAGGGCTTCTCCTTGTGTGGTGGAACCAGATAGGGGAAGTCAAGTAGTGCTTAACTTCCTCGAATGCTTCGACATTCTTCGGTCCACTCTTGAGGTGCGTTTTTCTTAAGCGGCTTAAAGATGGGGTCGCACATTGTAGTCGGTTGATTAATGAATCGATCGATATATTGAGTCTGCCCATGAATCCCTTTACTTCTTTCGTGTTCGGGTGGAGGCATGTCTCGTAATGGTCTTTATCTTGGCGGATTCGCTTCTATGCCGCGCCCGTGACCATGTATCCCAAAACTTTCCCTTTGACTACTCCGAATGAGCATTTGGCGGGGTTGAGTCTCATTTTGTCTTGCTCTCGCCGATTGAAGAATTTTCTCGAGATCTCTCGAAGTGTTAGCCATCTCGTCCCTTTCGAGTGGATAATCATGTCGTCCACGCACACCTCTATTTCTTTATGGATCATGTCGTGGAATAGTGTCGTGATCGCTCTTTGATAGGTAGCCCAGCTGTTCTTGAGACCAAACGGCATGACAGTGTAGCGTAACGTTCCCCAAGGTGTGGTGAATGTTGTTTTGCCAGGCCGATCCTCCTCTCGCCATGAGGATTTGGTTATACCCCGCGAACCCGTCGACGAATGAACGGACCTCGTATGCCTGTGGCATCGACCAACATGTCTATGTTTGGTAAAGGAAGTCATCTTTAGGGGATGCCTTGTTCAAGTCTCCCGAAATCAACACGTACTCGCATGAGCGGACCCCCGGATATTCAATCACTTTGATGAACCCTACATTCAAGAGTTTCATGATTTCCTCTTTCACTTGCATTGACCATTCCGGCTTGATTCTCGCGTAGTTTCGCTTGACTCGGCTTGGTGTTGGGTAGCGGCGGTATCTTGTGTTCTACAACCGACCGATTCAACCTGCATATCTCTGTAGACCAAGCGAAGACGTCGACATATTCTCTAAGGAGGCTGCGTCAAGGTTTCTCTGTCTTCCCCCTTGAAGAAGCCGCCGATCTTTGTTTCTCTCGGGGTCTTCCGTTGTCCCAAGATTAACCGTTTGCATTTCCTCGTCGTCAACAGGCCATTCTTTCCACAACGACCTACTTGCTTAGCTAATTCTTTTAAGATTTGTTCGTTTTCTTGATCTATCTCATCGTATGATTCATTATTAACGTGTTCGTTATATTGATTATTATTAGTTAATTCATCATTTACGATGTTAGCAATCTCGTGGTACTCGAAAAGATCAAAGTTTTCATTAAGGAAGTAAGGGAATACATGTTCGGCCACCGCCTCGATTTCCTCTTGAGCGAGTTCATCGGAGGTGGAGCCCGCTTCTAATGTAAAAGTTGTAGGGCCTATCTTCCCTGCGAGGGTGGGGAGTGCAACCAAGCTCTTTGATCATGAAGTCTTCATCAACAATCTGGTCCCCCTGTGACGTGCCGCTTTAGAATTGGCTCATCACATTTCTGTATTAGTCTTGTGTAGTCGGTAGTTGGAGCGTCCCCTTGGATATTGCATGGATCCGGCCGTCTTCTAACCGGCACAGTCTTGGAACTGTCGCAGCATGTCTTCTCCCAACACAAAGTTCCATTCGCTTGTCATTTCTTCCTTCGTGCCCACAAATCATTAGGGATCAGTGGGACGGATTCTCGTTTCATCTGGAGACGCATCGCAGCCGCTGAAGATTTCAAAGCCCGGTTGGCGCTTTCCTTTATCATCGAGTCCATGGTTGAAAAGATAAAGTAGGGAATACTTTCCCCTTCTCGAACAAAGTAGCCATTGAGTGTCTTTCGATATGGTTTTAGGTTGCAATCCTTGGACTTTGGGTCATCGTGATACTTTCGTAATGCAAGGGTTCCTTCCTACTTGATTTGAGTGAAGCCCCACTCTTCTACGTCATCTTCATCGTGGATGGAGATGTCGTATCCTAGTCCATGCTTTGTGTGAGGCGGGGGGACCGGTGGTGGTTCCGTTATTCCTTGTAAGTGCTTTCCAAGCCCCAATCCAGGAAAGTACCCTTTTGCTAGCATCATTCTCCAGACAGGAAGGCTTCCGGAAAACCTAAGTGCCTTTGAGTAGTCGTTCTCGTTGTAAGTGTCTATGACATTCACAGTGCTTTCTCTCTCAATCTCAAAGTATTAATCGGAATCGAAAAGGGAAATACTGACTAACTATTATTGAAAAGCAAACTTGGTACTCTTGCCCACAAATGAAGTCTTTAGGCAAGTAGTACCCGACTAAACTAAACTAGGCTACTAACCGTTTCTTTTGCAACTAAAAGTAAATAACTGAAATGAAAAGAGACTCCTCATTTGTTTGAACTCATCCAAACTATTCCACCACTTGGGCAAATTCTCACGAATGGCCTGTCAATCAAGTCTTGGATTGCATTTTCAAAGTTGAAGCAATCATTGGTGTGATGGCCATTGCATGGATGGTAGTAGCAATAGAGGGGTGGAGATCGACCTTCCCTCTTAGGTTGGTAGCCTTCTATTGGCTTCATTCTTTCCGTCCTTGTGAAGACTTCGAAGAGATGACCAAGAGTGATGTTTCCGATGCTCGGAGAAAATTCTCCC
This sequence comes from Adenophora triphylla var. japonica, assembly GCA_022495995.1. NCBI lineage: Eukaryota > Viridiplantae > Streptophyta > Magnoliopsida > Asterales > Campanulaceae > Adenophora > Adenophora triphylla. Next base: position 49,680 of record JAFEMH010001569.1, read on the forward strand.
CTTCCTTCGCTTAGCCATTTGATTATGGAGGTCTCGGATATGGTTCTCGTAGTAATGCACAAAGACGAGGTGGCGAGCCTGATATTCTTCCTCCATTCGCTCTTTGAGGTCACGGTAGAGGGTATTGAGAAAAAACTTGACCCTCTCATCCATGTCATCTTCAATGTGGGCTTCAAGGTTGATGCACTTTTGGGTCATAGTTTCGAGTTCGCTCTTGACTTCCTCGAGCTCTTCAATCAACATCTTTGTCTTTTCGGCTTGGATGGATTCTTCCATGTGATGCCACGAGTCATTGTCATTAATTTGCGGGCTTTGGCAAGTTGAGTTTTTGATGTCACTTAGCTCCTCTTGCACGGATGATCGCCCACTGTCGGAATCACTTTCCATCTTCCGAAAATCCCTAGCAATGCGAGTGGCGGGCAAATCAAAAGCTTCTCTCCAACCTTCCACGTGTTCCATTTCAGCGACAAGAGACTTGGTCAAATCTTGGAGAGTGGGTTGTTCACGGCTTTCCTTGGTCATGGCATGCTTTCCGGTAGACATTGTCTTGGGAGTCTTGGAGTTGAGTAGCTTCGGAAAACTGACAGAAGAGATGCAGATATCAGGACCTAGCCCCAACGAGTCGGAAGCAGGCTTAAATGGCTCAGGCTCAAATTCAGCAAACAGAAGCATTATCCCGTGCGAGATAAGTAATCCCGCGCGAAATAATCACACACAAAGTCGATTTTTATTTAGCCCTAATTTTTGGTCGGAACGGAAAGTCCGTTTTGAGGGGTTTCTAAGGCCTTTATCAGAACCTAACGACTAAGCAATCAATCCGATTTTTGTAAAACAAAGCCATGTAAGATTGTTTTTTTTTTTGAAGGATTATATGCACATTTTTCTTGAAGGGACATTCGAAAGGGACTTTTTCCGAAGGGACTTTTTCCGAAGGGACTTTTTCCGAAGGGACTTTTTTCCAAATCCTTTCTTATTGTCAATTTTACATGGCTTTGTTTTGATCAAAAACAAGAAAAGATCACCGAGTCAAAACCGACCGATCACGGAGTGATCCTAAAAAGTCAATCTACATGAGAATGTGGCGATGCAGGGCTGGAAGGCTAGGCTCCCCGCGATATGACAATCTAAGTGGATTGAATACGCGGAGTGGAATTGTCCAACTTTGGAGAGACCGGCGACTAGGTGGTTACCGTCATCCGTCCTTAGTGTGGGTCCCGGGTTTATGAGGGTATGCAGTGCAATGACAGTTATAGTATGATGTGCGCGTGTGTGATAGTCAATCTATGTGATAGAGTAAAATAGAAAGTTTTATTTTTTTTTTGAAAGTTAAAAGAGAAAACAGATAGTGGCCGCACCAAGTGGTTGCCTACGTTTCTCCCAATCTAGGAAGACTCAGGCCGTCGTAGTTCCACATAAAGAGAGATAAAGAGAGATAAATAATTTAATTTACAACTCCCGAATCCCCAATGGACCGGACTTTAATTAAATAAAACCCAATCACACGCAGTTCATAAATAATAATCAATTATTTAAGGAGTTCTACACCTTAAGGGAGGCCTTAAGATGCGTGAACTCTGCAGATAATGAATTCTGGGATCCCCCTTGCATATTCGGCTCTCGTCTTGGATTACGAGCAAACAGGAGAAACCAAAAAACAACCAGATCGAAGCCCTATCTCGCGCGAGATAATGATATCTCGTGCGAGATATCTCCCATCTCGAGTATAGTAAAAAATTCGAATTTTACAAAATAGATTGAAAAACCTCTCTTTTAATTTTGACGCAAGTTTAAGCCTCTTAATTTTCAGTCCCAGTGAGTCGCCACTCGTAGCGTTGTGAGAAAAGAAAATTCTGGTTCTTTTTATTTTTATGAGTCGCCACCTATATTATTTGATTGGAAACATAGAAAAACCATTTGAGAGATTTGAGTTCGGGGCTTAGGTTATGAAATGGGTAGGTTTAGAAGGCATCCATTTCACCCAATCCGGAGATCGGTCTTGCTAAAGAAAAGAGAGGTTTTTCAAAAGAAGAAATAAAAAACGAATTCAAATACTACAAATAAAGGTCCATTTGACAAGGTCAAACGGAATGTAGGATCGATTGCTTCGAGACCGTCTCCATGATTTGGAGAGGCTCTAGGCCGATCCTAGATTCTATGGACTTATACCACTCTAACAATCAATTAGAAGGAAGATTAGGAATTACCTTGCGTGAGGTGATTTGGGCAGAGTTTCGGCTCAAGCTTATAGTCGACCCTTCACACTTGGATGGAAGCTTCGCCTTGGTCCTTGGTTTGGAGATTGATGCTTGTTTATCAACAAGGTTGACAAACAAACTATGAGGTGAGTTTTAGGGTGATTTTGAAGAATCCTTTCAGGGAAAGAAAACGACAAAATGTGTGTGTTGTGTAAATTCGAGGTCCGGGACCTTCGACCTTTGACCTCTTGAGCCTTGGAAGTCACCAAGTATTTATAGAGGTTGGATATGAAGAAGTGGAGAGTTAAAACCCTATCAGATGGTTCTAGACCTCCTCTCCCATTGGTTGGCCGGAGAGATAAAGTTTTATCCCGGAAAGAGGTTGAAATCGACGAGGAACTGTCAGGCTGTCGCAATCTGCAGAGGGAGATATCTCGCGCGAGACACGCCATCTCGCGGCGAGATATTGCTCTGTGGACAGCTTTGTCCTTTCCTCGTTATCTCGTATGCGGTTTAGTCCCAAACTAACGGTAGTTGGTCAAAACTTTAACGAAACATGACGAAATGGTGGATTTCTACTTCTTGACTCAAAGCGAGACTTAGAGTGGTATAAGTATGATCCGATGTGTTCAGAATGGGGTGTCTACACATACTGCCAACAATCAATAACATGATACCAAAACTTAACATCCTCAATATCCCAATACAACCTGAGGAATTCAGACTACAACATCACAGATTGTAACAGAAGCAACCTGGAAGCATGAACACCAATAAACCCAACACAACCTGAGAAAATCATGTCATGCACATTGAAAAACAAGAACATAAACCCAGGCTGCCAAAAATCAGCAACATTAGCATCCTCAATATCCCAACACAACCTGAGAAAGTCAGACTGCAACCTGGGAGCATGAAAATGGCCTGTAGTAACCACTAAAGCACTACTATTCTCTTTAATACAAGCAACCAAACAACTAAGCGAAAACCAAAGGAGTCCCATTGTGAAATTCATGATAAACAGCCCCTGTATATACCACAACTAGATCAAAGGATTAAATTTATACCCCTTGATTCTTTTTACTTCCAGCTCTTGTATTATATCCATTCCCTTTCTTCTTTCTATTGTTCTTCCCCACATATAATTGATATTCTTCCTCATCATCTCCTCTTATTCCTTCATTGGTCCTTTTTTCAACTTCTTCTTCATTGTTTTTTTCTTCTATTTCTTTTTCATCAATTGGACTATCAAAAACTTTGTTAGAAGGGCAAGAATCCTCCATATTCAAAGTGAAAGGCCCAAGACATTCAAGCTCCTCCTTATTCTGTTTTTCCATCCTTTTTTCAGCTTCCACAATGCTATTATACCTTATTTCTTCCTCACTAAAGCCTATAGAATATTTTTCTGTTAAGATTCTATGTTGTTCTTCCGTGGTTGGTTTAACTAGCTGACTTTCCACTCTCTGATTTTGAAATTGTTGCTGTTGTTTTTGGATCTCAACTTCATCAGCAACATTATCAACAATGTCATCTGCTTGCTTAGCTTTTACTTCACTGCCAAACTTCATCTGTTCCATATGGCCAGAATCAATGTTCTCGTCTTCTAAACTATTCACACATTTCATCTTGCTCTCTGTAGTAGTTTGTTGTTGTTTCTGTTTCCTAGAAACTTCAGCAACCTCATTAGTTCTATCAGCATTCACCACTTCCACAGTTGCAACATTATCATGACTTGTTTTCCCCATTATACTAAACCTACTGGATTCTTTCTTTCCTCTTCTTTTCATTTTCCCATTTTCTTTATCATGCAATTGTTCATCAGAAAGAACCTCTCATGAACCATTATCCAAATCAATTTGAGAGTCAACCTTCTTCTGACCACTATCCTCCTCAGTAATGTCATCAACTGGATTCTCATTCAATTTGTCAGTATCATTCTCAGCATCATCAACAGTTGGGTTCTCCTCTCTACTTTCCTCAATATTAACACCATGATTGCTAACAGAGGCTTTAGTATATCCTTTCTTTTCCACTCTATTCCATCTTTGTTTCGTTGTAGCATCAAATTTATTTCCTTCTTTTTCATTCATTGGCTTTTTCCCCTCTTTCTTTTCTTGTTGCTCAGTTGTCCATTTAGTTTTCACCACATGATTCTTTCCATTTAACTTTCTACAGGTCCCCACTGAGTGTCCCAACAAACCACAATTAGAACAATAGGCTATATTACCTTCATATTGCACCTTTTGCCAAAAGCCAACTTATTTTGATTCTCCTATCCAAATTTCTGATTCCAAAGGCTTTGAGACATCTATTTCAACACAGATTCGAGCATACATTTGGTTTGTAAGACCCAATGTTATGTTATCAACTCTCAGAAATTTACCTAATTCATTACCAATACATTCTAGAAGAGCTCCATTGTAGAAAGTCCATGGAATCCCAGGTAAACGAATCCACACAGCAACAGTTGGGTTTTCCACAGCTAGATTAAAATCAGGAGACCATCTAAATGCTCTATACATGCATTTGTTGATGATGTGAGACTCTTTCGACAATGCAAGCCTAAGATCATCCTCACAACTTATATAAATGCCAACATGCCTCGGATCAATGAGGCTAACAATAAAGTCACCTTTCAAACTCCAATTATTTTTTATATGTTCATGAATTTGCATTAATGTAGGTCTACCTGTTGAAAACTTCAGAACCATTGAGTGTCGAAGACTGCTATTCGCTGCATTGAGCTCCAAGCTTGAAAACAGAATAGCGGTCTTGTTCTCCACCTTCGTCCTCCTCCTAGGAGGTAATCTCTCATATCCTAAGACTCCTTTAAAACCATTGAAAGAAGACAAAGAGCCTTGAACAGCACGGGCATATGAATGTGCCGAAGTTTGACTTGGTCCAAATTGATTTCCCAAATTTGTAAATTGATGCGTTCCACTTGTGGTAGAGTATGACCTTCGCGAGCAAACCCTGAGTATTTTCATATGTTGATTTGTCCATTGCCGGCGAGAAATTGACGGCGGAAATGTTCCGTTTTGCCATTTGCGGATGCTGCGGATTCTCCAGTTGCGATGAATTATTGCTTAATTCCTTCGATAGATGAGTAGATTGAAGACTAGGGAAGCTCGCCTGGACATTAATGTCCGGCAGTTTGGCCATCTCCGGTGAACGCGAACGGAAGTTCCAAAACACACACTATTCGCACCTTAGAACGCACACAGTACGCTAGAGAGACGTTTGTTTTGGCTTAGGGTTTAGGGTATAGGGTTTAGGGTATAAGGTATAATGTATAGGTATAAGAGTTTTGGGTTTAGGGTATATGGTATAAGGTATAGGTATACGACTTGGGGTTTAGGGTATAAGGTATAAGGTTTAGGGTATAGGGTATTTTTTTTAAGAACCAGGACGACACCTGGGAGCTTTTATTAAAGAAAGAAAAATATTACATCATTGAGCGGGTATTAAAAAGCCCAACTCTAAATCCAACGTAATTAAAATACGAAAGAATGTTGTCCAGGTCACACCCAAAGCAGAATAGGCCGAGCTTGGCCCCAAAAAGCTCCTCAATGCCGGCCAACATTGGCCCCAAACTGATCCTCCATGCTGGCCCACTGTCCCAAATTCCCAGCCCAAAAATCCAAGCCCAATCTGCAAGGGGAGCGGACGCTCCACCATAAAGGGAGCGGACGCTCCAAAATTACATCAAATTCAACAAATCCGGGGACGAGTCGTCCTGAGATGCACGAGTCGTGACCAAGAAAGCCAATTGTGCCGCACGACTGAACCCAGCTCTGCAAAAAAATTTTAAAACACCAGCAATCCAAACAAACACCAGCAAGGCATTGCACAACCATTTTTAAAACACCAGACATTTTTCCAATGCATTAAAACCCATAGAAACATCCATTAATACCCAGAAAAACTTTCCCATGTCAACTACGAACCGAGTAAATGCCCAACTCATCAAATCTCAATGCCTTAATCACATCCCCCGGCAAAGCAATAACCGTATCAAACCTCATATGTTGACGATGAACATGAGCACTCGCTGCAAGCCTATCCTCCGCACCAGTTTCCTCCCTTAAAACGTGTCTAACACCGAAACTACCCATTAAACTTCTGCACTCCCGAAGCTCATAAGTGTAACGCCACGGGCCCAAAAACTGACCTCTCAATATTCCCACTGCCACCAACGAATCAGACTCCGCCTGAATCGAGGTTAAATGAAGATCCCGACATAGCTTCAAACCATCACGGAGTGCAAAAATCTCCGCTTGCATGTTTGTGCCCATCCCATAGAAATTAGAAAAAGCACAGATGAAGCCACCCCTCCAATCTCTAATCACCCTTCCTCCTAAACACTCTCCATGAACCGAAGAACCATCTGTATTGATAGTGCAAAAGTAATCTCGCGCAGGCTCCCATTTCAAAGTTCTAGACTTCCTACGTTTAACCTCCACCACCCTTATACCCAAATCAGCTAGAATAACCTTTGCTTCCTCTGTTGTCTTTCCTTTAGGGACCAAAGACGAGAACATATCCAACAAATCATGATGGACCCCATCTATAATAGCACCACACTCCATTTGCTTGCCTTCAAAAACCATCTTACATCTCGCTTTCCACAAACCCCAGCAAACAAACATCATTACCCCATGCGAACCAAACCAATTTGGGTTCTTCGAGATTGACCCCCGCACCAAGTATCCCATAACTGATGCAGGTCCATGTAATGAAAACCAAGTCTGAAAAACGAAGCCCAATGCTGCCATAAAGAAAGAGCCATAGGAGAATGAAGAAATAAGTGCTCCCTCGTCTCCCTTTGGCCTCCAGAACTACAAAAAACACAACGAGGAGGAATATTGAAACCCCTCTCCTCCAATCTAGCATCGACCGGAAGACCATTGTGCATTAACCGCCACCAGAAGCCACTAACCTTGGTAGGAATGTTCTTGTGCCAAATCTTAGCACCCCAATCCACCAAAGGACTCCGAATACGATAATGATCCCACCAAGCAGAAATCTCAAAAATACCCGATTTTGTCAACGTACAAACCACCCTATCCTCCCTATCCATATCAATTCGGACCCTCTTAATACTTTCATGCAAACGACTCAGAATCAGCTCCCATAAATCATCAATAATAGAAAAGCCCTCCCGAACCGTAAGAGTATGATCCACCGGATTAGGTCCCCCAATGCCTTCCCCACACCAATCATCCACCCAGAAACGAATATCCCCTTTGCCAATGATCCATCTTGTACATTCATCCAACTGATGCAATAACGAAGAAGCTGCCTTCCAAGCATGTGAACTAGACTCCGCACATCGCAGCCCATACTTCTCCCGAATGAAACGAGACCACAAGGATGTGCCATGTTTAGCAACCCATGCCAAGTTGGCCAATAAAGAACTGTTGACTTCTCCCATCGAATGAACCCCCAAACCTCCTTCTTGAATAGGTTTACAAACCTTATCCCAAGCCACCCATTGGGGACATTTTTCACCACCACTACTCCACAGGAAATTTGCCAACATCCCCTCAATGTTTTTTATTATCCCCTTGGCACCTTTAGAACCCCCATAGAATAAATAGGAATACTGCTAAGAACTGACTTTATTAAGATCAGTTTACCTCCGAAAGATAGCAGCCTCACCTTCCATCCATTTATCCTCTTCATCACCTTCTGCTCCAGCTCCGCAAAGTGAACCCTCTGCATTCGCCCCTTGAACAAAGGAATACCCAGGTACTTTAAAGGGAATTGTTGATGTGTACAACCCGACCAACGCCGAATGTTATTCACCTCGAAGTTCCTCATTCGTTTTCCTACATAAAAACCACTCTTCTCGAGATTGATCAACTGTCCCGAAGCCATCTCATACTTGGATAAAACACCCCTTAAGCCTTCAATCGAGTTCCTCCTCCCGTTACAGAAAATGAGCATGTCATCAGCATATTATAAATGAGAAATAGGAAAACCCCCACAGCCATGAGTGTACGGAAGAAAGACACCCTCCTCAACCGCACTATGTAAAGCCCGAGATAACACCTCCTGAGCAATAATAAACAACAGAGGAGATAAAGGATCTCCTTGCTTCACCCCATGAGAAGAAGCAAAGAAACCATGTGAAAGACCACCCATCCTGACTGAATGCCAGTTACCTTGGACCAACCTCCATATCAAATCCCTGCTTCTATCATTGAAACCAAACGAGGCAAAGGCACGAAATAGAAAATCCCATTCCAATCTATCATAAGCCTTGGACATGTCAAGCTTAAATAAAACATTACCCCCCCCCGTTACTTTATGATCAATCCTGTGCACCAACTCATGGGGCAAAGCAATATTCTCCTGAATACCCCTACCCTTAATAAATTCGGTTTGCTCCTGAAAAATCACTTTCGGAATCACCAAAGCGATCCGGATAGTAAGGATTTTCAAAATAACCTTGTTCATGAATGTGGACAAGCTTATCGGTCTCAAATCCTTAAAATCCTTCGGCTTATTCACCTTAGGAATCAACACAAGCACATTGGACGACAGCCCCCTAGGTAATTATGCCCCATTGTAAAAAGATTGGACAGCAGCCACCACATCTTTCTTGATATTCGGCCAACAACCCCTGAAAAAATGACCCATAAACCCATCAACACCCGGAGCGCTATCCGCATTCAACGATTTGATTGCTTCCCAAATTTCTTTCTCATCCCGAACAGCAGTAATTGCCAAATTAGCATCCTTCATCAACGCCACCTCAATACTCGCAAAAAGGCTCTCATCAATGACATGAGGCCGAGAATGAAACATGTCTGCAAAATGGTCTGCCCCCAAACTCTCCAACACCTTCTCATCATCGCACCAAGTACCATCGGGCAACTGCAACTGCAAAGAGTTCATTCGCCTCCTCTCCTTGATTCTAGCATGAAAGAACGCAGAATTTCTGTCCCCATCTTTAACCCACAACTGCCTCGATTGCTGGTGCTTCATTTCATTCTCCCACCGCAGCACCTGAGCCAAATCAACTTTTTTCTGTTTTAGTGTATAGGGTATTAGTATATGACTTAGGGTTTTGGGTACAAGGTATAGGTATACGACTTAAGGTTTAGGGTATAGAGTATAAGGTATACGTATATGACTTAGGGTAGTTTGTCCCTCTTTTGACTTTTCTTCTATATACTTTCATTTGTTTAGTTTTTTTCTATCTTCTTTTATATAACTTTTTCTAAAAAAAAAACACTAATTAACAAAGGCTAAAATATTATTTTCTAGTCAATACAAATTTTTTTAAAAAATAAAAAATAAATATAGGGTAGTCCGTCCCTCTATTGACTTTTCTTCTATATACTTTCATTTGTTTAGTTTTTTTCTATCTTTTTTTATATAACTTTTTCTAAAAAAAACCACTAATTAACAAAGGCTAAAATATTAATTTATAGTCAATAAAAAATTTAAAAATAAATAAAAAATAAATATAAGGTAGTCCGTCCCTCTTTTGACTTTTCTTATATATACTTTCATTTGTTTAGTTTTTCTATCTTTTTTTATATAAATTTTTATAAAAAAACCACTAATTAACAAAGGCTAATATATTATTTTCTAGTCAATAAATATTTTTAAAAAAAATAAAAAATAAATATAGAGTAGTTCGTCCCTCTTTTGACTTTTCTTCTATATACTTTCATTTGTTTAGATTTTTTCTCTCTTTTTTTATATACCTTTTTGTAAAAAAAAAATCACTAATTAAAAAGGCTAAAATATTATTTTCTAGTCAATAAAAAATAAAAAATAAAAAAATATATATAGGGTAGTTTGTCCCTCTTTTGACTTTTCTTCTATATACTTTCATTTGTTTAGTTTTTTTCTATCTTTTTTTATATAACTTTTTGTAAAAAAAATCACTAATTAAAAGAGGCTAAAATATTATTTTCTAGTCAATTTAAAATAAAAAAAAATATAAATACAGGGTAGTCCGCCCCTCTTTTGACTTTTCTTCTATATACTTTCATTTGTTTAATTTTTTTCTATCAATTTTTTATATACCTTCTTCTAAAAAAAATCACTGATTAACAAAGGCTAAAATATTATTTTCTAGTCCATAAAAAATTTAAAAATAAATAAAAAATAAATATAGGGTAGTCCGTCCCTCTTTTGACTTTTCTTCTATATACTTTCATTTGTTTAGTTTTTTTCTATCTATTTTTATATAACTTTTTCTAAAAAAATCACTAATTAATAAAGGCTAAAATATTATTTTTTAGTAAATAATTGTTTTTTAAAAAAATAAAAAATAAATATAGGATAGTCCGTCCATCTTTTGACTTTTCTTCTATATACTTTCATTTGTTTAGTTTTTTTCTAACTTTTTTATATAAATTTTTCTAAAAAAACCACCAATTAACAAAGGCTAAAATATTATTTTATAGTCATTAGAAAATTTTAAAAAAAATAAAAAATAAATATAGGGTAGTCCGTCCCTCTTTTGACTTTTCTTTTATATACTTTCATTTGTTTAGTTTTTTTCTATCTTTTTTTATATAATTTTTTCCAAAAAAAAAACCACTAATTAATAAAGGCTAAAATATTATTTTATAGTCAATAAAAGATTTAAAAAAAATAAAAAATAAATATAGGGTAGTCCGTCCCTCTTTTAACTTTTTTCTATATACTTTCATTTGTTTAGTTTTTTCTATATTTTTTATATAACTTTTTCTAAAAAAATCACTAACAAAAAAAGGCTAAAATATTATTTTCTAGTCAATAAAAAATTTTAAAAAAAATAAAAAATAAATATAGGGTAGTCCATCCCTCTTTTGACTTTTCTTCTATATACTTTCATTTGTTTAGTTTTTTTCTATCTTTTTTTATATAACTTTTTATAAAAAAAACCACTAATTAAAAAAGGATAAAATATTATTTTCTAGTCAATAATTTTTTTTTAATAAAATAAAAATAAATATAGGGTAGTCCGTCACTCTTTTGACTTTTCTTCTATATACTTTCATTTGTTTAATTTTTTTCTATCTTTTTTAGATAACTTTTTCTAAAAAAAAAACAACTGATTAACAAATGATAAAATATTATTTTATAGTCAATAAAAAATTTTTAAAAAATAAAAAATAAATATAGGGTAGTCCGTCCCTCTTTTGACTTTTCTTATATATATTTTCATTTGTTTAATTTTTTTCTATCTTTTTTTATATAAATTTTTATAAAAAAACCACTAATTAACAAAGGCTAAAATATTATTTTCTAGTCAATAAAAAAATTTTAAAAAAATAAAAAATAAATATAGGGTAGTCCGTCCCTCTTTTGACTTTTCTTCTATATACTTTCATTTGTTTAGTTTTTTCTATATTTTTTTATATAACTTTTTCTAAAAATAATCACTAACTAAAAAAGGCTAAAATATTATTTTATAGTCAATAAAAAATTTAAAAAATAAATAAAAAATAAATATAGGGTAGTCCGTCCCTCTTTTGACTTTTCTTCTATATACTTTCATTTGTTTAGTTTTTTTCTATCTTTTTTTATATAACTTTTTATAAAAAAAACCACTAATTAAAAAAGGCTAAAATATTATTTTCTAGTGAATAAATTTTTTTTAAAAAAATAAAAAATAAATATAGGGTAGTCCGTCACTCTTTTGACTTTTCTTCTATATACTTTCATTTGTTTAATTTTTTTCTATCTTTTTTTATATAAATTTTTCTAAAAAAAAACCACTAATTAACAAAGGATAAAATATTATTTTATAGTCAATAAAAAATTTTAAAAAAAATAAAAAATAAATTTAGGGTAGTCCGTCCCTCTTTTGACTTTTCTTATATATATTTTCATTTGTTTAATTTTTTTCTATCTTTTTTTATATAAATTTTTATAAAAAAAATCCACTCATTAACAAAGGCTAAAATATTATTTTCTAGTCAATAAAAAAATTTTAAAAAATAAAAAATAAATATAGAGTAGTCCGTCCCTCTTTTGACTTTTTTTCTATATACTTTCATTTGTTTAGTTTTTTTTATATTTTTTTATATAACTTTTTCTTAAAAAATCACTAACTAAAAAAGGCTAATATATTATTTTATAGTCAATAAAAAATTTAAAAAATAAATAAAAAATAAATAGGGTAGTCCGTCCCTCCTTTGACTTTTCTTCTATATACTTTCATTTGTTTAGTTTTTTTCTATCTTTATTTATATAACTTTTTATAAAAAAAAACAACTAATTAACAAAGGCTAAAATTTAATTTTATAGTCAATAAATTTTTTTAAAAAAATAAAAAATAAATATAGGGTAGTCCGTCCCTCTTTTGTCTTTTCTTCTATATACTTTCATTTGTTTAGTTTTTTTTCTATCTTTTTTTATATAACTGTTTCTAAAAAAAACCACTAATTAATAAATGTTAAAATATTATTTTATAGTCAATAAAAAATTTTAAAAAATAAAAAATAAATATAGGGTATTCCGTCCCACTTTTGACTTTTCTTCTATATACTTTCATTTGTTTAGTTTTTTCTATCTTTTTTTATATTCTTTTTTTTTTAAAAAAAATCACTAATTAAAAAATTCTAAAATATTATTTCCTATTCAATAAAAAATTTTAAAAAAATTAAATAATAAATATAGGGTAGTCCGTCCCTCTTTTGACTTTTCTTCTATATACTTTCATTTGTTTAGTTTTTTTTTTATCTTTTTTTATATAACTTTTTTCTAAAAAAAACCACTAATTAACAAAGGTTAAAATATTATATTATAGTCATTAAAAAATTTAAAAAATAAATAAAAAATAAATATAGGATAGTCTGTCCCTCTTTTGACTTTTCTTCTATATACTTTCATTTGTATAGTTTTTTTTATCTTTTTTTATATAACTTTTTTCAAAAAAAATTACGAATTAACAAAGGCTAAAATATTATTTTCTAGTCAATAAAAAATTTAAAAAAATAAAAAATAAATATGAGGTAGTCCATCCCTATTTTGACTTTTCTTCTATATATTTTCATTTTTTTAGTTTTTTTTCTATCTTTTTTTATATACCTTTTTGTAAAAAAAATCACTAATTAAAAAAGGCTAAAATATTATTTTCTAGTCAATAAAAAATAAATAAAAATATAAATATAGGGTAGTCCGTCCCTCTTTTGACTTTTCTTCTATATACTTTCATTTGTTTAGTTTTTTCTATCTTTTTTTATATAACTTTTTGTAAAAAATCACTAATTAACATAGGCTAAAATATTATTTTCTAGTCAATTAAAAGTAAAAAAATATATATTAATATAGGGTTGTCCGCCCCTCTTTTGACTTTTCTTCTATATACTTTCATTTGTTTAATTTTTTTCAATCTTTTTTTTATATACCTTTTTGTAAAAAAAATCACTGATTAACAAAGACTAAAATATTATTTTCTAGTCAATAAAATATATATATATAAATATAGGATAGTCCGTCCCTCTTTTGACTTTTCTTCTATATACCTTCACTTGTTTTGTTTTTTTCTATCTTTTTTTATATACTTTTTTGTAAAAAAAAATTACTAATAAACAAAGTCTAAAATTTTATTTTCTAGTCAATAATATTTTTTTCTTAAAAAAATAAAAATAGGGTTCTCCATCCCTCTTTTGACTTTTCTTCTATATACTTTCATTTGTTTAGTTTTTTTTTTATCTTTTTTTATATAACTTTTTCTAAAAAAAAAACAACTAATTAACAAAGGATAAAATATTATTTTATAGTCAATAAAAATTTTTTTAAAAAAATAAAAAATAAATATAGGGTAGTCCGTCCCTCTTTTGACTTTTCTTATATATATTTTCATTTGTTTAATTTTTTTCTATCTTTTTTTATATAAATTTTTATAAAAAAAACCACTAATTAACAAAGGCTAAAATATTATTTTCAAGTCAATAAAAAAAATTTTAAAAAATATAAAATAAATATAGGGTAGTCCGTCCCTCTTTTGACTTTTTTTCTATATACTTTCATTTGTTTAGTTTTTTCTGTATTTTTTTATATACCTTTTTTCTAAAAAAATCACTAACTAAAAAAGGCTAAAACATTATTTATAATCAATAAAAAATTTAAAAAAAAAATAAAAAATACATATAGGGTAGTCCGTCCCTCTTTTGAATTTTCTTCTATATACTTTCATTTGTTTAGTTTTTTTCTATCTTTTTTTATATAACTTTTTATAAAAAAAAACCACTAATTAAAAAAGGCTAAAATATTATTTTATAGTCAATAAATTTTAAAAAAAAAATAAAAGATAAATATAGGATAGTCCGTCACTCTTTTGACTTTTCTTCTATATACTTTCATTTGTTTAATTTTTTTCTATCTTTTTTTATATAACTTTTTCTAAAAAAAAACCATTAATTAACAAAGGATAAAATATTATTTTATAGTCAATAAAAAATTTAAAAAAAAAGAAAAAATAAATTTAGGGTAGTCCGTCCCTCTTTTGACTTTTCTTTTATATATTTTCATTTGTTTAATTTTTTTCTATCTTTTTTTATATAAATTTTTATAAAAAAATCCACTAATTACCAAAGGCTAAAATATTATTTTCTAGTCAATAAAAAATTTTAAAAAAATAAAAAATAAATATAGAGTAGTCCGTCCCTCTTTTGACTTTTTTTCTATATACTTTCATTTGTATAGTTTTTTCTATATTTTTTTATATAACTTTTTCTAAAAAAAATCACTAACTAAAAAAGGCTAAAATATTATTTTATAGACAATAAAAAATTTAAAAAATAAATAAAAAATAAATAGGGTAGTCCGTCCCTCCTTTGACTTTTCTTCTATATACTTTCATTTGTTTAGTTTTTTTCTATCTTTTTTTATATAACTTTTATAAAAAAACCACTAATTAACAAAGGCTAAAATTTAATTTTATAGTCAATAAATTTTTTTAAAAAAAATAAAAAATAAATATAGGGTAGTCCGTCCCTCTTTTGACTTTTCTTCTATATACTTTCATTTGTTTAGTTTTTTCTATATTTTTTTCTATAACTTTTTTTTAAAAAAATCACTAACTAAAAAAGGCTAAAATATTATTTTCTAGTCAATAAAAAATTTAAAAACAAATAAAAAATAAATATAGGGTAGTCCGTCCCTCTTTTGACTTTTATTCTATATACTTTCATTTGTTTAGTTTTTTTCTATCTTTTTTTATATAAATTTTTATTAAAAAAAAACCACTAATTAACAAAGGCAAAAATATTATTTTCTAGTCAATAAATTTTTTTAAAAAAAATAAAGAATAAATATAGGGTAGTCCCGTCCCTCTTTTGTCTTTTCTTCTATATACTTTCATTTGTTTAGTTTTTTTTCTATCTTTTTTTATATAACTTTTTCTAAAAAAAACCACTAATTAACAAAGGTTAAAATATTATTTTATATTCAATAAAAAATTTTTAAAAAAAATAAAAAATAAATATAGAGTAGTCCGTCCCTCTTTTGACTTTTCTTCTATATA
Source organism: Adenophora triphylla var. japonica (assembly GCA_022495995.1). Lineage (NCBI taxonomy): Eukaryota > Viridiplantae > Streptophyta > Magnoliopsida > Asterales > Campanulaceae > Adenophora > Adenophora triphylla. The sequence continues at coordinate 65,358 of JAFEMH010001569.1, forward strand.
CTTTCATTTGTTTAATTTTTTTCTATCTTTTTTTATATAACTTTTTTCAAAAAAAATTACGAATTAACAAAGGCTAAAATATTATTTTCTAGTCAATAAAAAATTTAAAAAAATAAAAAATAAATATAGGGTAGTCCATCCCTATTTTGACTTTTCTTCTATATATTTTCATTTTTTTAGTTTTTTTTCTATCTTTTTTTATATACCTTTTTGTAAAAAAAATCACTAATTAAAAAAGGCTAAAATATTATTTTCTAGTCAATAAAAAATAAATAAAAATATAAATATAGGGTAGTCCGTCCCTCTTTTGACTTTTCTTCTATATACTTTCATTTGTTTAGTTTTTTCTATCTTTTTTTATATAACTTTTTGTAAAAAATCACTAATTAACATAGGCTAAAATATTATTTTCTAGTCAATTAAAAGTAAAAAAATATATATTAATATAGGGTTGTCCGCCCCTCTTTTGACTTTTCTTCTATATACTTTCATTTGTTTAATTTTTTTCAATCTTTTTTTTATATACCTTTTTGTAAAAAAAATCACTGATTAACAAAGACTAAAATATTATTTTCTAGTCAATAAAATATATATATATAAATATAGGATAGTCCGTCCCTCTTTTGACTTTTCTTCTATATACTTTCATTTGTTTTGTTTTTTTCTATCTTTTTTTATATACTTTTTTGCAAAAAAAAAAAAAAAACTAATTAACAAAGTCTAAAATATTATTTTCTAGTCAATAATTTTTTTTTATAAAAATGAAAATAAATATAGGGTAGTCCGTCACTCTTTTGACTTTTCTTCTATATACTTTCATTTGTTTAATTTTTTTCTATCTTTTTTTATATAACTTTTTCTAAAAAAAAAACAACTAATTAACAAAGGATAAAATATTATTTTATAGTCAATAAAAATTTTTTAAAAAAATAAAAAATAAATATAGGGTAGTCCGTCCCTCTTTTGACTTTTCTTATATATATTTTCATTTGTTTAATTTTTTTCTATCTTTTTTATATAAATTTTTATAAAAAAAACCAATGATTAACAAAGGCTAAAATATTATTTTCTAGTCAATAAAAAATTTTTTAAAAAAAAATATAGGGTAGTCCGTCCCTCTTTTGACTTTTCTTCTATATACTTTCATTTGTTTAGTTTTTTCTATTTTTTTATATACCTTTTTCTAAAAAAATCACTAACTAAAAAAGGCTAAAACATTATTTATAATCAATAAAAAATTTAAAAAAAAATAAAAAATAAATATAGGGTAGTCCGTCCCTCTTTTGAATTTTCTTCTATATACTTTCATTTGTTTAGTTTTTTTCTATCTTTTTTATATAACTTTTTATAAAAAAACCACTAATTAAAAAAGGCTAAAATAATATTTTATAATCAATAAATTTTAAAAAAAATAAAAAATAAATATAGGGTAGTCCGTCACTCTTTTGACTTTTCTTCTATATACTTTCATTTGTTTAATTTTTTTCTATCTTTTTTTATATAACTTTTTCTAAAAAAAAACCATTAATTAACAAAGGATAAAATATTATTTTATAGTCAATAAAAAATTTAAAAAAAAAAAAAAAAAAATTTAGGGTAGTCCGTCCCTCTTTTGACTTTTCTTTTATATATTTTCATTTGTTTAATTTTTTTCTATCTTTTTTTATATAAATTTTTATAAAAAAATCCACTAATTACCAAAGGCTAAAATATTATTTTCTAGTCAATAAAAAATTTTAAAAAAATAAAAAATAAATATAGAGTAGTCCGTCCCTCTTTTGACTTTTTTTCTATATACTTTCATTTGTTTAGTTTTTTCTATATTTTTTTATATAACTTTTTCTAAAAAAAATCACTAACTAAAAAAGGCTAAAATATTATTTTATAGACAATAAAAAATTTAAAAAATAAATAAAAAATAAATAGGGTAGTCCGTCCCTCCTTTGACTTTTCTTCTATATACTTTCATTTGTTTAGTTTTTTTCTATCTTTTTTTATATAACTTTTATAAAAAAACCACTAATTAACAAAGGCTAAAATTTAATTTTATAGTCAATAAATTTTTAAAAAAATAAAAAATAAATATAGGGTAGTCCGTCCCTCTTTTGTCTTTTCTTCTATATACTTTCATTTGTTTAGTTTTTTTTCTATCTTTTTTTATATAACTGTTTCTAAAAAAAACCACTAATTAATAAATGTTAAAATATTATTTTATAGTCAATAAAAAATTTTAATAAAATAAAAAATAAATATAGGGTAGTCCGTCCCTCTTTTGACTTTTCTTCTATATACTTTCATTTGTTTAGTTTTTTCTATATTTTTTTATATAACTTTTTTTAAAAAAAAATCACAAACTAAAAAAGGCTAAAATATTATTTTCTAGTCAATAAAAAATTTTAAAAAAATAAAAAATTAATATAGGGTAGTCCGTCCCTCTTTTGACTTTTCTTCTATATACTTTCATTTGTTTAGTTTTTTTCTATCTTTTTTTATTTAACTTTTTATAAAAAAAACCTCTAATTAACAAAGGCTAAAATTTAATTTTATAGTCAATAAATTTTTTTTTAAAAAATAAAAAATAAATATAGGGTAGTCCGTCCCTCTTTTGTCTTTTCTTCTATATACTTTCATTTGTTTAGTTTTTTTTCTATCTTTTTTTATATAACTGTTTCTAAAAAAACCACTAATTAATAAATGTTAAAATATTATTTTATAGTCAATAAAAAATTTTAATAAAATAAAAAATAAATATAGGATAGTCCGTCCCTCTTTTGACTTTTCTTCTATATACTTTCATTAGTTTAGTTTTTTCTATATTTTTTATATAACTTTTTTTTTAAAAAATCACTAACTAAAAAAGGCTAAAATATTATTTTCTAGTCAATAAAAAATTTTAAAAATAATAAAAAATAAATATACGGTAGTTCGTCCCTCTTTTGACTTTTCTTTTATATACTTTCATTTGTTTAGTTTTTTTCTATCTTTTTTTATATAAATTTTTATTAAAAAAAACCACTAATTAACAAAGGCAAAAATATTATTTTCTAGTCAATAATTTTTTTTAAAAAAATAAAGAATAAATATAGGGTAGTCCGTCCCTCTTTTGTCTTTTCTTTTATATATTTTCATTTGTTTAGTTTTTTTTCTATCTTTTTTTATATAACTTTTTCTAAAAAAAACCACTAATTTACAAAGGTTAAAATATTATTTTATATTCAATAAAAAATTTTTAAAAAAATAAAAAATAAATATAGAGTAGTCCGTCCCTCTTTTGACTTTTCTTCTATATACTTTCATTTGTTTAATTTTTTTCTATCTTTTTTATATAACTTTTTTCAAAAAAAATTACTAATTAACAAAGGCTAAAATATTATTTTCTAGTCAATAAAAAATTTAAAAAAATAAAAAATAAATATAGGGTAGTCCATCCCTCTTTTGACTTTTCTTCTATATATTTTCATTTTTTTAGTTTTTTTTCTATCTTTTTTTATATACCTTTTTGTAAAAAAAATCACTAATTAAAAAAGGTTAAAATATTATTTTCTAGTCAATAAAAAATAAATAAAAATATAAATATAGGGTAGTCCGTCCCTCTTTTGACTTTTCTTCTATATACTTTCATTTGTTTAGTTTTTTCTATCTTTTTTTATATAACTTTTTGTAAAAAAATCACTAATTAACATAGGCTAAAATATTATTTTCTATTCAATTAAAAGTAAAAAATATATATTAATATAGGGTTGTCCGCCCCTCTTTTGACTTTTCTTCTATATACTTTCATTTGTTTAATTTTTTTCTATCTTTTTTATATACCTTTTTGTAAAAAAAATCACTGATTAACAAAGGCTAAAATATTATTTTCTAGTCAATAAAATATATATATATATAAATATAGGATAGTCCGTCCCTCTTTTGACTTTTCTTCTATATACTTTCATTTGTTTTGTTTTTTTCTATCTTTTTTTATATACTTTTTTGCAAAAAAAAAAAAACACTAATTAACAAAGTCTAAAATATTATTTTCTATTCAATAATTTTTTTTAAAAAAAATAAAAAATAAATATTGGATAATCCGTTCCTCTTTTGACTGTTCTTCTAAACTTTTGTATACTGTATATTAACTTATTTTTTTTTCAATTTTTTTTTTGAATAAAGATGACTATTTTAAACTTTTGTTTACTACATAGATTTTTTTGCAAAAATTTATATAAAAAAAATTATGAATTTTGAAAGAAATAAAACTTAACTTTTGTATACTGTATATTAACTTTTTTTTTTCTTCTTGATATTTACTTATTTTATTAATGACATGAAAAATGTTTCAAAGTAGGGTAAGTTTGAGTTTTTGTCCTAAAACAACATGTATTTTGACAAAATTTTTAATTTTAAAATGACATACTCCCTCCGTCCCACATTACCTTACTCATTTTGCTATTTTGGGCGTCCCACTTTAAAATCACACTTTCCTTAAAAGGAAACTTTTTAATACTTCTTTATTCATGGGACCCACTTGTCATACTCACAACACTTTTCAAATTTACTATTCTCTCCACTCATTCTCTCTCCTATCACTCACAACTCCTACTTTAATAACATTATTCCTTATTTTTCGTTCTCAACAGTAAACGAGAGTAAGCTTTTGTGGGACGGAGGGAGTATATTTTAAACCAGAGGGAGTATAATAATAAATATTTGCATATTATTCACCAATACTCTCTCTCTCTCTCTCTCTCTCTCTCTCTCTCTCTCTCTCATAGTTTTTAATAACATTATTCCTTGGCCCTGTTTCACTTTAGCCGCTAAAGTGAAACAGGGCCAAGGTAGGAGAATGGCCGGCCAAGGAGAAGCAATTTGGGGCCAAGGCAAGAAAACTAGGCGTCTGCGTGGGCCGTTATGGGCGACCGTCGACCAAGAATCTTGACGGAATTCAGTCCGTCACAAATAAAGTAAACGTGATTTTAACAGATTTTCAACAGAATCTGTGGCAGATGTCGGGAGATTTTCTATTTTGACTAGGATTTTAACCAAAATTTGTTTCCAAAAAGGATTTCTACCTCCCTCCTATAAAAAGAACCCTAGACTAGTTTTTGTATCATCTTTTGAATCTTTTGAATATTTGATTTTTATCATTCTCTCTCTATATTTTTCCCCTTTATCATAGTTTAGGTTTTTATTTTATTTTGAAGATTCAAGGTTAATTTATTTTAATGGCCATTCAAGGCTAATTTTATTTGATTCGTGGATTGATGTAAGTAACAATTTGATCTTTATGCTAGGATTTTAATTCTTTCTATCTCTCTTTCGTTCTTGTTCTTCTCAACGGTTTTAATTATTGTTCTTGAGATCAATTGTATTGACCTTGCGAAATATACTTTTGACCTCTTGAATTTATTTGGATACAAACCATTTCTCTTGCGTGGATGATTTGTAATTTGAGAATTGTTGAGAAGAATAGATTCAATTGAGGATCTACCGGAAATCAAACGAATCTAGGTTTCATTGTTCTTAAGTTTTTAATTGAAATTCTTGAATGTTTATATTGACCTACCGGAATATATAAACGAGATAGAGTTATTAGGGTTCTAATGTTCATATTGACCTACCGGAATGTAAGAACATCTTAACCCTAGGTTTTTGTGAACGATCCCAAGAATGAGATTGAATCCTTTTTACATGAAATAAAAAGCATAAAGTGATAATTGTTATGATCCCCAATTCATGAATCCCTTGTCTCTTGTTATCTTTAATTTATTTATTTTACTTTCTTAGTTTAATAATTCAATCAAACCAACCCCCCCCCCTTTGTTTCTTTTCACACTAGTTAAACCAATTTGTTCAACACTTAAATCTCTGTGGATTTGACTCTTGCTTGTGCATACTACTACAGCGATAACTAGTACGCTTGCTAGGTATTTTTATTACAAGAGAATTTTTACCCATCAATATTTCGACGCTGTTGCCGGGGAATTTGATTTATGAAAATTCTTGGGCTAAAGTGAAACAGGGCCAAGGTAGGAGCATGGCCGGCCAAGGAGAAGCAATTTGGGGCCAAGGCAAGAAAACTAGGCGTCTGCGTGGGCCGTAATGGGCGACCGCCGACCAAGAATTGTGATGGAATTCAGTCCGTCACAAATAAAGAATACGTGATTTTAACAGATTTTCAACAGAATCAGTGACGGATTTCGGGAGATTTTTGATTTTGACTAGGATTTTGACCAGAATTTGTTTCCAATAAGAATTTCTACATCCCTCCTCCTATAAAAAGAACCCTAGACTAGTTTTTGATTATCTTTTGAATCTTTTGAATATTTGATTTTTATCATTCCCTTTCTATATTTATCCCCTTTATCATAGTTAAGGTTTTTATTTTATTTTGAAGATTCAAGGTTAATTTATTTTAATGGCCATTCAAGGCTAATTTTATTTGATTCGTGGATTGAGGTAAGTAACAATTTGATCTTTATGCTAGGATTTTAATTCTTTCTATCTCTCTTTCGTTCTTGTTCTTCTCAACGGTTTTAATTATTGTTCTTGAGATCAATTGTATTGACCTTGCGGAATATACTTTTGACCTCTTGAATTTATTTGGATACAAACCATTTCACTTGCGTGGATGATTTATAATTTGACCATTGTTGAGAAGAATAGATTCAATTGAGGACCTACCGGAAATCAAACGAATCTAGGTTCCATTGTTCTTAAGTTTTTAATTGAAATTCTTGAATGTTTATATTGACCTACCGAAATATATAAACGAGATAGAGTTATTAGGGTTCTAATGTTCTTATTGACCTACCAGAATATATGAACATCTTAACCCTAGGTTTTTATGAACGAACTCAAGAATGAGATTGAATCCTTTTTACATGAAATAAAAAGCATAAAGTGATAATTGTTATGATCCCCAATTCATGAATCCCTTGTCTCTTGTTATCTTTAATTTATTTATTTTGCTTTCTTAGTTTAATAATTCAATCAAACCAAACCCCCCCCCCTTTGTTTCTTTTCACACTAATTAAACCAATTTGTTCAACACTCAAATCTCTGTGGATTCGACCCTTGCTTGTGCATACTACTACAGCGGTAACTAGTACACTTGCTAGGTATTTTTATTACAAGAGGATTTTTATCCATCAAATTTTTGGCGCTGTTGCCGGGAAATTTAATTTATGAAAATTCATGGGCTAAAGTGAAACAGGGCCAAGGTAGGAGCATGGCCGGCCAAGGAAAAGCAATTTGGGGCCAAGGCAAGAAAAATGGGCGTCCGCGTGGGCCGTTATGGGGGACCGCTGATCAAGAATTGTGACAGAATTCAGTCCGTCACAAATAAAGAAAACGTGTTTTTAACATATTTTCAACAGAATCAGTGACGGATTTCGGGAGACTTTCTATTTTGACTAGGATTTTGACCAGAATTTGTTTTCAAAAAGGATTTCTACCTCCCTCCTCCTATAAAAAGAATTCTAGACTAGTTTTTGATTATCTTTTGAATCTTTTGAATATTTGATTTTTATCATTCTCTCTCTATATTTTTTCCCTTTATCATAGTTTCGGTTTTTATTTTATTTTGAAGATTCAAGGTTAATTTATTTTAATGACCATTCAAAGCTAATTTTATTTGATTCGTGGATTGAGGTAAGTAACAATTTGATCTTTTTGCTAGGATTTTAATTCTTTCTATCTCTCTTTCGTTCTTGTTCTTCTCAACGGTTTTAATTATTGTTCTTGAGATCAATTGTATTGACCTTGTGGAATATACTTTTGACCTCTTGAATTTATTTGGATACAAACCATTTCACTTCCATGGATGATTTGTAATTTGATCATTGTTGAGAAAAATAGATTCAATTGAGGACCTACCGAAAATCAAACGAATCTAGGTTCCATTGTTCTTAAGTTTTTAATTGAAATTCTTGAATGTTTATATTGACCTACCGAAATATATAAACGAGATAGAGTTATTAGGGTTCTAATGTTCTTATTGACCTACCGAAATATATGAGCATCTTAACCCTAGGTTTTTGTGAACGAACCCAAGAATGAGATTGAATCCTTTTTACATGAAATAAAAAGCATAAAGTGATAATTGTTATGATCCCCAATCCATGAATCCCTTGTCTCTTGTTATCTTTAATTTATTTATTTTGCTTTCTTAGTTTAATAATTCAATCAAATCAAACCCCCCTTTGTTTCTTTTCACATTAATTAAACCAATTTGTTCAACACTCAAATTTCTGTGGATTTGACCCTTGCTTGTGCATACTACTACAGCGGTAACTAGTACACTTGCTAGGTATTTTTAATACAAGAGGATTTTTATCCATCATCCTTCATCTCGTCCAGTCATGGAATACTACTATATTTGGGGGCATGGAATCAACTCGGTCAATTCTCATCATGCTCGGATAGCGGATATCTTTCCTCGGGCAACCATACCTCGTCAACATCCCCCCTATTTCCATCAGGGTCACCATCAACCATGGCCCCCTCTCCCTTTGATAAACCCTAAGGTTTACCTTATGGTAGCCATAAATTTCACGAGGGTCGTGTTCCCAAGAGCGGGTCATTGCTAAAAGGGAACGAGGGGGCAAGAATGTTCAAGAAATTGTTCAAATAAACAAACTCAAGAAGAAGATTCGAAAGGAAAACAATGGTGGATTCTAAAAACCCAGTTCAAACAAAACCCCAAAAGCGTACGAATTAAAAGCTAAAATCACGAAAAGAGAAGAAAGTATACCTGTTACTGATGAAGATTGCTGGAAATCAACGGGCAAACCAAGCGATTTTGAGAACCTGGGCACTCGTAATCAGGAACACGAAGAACAAAGTCAAATCTTGCTATTTTGATTCTAAACTTCAATATTGATAAAAGTGGAGAATTGAAGGAGGTTTTTGTTTTTATACCTCAAATCTGGATGGATACGCGTCAAAATCGGGTCAAAAACCGTCGCCTCCTTTCCATTGAATGCATTAGTGGGTTCCAAGACACATGTCAGACGTCGTGCACTGTGCCCCATTATTGTACGAAATTACCAATGGACAACTAAAGCGACACTTTTCCATGTTGACGCCCTTTCATATTCATATAGGCCGAGGTAGAGCATCACTTCCTACTCGGCATAGCTGAGCTAGGAAGTCGGGGGCCACTGAACGATATAAACCTAAGTATGAATATGGGCTAGTCCGTGCAAGGCCCAAGTGGATTGGGCCCTAAAACATAATCCTACCAAGTACGACGACGAGGAAGGGGAATGGGCATCCCTACCTTCCTGGCCCAAGCCTTCTCGTTATTACCCTTAGTCGACCTAGGCTTAATGGGTGAATGGACCAAGGACCAGAGTCAATGACGAGGAGGACCTCCCTCTAAGGCCGAGTAATGCTCCCTTGACGATGAGGAGGCCTCCTCGGCTATCCAATTACCAGGAATTGGGCTTCCTCAGTTCCTTCATATTTCCTCCTCGGCTCATCATAAACCGACCGAGTGACGATGACGAGGAGGGATCTCCCCGTCGTACATGCAGACGTGTAGTTTACATATTCCTATTTCAATTAGGACATTGAAGCAGTTATAATCCTCTTAGGATTGTAACCATCTGCTATACCAGTTTAGGTCCAATAAGGACTCCTCAACAGATATAATCCTCTTAGGATTAATATCTTATCTCTTAGCAATCCAATTCAGCATAGATTCTACATTATTAAACATATAAATACAAACCATAATTCACATAGTTTGGTACGTTATCTTTTTGACCCTAAACTCTGTCAAATTGATTTCTCTCTATCCAAAACGTATACTTACTCTCACGCCGGAGAAGCCCCGACTTAGTTTACGTTTCTTGTTTCTATTTCAGGCTATTCAATAGCCGGAGTACAACCGACCGCTGGATTTGGGCTGATTCGATCTTTTTGACAGCATCAGGTACAAACAAATATAAAAGACATATATCCCTATAAATTGAGACGAAAAGAATGTTGTATCAGACTACTTGTCTTCGTGTAGTTGGATCTCCAAGTTTTTGGAATGCTCCAAATTCGACTTGAGCATCCAAATCTGGGTCAATACTAGCAAAAACATCTCTGAAGAGGGTTCTAGAACCGTGCCAAATGTGTCCAAAGAAGAAGAGAAAAGCAAATGAAGCATGTCCAAAAGTAAACCAACCCCTTGGACTGCTACGAAAAACACCGCCAGATTTCAAAGTCGCACGATCTAATTCAAAAATTTCTCCCAATTGCGCCCGTCTAGCATATTTTTAACAGCCACGGGATCATTATAACTGACTCCATTGAATTTGCCACCGTAGAACTCAAAAGTTACACCTACTTGTTCAACACTATACTTCGATTTTGCCCTTCGAAAAGGAATGTCGGCTCGAACAATCCCTGCTCCATCTACCAAAACGATCAGAAATGTTTCAAAAAAGTGGGCATCCGACGTACAAAAGGTTCACGCCCTTCTTTATCTCTAAAGATAGGATGTCCTAACCATCCAACCGCTATTCCATCCCCGTTATCCATTGAACCCGCCCTGAATAATCCCCCTTATGCCGGATTATTGCCGATGTAATCATAAAAGGCTAATTTTTCCGAAACTTTAGACCAAGCTTCAGGTAAACTTTGATTTTCGGCTAAGCCAGTTCTTCGATATATGTCTTGCTGGAAGTACCCTTGATCCCATTGATAATGAGTAGGTCCAAATAATTCAATGGGGGTAGTTGGTGAACCATACCACATTGTTCCGGCTGTTGGATTTGGCTCAAGTTCTAGAATAATCCATGTACATTATCCATGTGGTGAATGTATGGATGTTTTTTGAGTTTCTAAGGAAACATTTGGTGTTCTCTCTTCTCTTGGATACATCCTTTCCTTGGATGGTTTGTGCCTATAAGTAGGCTTGGCTAGGACTCATTCTAGCATGGTGGCAAGTTGTAGTAGTGTGAGAAACACTTTGAGAGAGAGAGGCACATTTGTAATATTTGTAGTGTGAGACGAGTGTGAGTGATTCACTTTGTAAGAACTTTGTAATCACTTTGATAATAGTGATTTTGTTTGGTTGCCGCCCGTGGACGTAGGAGGACTTCTCTGAACCATGTAAATATTATTCCTCATTTGTTACTTACCTTGTGGGTGTGTGTGTTTGTAAAGATCCATTTCGCATTTAGATTTCAACAATTGGTATCAAAGCTTCGGTCGTGGGGATTGAGATTTTGGAATTATTTTTCAAAAGCAACTTATTTTGAGATTGCAGTAGTGACTGTACTTTGTCACATTGGAGGCAAGGCATTTGAATCAATTCCAAACAGCCACTTGATACTCTCTGCACACTCACGGACCATCAAGATAAGTCATTCTCCAATTTAGTAATTGTTTCAATTTTTACTTGTTCTCTGCCTACTCTACTGTACGTTCTAATTAAGCCGAAGGACTTAAGTTTGTGGCCCATTTCATTCTTGAGAAAGTAAACCCAAGGTAGTAGGTGTACTTTCAAAGAAAAAAAAGGAAGTAGGAGTTTTTTGTTTAAAATATTAGTTTTTCTTTGGAAATTTTATTTCTAAAGATTTGGTTTCTCTTTGTTAGAAAATTGTTTGGAATTTATGTTTGAAATGGCAGAAAAAGTTGAGACTAGTACTAAATCACAAAAAAGAGGGCCAAGGGTGTCTATTACTAATCTTGAAGTTGAAAAGTTTAATGGCAAAAATAATTTTGGCATTTGGCAAGGCGAAGTTTTGGATCTTTTGGCTATGCAAGACCTCGAATTCACCCTCGAGGAAAAGCCCGAAGATATGGAAGATGTTGAATGGAATAAGCTTAATAGACAAGCTTGTGGAACTATTCGTTCTTGTCTTGGGACGGACCAAAAATATCCGTTCATGAGGGTGTCTTTGGCAAAGGAGTTATGGGACAAACTCGAGGCCAAATATATGCAGAAAAGTGTAGAGAAAAAAATCTACTTAAAAAAGAAGCTCTTCCATTTTGATTACAAGAAAGGTAATTCGATGACTGAACATTTAAATGAATTTAACAAGATCATCACTGATTTGCAGAATCTTGATGTTGATGTTGCTGATGATGATAAAGCATTATTATTGTTAAATTCTTTGCCTGAGTCATATGAACATTTGACTACTACCTTGTTGCATGGAAAATCTGAAATTAGTTTTGATGATGTTTCTAATGCTTTGATGAATAACGAGGTATAGAGAAAGGACAAGTGAACCTTTAGAGACTCAGATTCAGATGACTTAACTATTCGTGGAGGAAGGACCACTAGTAGAAACAATGGAAGGCGTGGTCGTTCACATTCAAAATCAAGGGGACATTTAGTTGATCGGAAGAAAATTGGCAAAGATGAATGTGCTTATTGTCGTCAAAAAGGTCATTGGATGAAAGATTGCCCCAATATGATGAAAAAGAATGAATCAAAAGCAAATGTGGCTAGGAAAGATGATAGCGACACAAATGACGCTTTGACGGTCTCACTCTCACTTTCAGTCAGTCATGTTGATGAGTGGATCTTGGATTCCGGCTGCTCCTACCACATGTGCCCCTACAAAGAAATGTTCTCTAACTTTGAAGAACTTGATGGTGGAGTTGTTTATATGGGCAACAAGAACACTTGCAAAACAAGGGGGATTGGTTCTGTGCATTTGAAGATGTTTGATGGAGTTGTTCGTAAGCTCACTGAAGTTTGTTATGTCCCTGATTTGGAGAAGAATTTGATTTCTCTTGGAGCCTTAGATTCAAAAGGCTACCGTGTCACTTTGGATGGAGGTCACCTAAAGGTAACTAAAGGTGTCTTGGTTGTAATAAAAGGGACTCGAAGAGGTAACTTGTAATACCTTGAAGGAAGCACAGTTGTTGAAAAAGCAGCCATTGCAAGCTCGAAAGAGTCAGATATGTCGACATTATGGCACATGAGACTTGGACACGTTGGAGAGCAACCACTTCATACGTTAGTGAAACAGGGTGTACTAAGAGGTGCTAAAACTGGTAAAGTCGGATTTTGTGAACATTGTGTGTATGGCAAACATCGAAAAGTGAAATTTGATACTTCAATCCATAAAACCAAGGGAATATTTGATTATGTTCACTCAGATGTATGGGGTCCTACGAAGAACATTTCCTTGGGTGGAAAAAGGTGGTTCATCTCCTTTATTGATGATTACTTTAGAAGAGTTTGGATGTACCCCATGAAGCACAAGTATGAGGTCCTAAGAATTTTCCTTGAATGGAAGAAAATGGTGGATAACCAAACGGGCCGTAAGATTAAGAAGTTGTGATCTGATAATGGTGGTGAGTACAAGTATGATCCATTTTTGGAAGTTTGTCGAGAAGAGAGTATTGTTCGACACTTCACTGTTCCAGGTAAACCACAACAGAATAGAGTCGCGGAAAGAATGAAACAGACCTTGGTGAAAAAGGTTCGATGCATGTTGTCCCAAGCGGGGTTGAGTAAGGCATTTTGGGCAGAAGCTCTCAGCTATGTAGTTCACTTGGTGAATCGGTTGCCTACAGTTGGAAATGGAAGGAAGATACCTCTTGAAGTATGGTCTGGAGAACCTGTCACAGATTATGATCAGTTACACGTATTTGGATGTCCTTCCTACTATCATGTTGATGACCCTCGAGCAAAGAAAGCCAAGTTCATGGGATTTAGTAGTAATGTCAAGGGTTTCAGATTGTGGTGCCCTGAAACAAAGAAGATTGTTAAGAGTCGAGATGTGACATTTGATGAATCTGTGATGTCCTTGAAGAAAGAAGAGAAAGAGATTGATGCTCCCAAGCAGGTAAAGAAGGTAGAGTTTACTCCTGTTTTGAGAAACTGTTGAACAAGTGGAAGAGAGTTCTGAGAACTCCAATCAGGTGGAGCCAAGCCACATTGAGGTTGAAGAGCAGCAGAATAATGAACAAGAGTATTCTATTGCAAGAGATAGACCACGAAGGGAGATTCGAAGACCTGCTCGTTTTAATGACATGGTTGCATATGCTCTTCCTATGATTGAAGGTGTTCCCGATAGCTATAGAGAAGCTATTCATAGTTCTGATAGTTTGAAATGGCAAGAGGCTATGGACGAAGAAATGAAGTCCTTAAAGAAAAATCAGACTTGGGATTTGGTGGAGCTTCCGAAGGGTAAGAAAGCAATTGGGTGCAAGTGGGTGTTTGCCAAGAAAGAAGACACTCCTAGTATTCGCTATAAGACTCGATTGGTAGCAAAAGGTTATGCACAAAAGGAAGGGATAGATTACAATGAGATATTTTCTCCAGTTGTTAAGCATTCATCCATTCGGATATTGTTGGCATTAGTTGCTCAATTTGATCTTGAGCTTGCACAAATTGATGTGAAGACTGCTTTCTTGCATGGAGATTTGGAGGAGGAGATCTATATGACCCAACCTGATGGTTTTCAAGTTGCTGGTAAGGAAAATTGGGCTTGCAAATTAAAGAAGTCCTTGTATGGACTTAAGCAGTCTCCTCGATAATGGTAAAGGAGGTTTGATCAGTTCATGGTGGAGCATGATTACACTCAAAGCCAATTTGACCATTGTGTCTATTTTCGTAAACTCAAAGATGGCTCCTTCATTTATTTGCTCTTGTATGTTGATGACATGTTGATTGTATCCAAGAGCAAGGTGGAAATTAATAAATTGAAGGCCCAACTTTCAAAGGAGTTTGATATGAAGGACTTAGGTGAAGCTGATAGGATACTTGGGATGGAGATTAAGCGAGATTGAGAAAATGGTATTGTCTGGTTGACTCAGTCACAGTATTTGCAGAAGGTTTTGGCAAGATTTGGGATGAATGGCTCGACAAAACCTATTGGTACTTCGCTTGCTCCTCATTTCAAGCTTAGTGCATTGATGTGTCCCAGTTCAGACGAAGAGAAAAGTCATATGGAAAAAGTTCCTTACGTGAATGTTGTTGGTGCTTTGATGTATGCTATGGTTTGTACCCGACCTGATATTGCTCAAGCTTTAAGCATAGTTAGTCGTTACATGCACAATCCTGGAAAAGGGCATTGGTAAGCTGTTAAGTGGATATTGATGTACATTCATGGTACTGTTGATATTGGTCTCAAGTTTCATAAAGTTGAAAAACTTGAGCTTGATAAACTTGTGGTTGGTTATGTTCATTCCGACTATGCTGGTGATTTGGACATGCGACGATCTACTACTGGTTATGTGTTCACTATGGCTGGTGGACCAGTTTGTTGGCGTTCTACTCTTCAGTCTACAGTTGCATTATCTACCACCGAGGCAGAGTATATGGCAGTTACTGAAGCTTTTAAGGAAGCTATTTGGATGCACGGTTTGGTGAATGACTTGGGGAATTTACAGAAACACATTGATGTGTATTGTGATAGCCAGAATGCTATTTGTTTATCGAAGAACCAAGTACACCATGCTCGCACAAAGCATATTGATGTTCGCTTTGATTTTGTTCGTGAAATTATTAATGAAGGTGACATTCGGTTATTGAAGATTGGGACTACTGACAACCTTGCTGACATGTTAACGAAAGTGGTTACTCGAGATAAATTTGGGCATTTCTTGGAGTAGATCAACTTTGGAAAGAAAGAGTAGTCGGTTTTTTGGCGACAACCAAAATCGGCTATGTGGTTGGGAACTTTCGCCAAGGTGGAGATTGTTGGATTTGGCTCAAGTTCTAGAATAATCCAAGTAGATTATCCATGTGGTGAATGTATGGATGTTGTTTGAGTTTCCAAGGAAACTTTTGGTGTTCTCTCTTCTCTTGGATACATCCTTTTCTTGGATGGTTTGTGCCTATAAATAGATTTGGCTAGGACTCATTCTAGCATGTTGGCAAGTTGTAGTAGTGTGAGAAACACTTTGAGAGAGAGACACACATTTGTAATATTTGTAGTGTGAGACGAGTGTGAGTGATAGACTTTGTAAGCACTTTGTAATCACTTTGATAATAGTGATTTTGTTTAGTTGCCGCCCGTGGACGTAGGAGGACTTCTCCGAACCACGTAAATATTGTGCCTCATTTGTTACTTACCTTGTGGGTGTGTGGGTTTGCAAAGATCCGTTCCGCATTTAGATTTCAACACTGACAACAACAAAAGCTGCAAAAAAGACAGCCGCGATACTACTGGAAAGCACAGTTTCAATATTGCTCATACGCAATCCATTGTATAGGCGTTCGGGTGGTCGGACACTAAGATGGAATAGGCCTGCTAATATACCCAATGTTCCAGCCTCAATATGATGAGAGGCTATTACTCCCGGAACAAAAGGATCAAAACCTTCTACGCCCCAGGCTGGATTTACATATTCTACTTTTCCAGTTAGTCCATAAGGATCCGACACCCATATTTCAGGACCATACAAGCCTGTTACATGAAATGCACCAAAACCAAAGCAAGCCACCCCCGCCATTAATAAATGGATTTCAAAAATCTTGGGTAAATCCAAAGAAGGTTTTCCTGTCCGCCCCCGAAAATCGTAGCGTCATAAGGGTGAAAGGTGCCACACTGGGCTGACGAGATCTGTCTCCCCAATATATCAAGGGTCCACCAATCCTTTTTTTTTTTTTTTTATACCCACGTTCTCAACTTACGCCGGACTAATCATGGACCCTCAAGCTCCGACCCCTCAGAGTGCTGGGGAAGGTAAATCGCGGGATGTGCCAGATGCAATCAGGGTGGCAGCACCCCTTATACTCCTGGTTTCAAGGGAGCCCTCCTACAAGGCACTTACATCACTCTTACATCACCAATTAATTGGCTGCTCATGTCAGGATTCGAACTCCCCAAGCTGAGGTTGCAAACCCAGCAATGCTGCTTTCTTTACTGCTCGGATGTATCCCGGGGGACTCCAAAGACTCCTGAAACTCATGGTATAAATATTTCCACAAGAATCCCCCAGGGGGATCGAACCCTTGACCTCCCAATCCCGATAGAAAGATCGGTTAGCATACCACAAAACCAGGATGCCTTAGGTTCCAACAGTCCTTTGTTTCAAGTATGGGAGAGGACTTCCCCTCTACTGGAATCGACTTCTCAAATGAAGTGTGGCTACCATAGCAGTCGGGTTTCAATCATTTATTAAGGGCAAAATCATTTTTTTCGTGCTTTGTCCTTTCCCAACGAAGCATTCATTAAATCTTGGACATTAATAACGTAAGAGATTGCTATGTAATATAACTACCTCTACCCTAATTTATATAGCTAGGACACCTGAGTGAATATAAGGCATGGCTTTTTACGGGCAAATGACACATTAGTTCCCTTAAGTTTCATCAGAGTTGTAATATTACTACCAATGTATCAATTTTGACAATTTCATTCTTAGTACCATCTACAATGATTTAGTGTAAAAATTGCATTAGTTCTCTAAAATGGTGCAAGTTTTGCACCGAATATCTATAATCATCTCCAACCACCATATTTCAAATGTTGCACCAATTAGCATATTATTAGAATATTCTTTAAAAACATTAAAACATATTGACAAGAGAAATGTGATATTTATTTTGAAATATAGGGTTGTATATAGTGAAATCATTTATTTTATAATGGATCGAAGAAGTATTTGGCAAAATATTTATTTTGGAATGGGGGAGTATTTAGTACAATTATTTTATATTTTTGGATGAAAGAAGTAATTGGTAAAAAATACTCCCTCCATCCTGAATATATTTCACATGTTTGACTTTTTTGTCAATTAGGTTGAAGTTTGACCTACAATTTAACTACAATTTATTTATTTACAAGAAATTCTAAAACTTCTATTTGATTCTCTATTAAAATTATTACCATAAACAATCTTCACAATTCCATGAGAATAATTAAATTTGAGTAATTTTTTGGTCAAAATTAAATTAAACTGACCAAATAGTCAGACACGACATTTATTATGAGATATAGGAAATATTTATTTTGTAATAAAAGGAGTATATGATAAAAAGTTAAAAAAATATGATCCTTTCCCCGTCTCACTTCAAATGAGCCATGGGATCATTTCACGATTCTTAATTATTATTTTTTTCAAATGAATAAAGAATTAAAAGTTGGTAGAAGATTAGAGGAGAGAGAATGTAAAAGTTAAAAACATTTAATAGGAGAGAGAATGAGTGGGAGGAATAGTAAGTTAATGATTAGTTTTTTTTTTTTTTTGTAAATATGTTAAAATTATAAGGATATAATGAATAATTTTTTTGTAAATATATAAACATTATGAGAGTATAAATGTCCGAAACACTGTTCACATATTTCCATTTATGAACTGGCTCACTTAAAATGGAACAAATCAAAAAAAAAAAAGTGGCTCACTTAAAGTTTAAAGTGGAACACTTAAAGTGGGACAGAGACAGAGTAATAATGTAATATAGCGCAACCCCAAATCATGGACACAATTTGAAGCAAAAGTTTGTGCGCGTTACTATAGCGCAATGTTTGAAGGAGAGGTCTAATGTTGACAATTTTTGGCAACGTGGCACATTTCTCGGATGGCCGTTAAAACAAGCTCAATGGCCCTAATGTTCAGATATTATTACAATTTTATAAGAGGTATTTTGTAGATCATAAATAAATAGAGAATTCACCCGAAATTGTAATTTTCATACACCACTAAGCTCCCCCCTCCTCCCTCCCCTCACGTCATTTCCTCTCTCCTCCCCATTTCGATTTAATCCCCTCTCTCTCTCTCTCTCTCTAAAAAACATATAAACACACAAACAATTTCTCTCCTTAACCCTCTACCTCCGGAGTCCACTTTTCGGCGACGACGACTTCTCAACCACCGCCTCCCACCTCTCTTTGGCCTCTTTCGCTTGCGCATGCATTATTAGCTTTATATCCGACAACTTTACCTCATATCTGAGGAGAATCTTGTTGGCAAAATAACAATAACAGAAGGAAAAAAATTACAAAAATTGAAAATACAATTAATAAATAATAAACTAGAAAGAAACGAAACGGAAATAACAGAATGTTGTTGTGCACGACCCCTTATAAATCAATCTATTTAAAACTTATTCGTCTATTCAATAATAGTTCTTGAGGCTGCCTTGTACGTGAATCTACCAGGATAGGTGCGGACTGGGGGCACATTACACCTAAAGTTCTTGGCGAATTGCCACTTTGCCTGGACATTATCACTGAGATGCAAAAATGCAAGGAGGCCAAGGAAGAGATTTAACAATATGCAGCAAGAGAGAGATCAGAGGTAGCTGAAAAACTTGGGTGGTGTTCAAATGGTTTGTGATGGCTCTATCTTATAACCATAACTGGCCAAACTGAACAGTTATTATCAATTACAAAATTAATATCATTTTAATTTCGTATAACTGTTACAAAAGGAAGAAATCAAACAGATATTAAGCTTGAGCGGCTGTTACAAGTCTGCTCATGATCATGTGAATTTAATTCTGATTCACAAATAAAAAAAAATAGCAAAAGGTAGCGCGATTAGGCCAATTTGGAGCCACATTCGTGTCCGCAATACGCGTATGCACATAAGTTCGGTAGCCTGAAGCCTAATTCGGACCATCATTTGCACCCCCTTGCGCACCTGTGCGCAAGATAGAGCCTGTATGCCACACATTCATACCCCTTATCAAATTGTAGAAGTATTTAAACTTGCTAGATTTTACATTCCCATTCCATGTGTGATAACAACATTTTTCCTCTTTCAAACCACTAACTTTGAGCCTAAATATCTCATTCATCCATTAAACATTTTGGACAAATAAATATTTGATTTCAATGTTCTCATGTAGTAGAACACAAACCCACATTCAATTTGATCATTTAACAAATAACCCATTTAGGAAAAAATTCCAAATTTCCTTCACACCCACTAATATTTTCCAACATTCCCCCACATGAAGGAAATGATGAGGAAATGGTGATAAAGTCTGGCAGTTGACACCTTTATAGGAGAGGTAGGGGTTTGCCCTTGGAATCTTCCCTTGTAAAATATATTTACTTTACTTGCTAATCAGTATACGCGATGTCATTGAACTGTTCACCTTTTTGTGTAGCCGGTCATATACTTTACATAGATATCTCCCTAACACACTTGAATTCTCATATATCTATGTTCATTCACGGTCCTGAACATAATGCATGGTTCAGTGAGAGTGTCTAAAAATTGAGACTCACGCAATTCTCCTCAAAACGGCAAAAATTTTCTCTCACATAGGTGATTCTCATAAGTAACCCGTATTACCCCCACTCGGCAATTCCGAAGTGTAAGAATCATTAAAAGCTATAAGCTTAACCTTTCCTTTAGGATGTCACTTAATGAATGGAATTGGGGTTGGTTCCCCCACAGTGGCACTACAAGTCTTTTAACAGTTAGGTTGTCCCTTTGAAAACCTAGATCTTGGGATCTCCAGTCAACTAGGTTAGGTTTTTTGTTGTGTTTAACTTCTCAAGAGGATTTAATCCCATTCCCAATGTCAATCTTTCAACTACCTCTTTGGTTAACCCTTTGGTTAACGTATTCGCTAAGTTATCTTTTGACCTCACATATTCAATATATATAGTACTAGTTGAGAGTAGTTGTCTTGTGTTATTATGTCTACGACATATATGTCTAGACTTACCATTGTACATGTTGCTTTGTGCCCTACCAATTGCAAATTGGCTATCACAATGGATACAAATTACTGGCACATGCTTCGTCCATTTTGGAATATATTCTAGAAATTGGCGTAGCCATTTGGATTCTTCACCACACTTATCCAAAGCTATAAACTCTGATTCCATAGTGGATCCGACTATAACAGTCTATTTAAAAGATTTCTATGATATAGCTGCACCTGTTAATGTGAATACATATCTGTAAGTACCCCAATCTGGATCGCTCTCCATCCAAGCATACAAAAAAAAACAAGTGCGAACTTCCGGAGGTCATAACTCCTTCATACGAACTCTGATTGAGACGTGTCATATATGGTTGGAAAGCTCTCGACGAGAACTAGCTTGCCATCACAATTACAAAATTTGGAAAAGAAAGACAAGTCCGTACGGACCTCTTTGCATCAGACATCATAATTACGAAATCCTCTTAAAGCCCACATTATTCCCTCAAATCTGGGAAAAGTAAATTTTTGATTTTCATGGAAGGTCCGTACGGACCTTCTTGCAAATTTTCCCCAACTATAAATAGAGGGCTCCTCCCTCTCATTTTTCACACCTCCCTCTTCTCCTCTCTCCCCTAGCCTTCAGGCAGCCCCTCTAAGACACTTTGGGGCACTCCCGGTCCCTTTCGGTTCCCTCCGGGGCCTTTCGAGCTCCCTCGCGGTGCTCCGAAGCCCTGCCGAGCACTATCGAGCGCTCCTGAGATACTCCCGAGCTGCCTAGAGGCACTCTCGAGGTATTCTGAGGCCCCTCCTGGTACTCCGAAACCTCGCCAATCCATCCCGAAGCCTTGCCGGTCCATCCCGAGGCATCCCGACCCTTTCCGAGCTCAACCGACGATCCCGACGCACGCCGAAACTCTGCCCGAGCGCAATCGACGATCCAAACACACGACGAACCTCTGCCCGAGTCCAGTCAACGATCCCTGCGATCCCAACGCACGACGAAACTCTGCCCAAGTACGTGTTGGGTTTTATGGGTCCATGCGCAGCGGAATAAGCATCTAAATAGCACAAAACCCAAGCCCTAAGATCCGTTCTATACGATTAAATTAAATTCCTATGAGATAGAATTTACCAACCTTTATTGCTTTCCGATCTTGAGCTATCGAACAATTTATCGGTGTGATTTTGAATCGCAATCTTCGATCTTCAAAACCTTTGAACCTTCTGATTGCTTGAACTCTAGGCCTTGATCGTCAAACGAGCGAAGACCCTCTATTGTTGTATCCACACGTAAGAATGAACCAAGAACGGTTCTTGAGGATTGCTAGATCCTTAAACCCTTGGAAGAATATTGAAAGAACTTTTATTATATTTTCTTGAGAAAATTCGGCTCGTGATTAGGGTTACAGACCTCATATTTATATTACCTTAATATGAGTATTTATTTCCTAATCATATTAGGAAACTAGTCTGAATACCGCATCTGGCAGGTTCTGTCGCGCGGTAAAACAAGCCACTTGGCCAGTTTTGTCGCGCGCCAAGGTATGCCACATCAGGAACTCTCAATCATTCTTCCTTTGGTTTAACCAATTCGTTCTAGTTGTGTGTGACCCAATAGGATTATATTATGTTGGCAATGAGCTCGATCATATCGACCCTCATAAGACATAAGCGGACTCTAGGAAGCCATTATGTCTACCCAAATAATATAACGTAAGAGTTCACGTTTCCAATGGTACACTTCCATTTCTCCCTTTGTCTCACGATGTTATATTGAACACAAGTCATGGTCCACGTCAACTTGTATTTGTTCAATGCTTTCTCGATCATGAGTATAATGATAATCCAATCTCATTGGGGTGTGGCCACACACTTTCCATCATTATCACTCATCGAGGGGCCCAAGCAAAACATCTCTCTTTCGAGGGACAAATTCCATCTTGACTTATCATTCTTCCCATCATGAATCCGATCATGCCAATGATAGCCTTTATAAATATCGTGTTAAGATATCGTTTGAATAAAATCAAACATGACTTTCATCATATGTAAGGTCATGATAATCTCAGGTCTAGGGACTAAATGAAGTGACCATATGAGATTTAATTATGACATTTGACCATGACATAAATCTCATATGGGTCAAGTCCAGTCACTTGTTCACTAATAAGTACCCATAATTTCAATGTGCATCTCTATGCATATAATCATCATATGATTATCCAATGTCAATTATACTAATTATTCTCTTAATAATCAGGGACGGAGATTATTACAACAAATATGCAAACTATATAATAATCAAATAATAAACTTATATGATAAAGATGATACATAACGGTTTTTCAGTTAAACATAACTAAAGCAGTTTCCATGTGTTCAAGGTTCTTCATAAGAGCCTTTAAACATGATGGCAAGTATAAGACAAGCAATACAATTAGAATCATCAACATGTTTCTAATGTTGCTCCTTATTTGCCTTTTGCAACATTTGCAGTGGGTTCAGTGGGAACGGATTCGTCAAGAACGTACACATTTGTCTAAGAACAATTCTTGAGCGTCTGATCGAATCAGAATAACTTGTACCGTTCTTTTCGAACTTTTGTCCTTCATAAGGACTAATCGCAATTATCATTATGTAATGCTACTTCTACAACAAAATATACAAATTATATGAACACATATCAATGTCAACACATTTATCATTTAAAAGCAAATAATATATTTTACAAATACTCCCACTAAATCATACACCTTCCAATGCAAATAAGCATAATATGCATTTAATGGGCTAAGATTCAACTTTAATTTAATCTCAAGTACGCTATGGCGCACCGCTCAAGATTAAATTAATTAGGTAGAAAACATCAATCATATCGTATATGACTCTTAGATCTTTTATGAGATTTATTTAAGACATCATATGTCTAAGCATATTTTAATCTCATCTTATGCCTTAGGTCCAAAATCATTTTGATAACCCAATTAATTTCATCCACTTTAAACGTATAGGAACCACCATTTCCTCATCTTGCTCGCAAACGGAATAGAATCAAAGCACCTTGCTATGACAAGCCCACCCAAAACTATCCGAGTGGTCTCAAGTGTTTTAATCATGGATTGGCATAAAGAACTTAAAAGTTAAATGAAGGTTCTTTAAAGTAGATTATAAGCATATCAACAAAGATAATCATAATGTACACCAGGTAAGTTCCCAAGAAAATAGGTGAGCCACAAGGACTGCTTAAGTACCAAATCTTCCTTCGACAAAACTCTCCTAGACATGCACAACTAGAGTACCAATTTGAATGCAACATAATCAATACTTTGTATACTGACTTGTTTCTCTTAAACAATCAGTCTCGTAAATTGATTTATTTCTCATAAACAATCAGATTCCTTCAAATTTTACGTAGACTGACTTGTTTCTCATAAACAATCAGAAAACCAAAATTTAATGTTTCAACTAAACATTTAGGAAAACACAATTCAATGTTTCAACTAAACATCTAATAAAATTCTTAACACTTAAGAACAAATAATTCATGCATCGCAACAATTAATAAAAAACACATTTAAATTAATTAAGCATGCATCATAAACAATGAATTAATCTAGCATAGCCCTATAAATTTTATTTCCAGAAATTTATAGCATCCAGATTAAGACATGAACATATCAGATTGTAAACATATTCACAGATTATGAAAATTCAACAAAAAACTGATACTGCCCAGATCAGGCATATTCTGTCGCGGGATAGAAGCTACCTGAAGACCATATGTCGCACGACCAGACACTGACCATGGCCAAGTTCTGTCGCGTGACATATCAAGCCCAACTACCAGATTTTCAATCGTGGCCTACTCTGTCGCACAACTCGAGTAGCCAGTTTGGCAGTTTTTCGAATTTCAATCAATTCCAATTATAAAGCAATTAAATCAAGTAAAACAACCTTTTTAACAGATTTAATTCAACATAATCAGAAAACGATTTACATATTGTTTCATATAAACAATCAAAATTCTACCACATACAAAACATGCAATAAGCATATAAACGATTTATATCTTAATTCTAGCATGTTAATTCAAACTTAACCATACGAACGGGGGCTCTGATACCACTGTTGGGTTTTATGGGTAAATGCGCAGCGGAATAAGCATCTAAATAACACAAAACCCAAGCCCTAAGATCCGTTCTATACGATTAAATTAAATTCCTATGAGATAGAATTCACCAACCTTTATTGCTTTCCGGTCTTGAGCTATCGAACAATTTATCGATGTGATTTTGAATCACAATCTTCGATCTTCAAAACCTTTGAACCTTCAGATTGCTTGAACTCTAGGCCTTGATCGTCAAACGAGCGAAGACCCTCTATTGTTGTATCCACACGTAAGAATGAACCAAGAACGGTTCTTGAGGATTGCTAGATCCTTAAACCCTTGGAAGAATATTGAAAGAACTTTTATTATATTTTCTTGAGAAAATTCGGCTCGTGATTAGGGTTACAGACCTCATATTTATATTACCTTAATATAAGTATTTGTTTCCTAATCATATTAGGAAACTAGTCTGAAAAATGCATCTCGGGTTACGTCGCGCGATAAAACAAGCCACTTGGCCTAGTTTTGTCGCGCGCCAAGGTATGCCACATCAGGAACTCTCAATCATTCTTCCTTTGGTTTAACCAATTCATTCTAGTTGTGTGTGACCCAATAGGATTATATTATGTTGGCAATGAGCTCGATCATATCGATCCTCATAAGACATAAGCGGACTCTAGCAAGCCATTATGTCTACCCAAATAATATAACGTAAGAGTTCACGTTTCCAATGGTACACTTCCATTTCTCCCTTTGTCTCACGATGTTATATTGAACACAAGTCATGGTCCACGTCAACTTGTATTTGTTCAATGGTTTCTCGATTATGAGTATAATGATAATCCAATCTCATTGGGGTGTGGCCACACACTTTCCATCATTATCCCTCATCGAGGGGCCCAAGCAAAACATCTCTATATCGAGGGACAAATTCCATCTTGACTTATCATTCTTCCCATCATGAATCCGATCATGCCAAAGATAGCCTTTATAAATATCGTGTTAAGATATCGTTTGACTAAAATCAAACATGACTTTCATCATATGTAAGGTCATGATAATCTCAGGTCTAGGGACTAAATGAAGTGACCATATGAGATTTAATTATGACATTTGACCATGACATAAATCTCATATGGGTCAAGTCCAGTCACTTGTTCATTAATAAGTACCCATAATTTCAATGTGCATCTCTATGCATATAATCATCATATGATTATCCATTGACAGTTATACTAATTATTCTCTTAATAATCAGGGACGGAGATTATTACAACAAATATGCAAACTATATAATAATCAAATAATAAACTTATATGATAAAGATGATACATAACGATTTTTCAGTTAAACATAACTAAAGCCTAGGGCATTACACCAACAATACACACCTGACAATTCTGAGTCACGCCGAAGCTCTGTCCGCAGACAACCGGCACATCCCGAAGCAACCCCGGTCCGTCTCGGAACACTATTTCATCCTCAAACACTATTCTCCAACGGAAGACAGACACGAACCAACATTGGTAAGGCTTCCTTCCTACACTATTTCAATACATTTCAATACGTAGTGTACAATGTAGACATCCGATACAACATGCATTTTTAAAAAGCACATACACACACACACACAACATTTAAAGAAAGAAGGGGTACCGAAAGACTCATTTTTACGAGACGACTCAGGTGAGCTCTAATATTATAATATTCTCTTCTCGAGGAGTAACCTGACCTCCGAACTCAAAAATCTCATCACACAACAACAGTTTTTAAACTGATGCCTTTTGTCAATGTTTTGGGCTAAATCAAAACGGCGTGGTGACTCTACAAGCAAAAACGCAGCGAGACACCTCCTCGACCAACACGCACTGCGAGATGAAGGGGCCCGCGCGCGAGCCGGATCCAGGTAATTTCAGTTGGCGACTCCGCTGGGGATATTTTGTTTTAAAAACTTTTAAACAAAAACAAAAGATTTTTAAAACGATGATGAGGGTCAAACTTTCATTTTACCCCTTTCTTTAACTGTTGTGTGTGTGTGCATGTGCTTTACTTTTTATTTTACAAAAAAAAATAAAAATACAAAAAAAGCATCAATATATATCTGTGTACATACATTTAAAATTCTTCAAAAACTTCTGTTTTACTCACAAAAAGAATTTTAGAAACCGCACACTACTCGCACTACTGCCTCGGTACACCGCACGCTACGCGCACTTGCTGCCTCGGATACACTGCACACTACAACCCTCAACCCGGGGTGGTCTCAGTTGCAGTCCGTTTGGTCTTCCTAGGTCTCTTGGATGCGCACGGGATCATTCCAAACATCCCATCCTAGCCAGTGTCAACCTTGCACGCTTGCATCACACTCTGTCCAGACTCGGTTGATTTTTACCCAGTCCGTGTCATACAGCCTGGATACATATCCCATGGTGGCCATTTTCTGAGTCGAAGCTCGGAACTCAAGATCCCTTGCGCAAGCAAAGCGATGAAAGGTCATGCTAAAATCTTGATCCAATCTCGATTTCCGAAGCTACACCCAGACGATGTTCCGCCCCGGATATACATCCATGCCTACATGACACCATGTCATCAAGCCTTTGATACGTCATCCATGACAATATGACCCAGCCAACGCCTAACGTCACAGATCCCTTGCGCAAGCAAGGTAAAGAGAGGTCATGTCGAACTCTCGACCAGATCTTGACTCAGGTGCCGGCTCGGCTCACTATTCACATGGCTAACGCATTAAAACGAACATGACAGGCTCGGTCCTTAGGTTCGATTTTTCTTTTTAGGCCGGTGGAAATCGCTTCCCCTATAGGACCCCCGGGGCTGTCCACCCCGGGATGTCAAAATACTGGTGCAAAATGAGGGGCTTATAGCCGCACAGATGGTCTCCACTGACCCAGGATCTAGCATAGTTACGAAAAAGAAGAGCAATCTTTTCCAACCTACCTAGGATTCTGAGAAAACACCGTTTTAAGTAAATTAAAACAACAAAAATAAATCAAAAAATAAATAAAAGCGGAAACTGCATGTCACATGAGCTTTCCCCCTTTTATCTGAAAAGGCCTTCCCATGTCTAAACCTTACCCGTCACCCCCTCCAGCGAACCGAGAGTGGTTTAGAGTACCCGGGAGCCGCCTTTTCAGTATCGAGGTCACAAGGTCCGACAGCCCTTCCGGTTCAGCGGTCCGAACTGTCCTCTATCCCCCCATGGCGGGATCAACAGATAACAGTGAGGGAAACGGAACCCTGCCACTGAGAAATCTCCAGACAATGGAGGAGGTGCTACGAGCCTTCGAGACACTCAAGAAGCGCCAGGAAGAGCAGCAAGTCTGGATTGTAGACACCATGCGCCGTCGCGGAGCCGTTGCTGTTCCCCAAACAGATGGGACTTTCATTCTCATAGAAGACGAAGAAATACCAGCTCCCTCGGGTCCTCAAAGCTATCAGCAAGTCCCGCCTCCGCCAAGCTACGAGATCCCAGCAACGCAAAGTAACTCTCGCTCAAAGCTTCACTCGAGCATCAGTCAAGCAGCTCCGATCTGCCCGCCTCAGCACAGCCAATTTCCTTGCCCTACGCCCGAAGCTCAGTATCAACAGCACACATATGTGCCTGCCCCGCTAAATCCCAATGTATCTCGGTATCCCCCAGGATTCCATCCTCTGCCTCTATACGAGCCTCGCAGCCATAACCAAAAATCCCAATGTTTACCCGGGACAGACATCCCAAGCGGATATCCCGACATTTCAAACCTTCCACCCGCTGGACTGCCCCTTGGGGGTAATGAAACATTTCCCCAATTCCCAAACACAACCCTTAGCGGACCAGGCAATCACGCCCTCAATTTCAACAATGCAGGATACAGGATGGTATACACTCAACTACCTCCCCAAAACTCCCGAATGGCGATCCCGTCAATAAATCCACCTCCATCCTCTGTTTCCATCCCAGAATACGGTAGCCTGCCTCTGTCCATTGACCCTCATGTGGCTTGGTTGGTTGAACAGATAAAAGATATGCAAGGGAAAATAGCCAGTCCTCGGAAAGACCCGCTCAAGCCCACAGATCCGAGCAAGGTGGTTCCTCTCCCCCCGAAGTTCAGAATGCCGGAAATGGAGAAGTTTGATGGGACAGAATGCCCGAGGACCCATATAAATACCTATGTCTTAGGTATGAGGACCAAAGGGGCCACACCTCAACAAATGGCAGATCACTTTCAACGCTCCCTAAAATACACGGCCTTGGCGTGGTTTCTTAAAGTAAAAGCAGAAAACCGCTCCACCTGGGAGCAAATAAGGGATATCTTCCTGGAAAAATACTGTGCTAACCTCAAGTGGAAAACAAATCGGCATGACCTGCAGACCACTGATCAGAAAGATGATGAGTCAGTGGAGGAATTTTACAAAAGATGGAATTGGAAGTTAAGCGAGATAGTGGACCTCCTATCCAAGGAAGAACAGATGAACATCTTCCACTCCTGCCTCAAACCTTTGTTGAGGACATTGATCAGCCACCACCCCTATCCTGATCTTCACGCTATGGTCAACACCGGTACCAAGTTTGAAAAAGCTTTGGGCACGTAGGAAACGGTAGCCAGTCCTGCTTCTTCCTACTACTGCAAGGCAGTCCTGCCTAATTCGGCATCTGCCCCAAACAAAGGAAAAAGGGCTACCGAGGCATTCCACTACATTCAGAATGAAATCCAAAGAAGCTGTGACCAAGCACTCCCGAGGAATGCCTCTAAGCCAAGTGTTCGAGTTGTTGATGAAGCAGAACATGCTCAAGCCCCTTGAGAATTATCAACCGAGGATTCCTAACCCGAACATCGATATGAGTAAGCGGTGCGCTTTTCACAACTACCCCAGCCACACCACTGACAATTGCGTCTTACTAAAACAAGCAGTCCGGGGGCTAATATAAGAAGGAAAGTTGAAGCGCCCCTGCGGCCCCAATACAGACGGAAATCCGTTCCCCCTGAACAATGAGGTGAAAAAGGGGAACAATGCGCAATGAAGCAACAAACCTCCTCGCATACCACAGTTTCAGCATTTCGATAACCTCGGGATGCCCTTGAGCCAAGTCCTCGAGACACTAGTAAAGAGGAACATTCTCAAACCCCTCGAGAATTTCCAACCAAAGAATCTCAAGCCCAACATGGATATGAGCAAGCACTGCGCCTTCCACAACCACCCCGGTCACACAACCGACAATTGCTTCGTGCTAAAGCAAGTGGTCCAGGGGCTAATCGAAGAAGGAAAGTTGGAACGCCCCCGCAGTCCTAACACGGTCGGAAATCCTTTCCCTAGAAATGACGAGGTAAACATGGTGGATAAGTCCTCTGCAAATTCCCGTGATGATTGGGGACGTGAAGACGGAACCTGGGGCTTCCGCAATGAAGAATTCGGAAGAAGGAATCCAAGGATGGTTATTCCCCAACAATCCTTTTCGGAATCAAGGCACACCAAGGGATGGATCGAGCCCTCCCCGGAGATAAGGCAGTTCGAGACAGGCCGAGCACGTGGCAGCATCAAAAATGGCGCAACTTTCATAAACGCGGACCCAAAGCCAGCAAGAAGAGATAGGTCGAGAAGCTTGGATTAACCCCCCGTCTCCTAGAGTCTAGCTTCGAAATAAAAGACCCCGAGTCTGTTGTGTTTATGTTTGAGTCTCTTGAGTCGTCTGACGGCCTTACGCCTAAAGATTATGCGTTTGTAACAAAAACCGCACTTCCTTATGCTTTGAATAAAAGTTTGACCTTTATGAGTATCCCCTCATTGCCACTTTAACAAATGATAAATTAACTAAGCAAAAATAGTTAATAATGATTCACTTGGTAAAGACGCAGACACATTAATGAACAATGCATTAAAACAAATCTTTAAGCATGTTGTCAAACGAGAGGAAAATCGGGCCCAAGCTGCCGAGAAGGTTCTAACCAAAATGAATTTGGGAGCTATTTGAATAGCCCTCAGAGACGCAAATAAGAAAATTCTCCGTCAATACTTCGCCCAAAGAATATCGAGTCTTCTTCTCCCCCCTCAACACAAAAAAAATCATACAGTCAAACCTCATAGGTTCTAGTACCTTTCTCATTCAATCAAGTCCTCCTCGTACATTGTAATTAAGTCTTCAATTTTCCATACGCAAGTTTTCTTTCTTTTCTTGCTAGACTTGAGACATTATTTTGAACCCCACATTACATTTAATGAAATGGTTTTGTTCTATGTGATCACTTGCATTGCTCAACATGTAATTCCACAAATGATTAATGCTTGAATTAATTGGTGTGAGAAAGTCAATTGATAGCTCCCCATACACCTTACCATACCCCACACAAAGGCCTCCATCAAGCCATACACTTTTCAAAACATGTCCCCACCATCACCTTGACCAAGTCAACTACGAAGACAACATGAAAGGACAACAACAGGTCACTCAGCATCAAAAGATTGACCCCATGTCGACAACAACCTAGGGGCTTGCCTTCGCCCTCGTGCGCATCCAGAAAGTTCAAGCAGGGACTTGCCTTCGCCCTCATATGCTTCAAAAAAAAAAAAAAAAAAAAAAAGCTCAAGCAGAAGCTTCAAAAAAAAAGAGAAAAAGCTCAAGCAGGAGCTTCAAAAAAAAAAAAAAAGAGCCAAGGACCCAGCACTGCTAGTCACAAGCCCAAGGCAGGAAGGCAGAGGCAAAAGCATCTCATAAGCCCTTATTCAAATTCTTCCTCTTCCCAAAAGAGCAACGATCAAGAAGCAATGGATTCATTGAAACTGCCGTCAAATACGACTTGTCAAGGAATCACCTCAAGGCCCGTGCCTCATCATTCAACCTTCCGAGCATTTTTGCCAAAGGCCGCACGAATATTCATGCCCTGGCCCCAAAGCCAAACACAGTTCAACCCCGAACTTCATCGACCTGAGCTCATTGTCTTAAGGAGAACGTAGGCAACCAGAAATGGTCCAGTCATAAACACATACAAATCCACAAACCCGGTCTCATCAATGACCACTCCTATACATAAACCTTCTTTCACACGAGACCAACTCGATCCTTGATACCGGTTTACTTTCTCCTCACGATTAATCAAAGCATATCAGTTTTAATTGTTGAATAACCCGAACATAAACAAAGAGTTAAGCAAACATGTGATCAATGTGAACAAATCAAGTTTTCAGATGTCTCGACAAGTCTTCTTTTTCTACAAAATAGGAAAATAGAGCTAAACACTGATTTTCTGTCAGCAAGGGCTTCCATACACTTTTACAAGCTTTTCAATGCTCATACTCTCTCAAAAGAGTCAAACCCAAAAGCATGTTTTTTGTGCCTACATCAAATAAGGCATTCACACAAAAAGGGAACCCGTTCCCACCTTTTCAAAAATAAATACGCCCTTGCGAGTATACATTACAAGTCATTTCTCTCACAAAAGAGGGTCGAACTACGCAGACCTGAGCCCCTCAGTTCGAGGGAAACGTAGGCAGCCTTCATTGGTTCGGTCTAAGGAATACACAAAATTCCAAAAATTGATGCCACCAAGGCTCAGAAAAGAAGCAAGCAATAGATTTTGCGTCTCGACAAAGCTTTAAAAGTAGATCACAAATCATCACAGTTAAAACACGTCTCGATGAGTTCAAGCATGGTCTACTCTCAAACTCACAACATGCTAAAAGACAACGTAAAGTATTTAACAATTAATGTGTCTGCAATGACAATGAATGGATACTCAATGTTTCAGAAGGTCATTCCATGCTACTCACATTTGGCCCTTCGTCACTCTTTCCTTTCTTCCCTCGTCCCAACGAGTCTTCTTTCATTCCACATGAGCGAGTTCTGTCTCCCTCATTCCGAGATCAGGAGTCCTCCTCATCGAGTCAAACAATCCAGTAGCTCGCAGAGCTTCATTCGCCCGTGCCTCAACCCGAATCTCGTCCCTGCAAATCTGCAAAAGGGGACCTCTCCCCACCAGTCTATCGACGCTAGTCTCATAGTCAAATAAAAAGTCTCCCGTGACACCCTGAGGGTTAACCCAAGCTTCTGCACTCCAAAGGTCGTAGCTGAAACGGACTTTGCGCCTGCTCCCCAAAACCAATTGGGTCTGCCCGACATGCTGCTTATCCAGGTACTCGGTGGTCAACACAACACTCTCCCGACGTCGAAGGAGCACCACACAAGGGAAAGCGGAATACTTCCATACCCTCAGAAAATACAGAAAGGCATCTGGATCTGTCATTCAGAAGGAGGCTACCTTCATAGTGGCAATGCCTTCCCAGCCCAGCAAAGGCTCCTGCCTCATCTCAAACTGCCTGGAAACAAGCGATGAAAGAGGACCATGACAAACCCGGAATTCTGACAACATAGGAACCTTCCTGACAGGCCCTCCTAGTCTCAATCCCCCAAAGGGAAACCCACCAATGGATCTGATGCGTACCAAGATGTGCCATCCATCTCACCCAAGCAGACTGATCCATGTCCAAGACAAGAGGTCGCCGAGGAAACGTCCACGGACTAAGAGACCTCGGAGACTCAGGTATGGCTTGAAGCCTCTCTCGCAACTATAATGCAAGCAAAAGGGGCTTCCCCCGCATGAATCGGTCCCTCATCACTAGACGATCTACACCATGGAAGGTTTCCCCCGGAACCAAAGGAACGATATCCTCGCCCGCCCGACAATGGCCTACCATATCCAACAGAGCACCGCCACATATCCTGAGGTAGCTAACCCCGAAAAGAGTGGCTGTCAAGCACAAAGCGAACACGTCCCAGGAGACATCACTCATGTCATCGCTCATGAAACTGTCAAAGCTGCTTCAGCCCTCAATTGCTCAGAAACCTGCCAAAGCTGCCTCAGCCTCCACTAACCACAAATGCATTCCCAGCTTATACGACATGCACAAAATAGAAATAAGCTAGCAACAATTCCTAGGTCAATCCCGGGAATCACAAATACGTCATTACATCTTAAAATGAAATACTTTGTTGTGCAAAAACAAGTTTTTTTATTACAGGTATAAAATGTCTGTTGCTAAACAAAACAAAAAAAAACAATGGAAAGAGGAAAAGCAAAAGAGCCCTACTCAGACTCATCATCATCAGCCTCTTTAAACGAGAAATTCGGTATCCCGAAAATCCCGGCGATCACCTCCTCATCATCAGAATACTGGATCCCCTCCTCAATCGAATGCTCAAAATACTTCGAAGGGTCAAACCCAGTGAAAGGATCAAAAAGGGATGCGAGGACGAACCCTCACCCTGCGCGCCCGACGGAGGAAAGAACTGATGAAAGGTCTGCGGCCTCTGGGCCCCCGAAGATGTCCCCACATCAAAGCTCTGCCGCCCTCGAACCGGCACCTCAGGCGGTGGCCATGTCTCAGCCCTCAAAGAAAGAGTATCCACATACCTCCTTTTTGGCATCGGTGCGAACGCCGCCGCGCTCCGCGAAGAACCGCAGGACAGCTTCCCAAGAACTTCTTCGTAAAAGTCCTCAACCCCACATATCAGCGGGTCAGCACGTCCAAGGACCGCCCCGAGACCTGCGCAAGCAAACAACCAAAGAGAAGCTCAGCTAAAAAGATACCAAAATACTCGACAAAAGAGAAAAATGCAAAAAAGATTCCAAGATGGAAAAGAGTAAACAAACTCACCGGAGCGTCCGGGTCAACCCGATAAACAGTAGGACCATTCTCTGGGATGGGCATGGACACCCTCCTCAACGAAGAGTCTCCGCGAACATACATGAAGTCTGGAGGACGTGACGAGCTAGTTTGCCTCTCCCTCGCCAACACCGGTGGCGTCCTTAGCTTCCGCCTAAGAAAGGCCGCATACTCCTCCCCCTCCAGGACGAACTCCTCGGCGGTCACGCCGGCTCGGTACCTCTCATACCCCAGTACGTCCATATCAAGAGGACTCATCATATGGAAGGGCGAATCCCTCAGAGCCATAGGAGGCACACCTGCGCCATGCTTGTAGAATACCCTCTCCCCCAAGAACATGGAGTCACAAGTAAGCCCCCGCAGAAACTTCCGCTGCCATTTCACCCAGGGGGCTCCCTCCAGCTTATCCTCATCATACCAAGTCCAAGGGTACAACGAAAACCTCTCTAGACTGTCCCTCTCTAGGTATTGTTGCACATCCTTACATGTCACAGTGACCTTTCCCCTGCTCGTCCTCCTCTTCCTCAAAGAACGAACCCAGCACAGCATGGTGGGATAACCGAACAGAACAGAAAAAAAGGGGGAGTCCTACTCTAAGTCATTGGCACCACCGCCTAGTAAAGACTCCTGCATCTCGGTGCCTCCGCCAGCCACCTCATCATCCTCGGTGAATCCAGCACCTTCCTCGATCGGATAGTCCAAGAAGCCCGTAGGAGTAAGAACGAAGAAGGAAAGAGAAGACGATCCATCCCTCCTCTCCTTGTCCAGCACCAGAGGCGGCCCACGACCTCAAACATTTCAACAAGTTCAGACAGAGGCGCCACCTCGCCCTCACCGCAAGTTCAGATAGAGGCGTCACCTCGCCCTCACCACAATTTCAGACAGAGGCGTCACCTCACCCTCACCACAAGTCCAGACAGAGGTGCCACCTCGCCCTCACCGCAAGTCCAGACAGAGGCGCCACCTCGCCCTCACCGAAAGTTCAGACAGAGGCGCCATCTCGCCCTCACCACATGTTCAGACAGAGGCGCTACCTCGCCCTCACCGCTAGTTCAAACAGAGGCGTTACCTCGCCCTCACTACTAGTTCAGACAGAGGCACTACCTCGCCCTCACCGCAAGTTCAGACAGAGGCGCTACCTCATCCTCAACGCAAGTTCAGACAGAGGCGCTACCTCGCCCTCATCGCAAGTTCAGACAGAGGTGCCACCTCGCCCTTACTACTAGTTCAGACAGAGGCGCCACCTCGCCCTCACTACTAGTTCAAATAGAGGTGCCACCTCGCCCTCACTACTAGTTCAGACAGAGGTACCACCTCGCCCTCATCGCAAGTTCAGACAGAGGCATCACCTCGCCCTCACCGCAAGTTCAGACAGAGGCACCACCTCGCCCTCACCGCAAGTCCAGATAGAGGCGCCACCTCGCCCTCACCGCAAGTTCAGACAGAGGTGCCATCTCGCCCACACCGCAAGTTCAGACAGAGGCACAATCTCGCCCTCATCGCAAGTTCAGATAGAGGCACCACCTCGCCCTCACCGCAAGTTCAGACAAAGGCGCCATCGCGTCCTCATTATTTCGGCGACTTCGTTTAAAAACACCGGCGCATCCTCAGCATTTCAGCAACTTTGGTCACAGGAACCTCCTCCTGCAGGTAAACACAGCGAAGGTATGTCAATAAACTTCAAATGCGAGACATAGCTGTAATAAATGCTACATAAAAAAAAGAATCCTAGCACGGCGTGATTCCTTTCTAAAAATTCCCACAAACAAAGTTCTTACATGACTCACAAAATATACCATCAAACTCAACTTAGGTCCAGACGCCTTAGAATAGTCTCAACCTAGGGTCATACTCCTAAACTAGGTCTCAATTTAGGTCCAGACGCCTTAGAATAGTCTCAACTTAGGGCCATACTCCTGAACTAGGTCTCAACACAAGGTAAACACCCCCCAAACATTCTCACTTAGGGTATAGAAACCTTCAAGGAAAATCAACTTAGATACTCCTCGCCTTTTCCAGCCATCAGAGTAAGCCCGAACTCCTTCCCCAGCAGACAAAAGTCAAACGGGAATTCTTGCAAACCCATACAAGACCACATATCCGCAGCAGATAAAACATCGGCCGTCATCATAAGACCAAACTCCAAGGCACAAATGCCCCCAAAACACGAATCCCAAGGCACAAATGCCTCCACAAAAAAACTTCAAGGCGCAAACGCCTACAAACACACATCCTTAGGCACAAATACCTTCACAACAAACAATTCATCCCCCTAGCAGCCATTTTAAGCCCGAACTCTTCCCCAGCAGACAAAACACAAACACGCCTTCCAAGATCAAAACACTTAAAGCACGAGTGCTTGCCCCCCCAAGGCGCAAACACTTACATCCAAGCTTAGGACACCGACACGTCCACGCCCGAAACCTCAGTCAGAGGACGTAACACATCCTTATGACGACACAACCTCATTTAGAGGACATCACCCATCCTCATAACGACATCACCTCAGTCATAACGACATCACATATTCCACTCACAATTTCACCATCACCAACACAATTCATTATCCTGAAAACATGCATTTAGAGGTATGCACATCTCTACGTCCCTAATTAAATGATCTGTCTTGTGATAAGGCACAAACGTCTTCATCACCAACATAAATCATCATCCGCAGCCCGGAAGGCTTTAAATCACTGGGTCCGAAAGACCGTATAAACCTCCCACATCATCATCCGCAGCCCGGAAGGCTTTAAATTACTCGGTCCGGGAGACCGCATAAATCAGCCGAATCACTATCCGCAGCCCTGAAGGCTTTAAATCACTCGGTCCGGGAGACCGCATAAATCAGCCGAATCACTATCCACAGCCCGGAAGGCTTTAAATCACTCGGTTCGAAAGACCGTATAAACCTCCCACATCATCATCAGTAGCCAGGAAGGCTTTAAATTACTCTGTCTGGGAGACCGCATAAATCAGTCAAATCAATATCCGCAGCCCGGAAGGCTTTAAATCACTCGGTCCGGGAGACCGCATAAATCAGCCAAATCAATATCCGCTGCCCGGAAGGCTTTAAATCACTCGGTTCGAGAGACCGCATAAATCAGCCAAATCAATATTCGCAGCCCGAAAGGCTTTAAATGTAACGACCCTGAATTTCCTTTAAATAAATAATATTCATAAATATGAATAAATACCCGAAATGGGGTCCCAACGGATACATAAAATTCAAATATTCAAATCCAACGGTAACTTAAATATTCAACGTTACATAAGTGCGGAAGTATCAAATGTAACGACTAGTATAACCTACTAGCTTTATTGAAAATAAACTAAAATTCAGGATTCGTCGATAAATTTCTATGACTCCTCAATTGTCGCTGTCCTTCCTACGACGATCTTCCCTTCTTATTCCCATACCTGGAGGAAAATAAGAATGAAGGAATGAGCGAAAGATGCCCAGTAAGTCATTACGTGATCTCCTTGAGTTTAAGAGAAGATGACCTGAATGACGGATCAAGCGAAGCATTTCAACGAAAGGTTATCACAATAAAGTTCAATCAAGGAAGTGTGGCATTACAATTCCATATCATAGTTCTTATTCAGGATATACCCTACCTTGAGTAATTCCCATCCGATCATCTACCTAGATGTCGCGTGCACATAAAATGTATAGACAAGTACATAACAATATCATACAAGTCCCATATCATTCCATATAATCTTGACATGCACGTAACATTCATACAAGTCTAATATATAGTGCATTCATATTAAAGCAAGAATACACATAAGCAAGGTCAATACTTTAGATATCCATGAACAATACATATCATAGATAAGATTCTCCAAAAGACGCTTCATGTCCAGGGAATATTTTATAAAACACTATCGCCACATGATAGTATAACTTTTGAAAAGACTCGATAGAGTTTCCAAAGAATCGATACACAAGAGTGTTTAGGAACGTAATTCCTTACCTCGGCTGGCTTCCTTTGCACTTCTCGTATAACCTACAGTCATGCAAAAATATCATTTTAGGTACACGTAATTGTTTATTACTTCTTATGTACCTTCGTTGATTTATCTTTAGTTAACTTATGAGTTACTTTTGGACTCATCTTGCTAGTTAACTATCTTTCTATTTTAGGTAACTTTCCTAAAATGACAACTTTCTATTTTAGGTAACTTTCCTAAAATAGTAACTTTCTATTTAAGGTATCTTTCTTAAATATTACCCTTCTATTTTAGGTAACCTTCCTAAAATAGTTCTCTTATATTTAAGGTATCTTTCTTAAATAGTATCTTTCTATTTTAGGTAACCTTCTTAAAATATTTACCTTCTATTTAAGGTATCTTTCTTAAATAGTATCTTTCTTATTTTAGGTAACCTTCCTAAAATATTTACCTTCTATTTAAGGTATCTTTCTTAAATAGTATTCTTCTATTTTAGGTAACCTTCCTAAAATAGTGACTTTCTATATTGGGAAACTTTTCCCCCTTTTTGGATCATTCCATTATTCTTGGGCTTACACTTCCTATTCTTAGAAGTTGCCTTTATTTTACTTGGATTCTTCTTCTTCATCTTTTAAAAGCCTTTCTTTCCTTAGAAGTTACTTTTAAAAGCCTCTACTTTGAGCATTTACCAAAAGGTCCTTTACCTTCCAGAATTTACAAAGAAGTCCTTTGATTTTCAGAATTTTGCAAAGCAGTCCCTCAACTTTCAAAATTTACAGAACAGTCCCTCGACTTTCAAAATTTTTAGAATAGTCCCTCGACTTTCAAAATTTACAGAACAGTCCCTCAACTTTCGGGATTTACAGAACAATCCCTCAACTTTCAGAATTTACAGTTTGGTCCCTAGTTTCCTGAATTTACCGTTTGGTCACTAGGTTTTGGAAACTGATTTTCAGCTTGTAACCATTGTTAGATTTCTAACCTAAAACACCTTTATTCAAAATCAAACCCTTTTTGATACCAAAATATTTACCCAAAACAATTTGTAAACAAGTTTTTTTCACCAAAAATATTTACCCAACTCACACACACATACACGGTACAACACAGACACACACGGCACACACACACGGCACAACACATACACACACACGGCACCACACACAAAACACACAAAAATATTTATTTTGCTTTAATTTTTCTTGGCATGAACAAACCTAGATTAACATCCATTAATCTATACTCAAATCCTATTTCAATAATCATTGGTAGGATTTATATTTTTCATCATATAATACATTCATGCTCTTAATAAACATTTAACCCTAGTTTGATCATAGGTTAATAATCTAACATTAAAACTAAGATTAAACAATTTAAAATGCAAGGGAATTGGATTAATACCTTGTTCCAAAGATGATCTTCACCAAAGAAATTGGAAAACCCTAGTTTTCCCCTCCCCCCATACTCAGCCGCTGCCCTAGGTGATTAGGGTTTTGCTTTCTTTTTCTCTTTTGTGAATTTTGGGGATTATGGGAAAAATTAGGAGGGTTTTGTGTTTAAATAGGGTGGGTTTATTTATACTAACCCTTTTAGGAAAAGGCTTTCATAATCCTATTGGGATTTGAATTCCCTACAAAGCCCATTTAACCATTCATTAACTTGGCCCACTTAATTAAGTCCAAGTCCAAAACCAATAACCAAGTATTATTTTATTTTCTAATTAAAATAATACTACTAAAAATTTTAAAAATTTCGGGTCTTTACATTAAATCACTCGGTCCGGGAGACCGCATAAATCAGCCAAATCAATATCCGCAGCCCGGAAAGCTTTAAATTACTCGGTCCGGGAGACCGCATAAATCATTCGAATCACTATCCACAGCTCGGAAGGCTTTAAATCACTCAGTCCGGGAGCGCATAAATCAGCTAAATCACTATCCGCAGCCCGGAAGGCTTTAAATTACTCGGTCCGGAAGACCGTAAAAAACCTCCCAAATCACTATCTGTGCTCGAAAGGCTTTAAATTACCCGGTTCGGAAAACCGTAAAATTTCCATCTCAGGACACCACACGTCCTCACAACCGACCTAAACGATCACCTTAGGACACCACCAAGTTCGCCAACACACACGTCACACCTCTGAACTACAATCAGGCTTGATTCCCGCTAGGGATACGTAGGAATCCTATCACAGGGTCCAGTCAACCAACCTAAACGGTCACCCACAGGATACCACCACGTCCACTCACAGGGTCTCAATCAGAGGATATCACATGTCCTCGTGCACTACAACACTCACCCCACACCCGAACTACGATCAGGCTTGATTCCCGCTTAGGGATACATAGGAATCCTATCACAGGTTCCAGCAAACTGACCTAAACTGTCACACAAAAGGACACTGCCACATCCTCACAAACTGGCCTACACGGTCACATCCTCTCCCAGCAAAGCGATCCAGATCAGGACCCTTATCTTATCGACGACCCCACTTTCTTTATAAGTGACATCGCCGAGGGGCTTCTGTAAGTACCCCAATCTGGATCGCTCTCCATTCAAGCATACAAAAAAAAACCAAGGGCAAACTTCCGGAGGTCATAACTCCTTCATACGAACTCCGATTGAGACGTGCCATATATGGTTGGAAAGCTCTTAACGAGAACTAACTTGCTGTTCGAGGTCGAAACCTAAAGGTTTATTTATATCCGCAAGCGCACGGGCTATTGTAATATAGCGGATGCAAGTACGGGTCGATCCCACAGAGACAGGGTTTACCTTGGGATGATATTTGTCTTTATATAAATATAGATAAAATGATTGGGGGGAGATAGGAATTTATAAGATAAAATACTAGAATGATGCAAAAACTACTCTAACATATAATGATAGTATTCTCGGGATTGAAAACAAATAAATATGCTTTAGATAAAGGCTTTTATCAAAATAACAAGGATGGTACGTTAGGCTTACACTACTTCTCACGGTCAAGCAAGTAGCGTTGTAATCTTCACTAATTGTGTTCTAACTGCTTGAGATTTCCATTTATGGTGTTCCCGCCCTGTCACAAACGGGCATTCTGGCTTAACTCTAGCTTACCACAATTAGTAAGAATCCATTAAGATCGAAAGTCAACGTTTTTCCATTCAAAGAACATCCCTAGGCCGTTGTACGACTTCTCGTGACCAATGGACAACTTTCTTTATAAAGAAATTGTTTTAAGATAAAAGTGCCAAGTTCAAGGATGATACGCTAAGTTGTGCTAACTACTCATGGGTCAAGGCCTAGCACATGTATTTTAAGACCAACATGGCCTATCTCTTGAGGGTCCATAATTAGGTATTCTCGTCTGTCACACGAGTAACCCGGATTCACCTCTCTAGGGTACCGTATAAATCAAAATCCGTTAAGTCTATTATTCTCACGCATTTTCCACTAAAGGATCATCCCTAGGTCTTTAAATCACTTCCGTAATTCATTGACCTAGTTCAATTCTTAGGGTTCCGCTACTCAACATTTTTCACTTGATCAACTAAGGTTAAACAACTAAAGACGTCTCCCTAATTGCAAGAATTTAAGATTTATAAGAAGAGAATTGAAATGATATGTAGAAGAAGCAAGGAATATAAATAAATGAGTTTCCAACTCCGAGAAATGGAGGATTACTCAAACCATTGAGATAATAAAAGAAGTAAGTAAGAAATAAAGATAAGG
Organism: Adenophora triphylla var. japonica; assembly: GCA_022495995.1. NCBI lineage: Eukaryota > Viridiplantae > Streptophyta > Magnoliopsida > Asterales > Campanulaceae > Adenophora > Adenophora triphylla. Next base: position 107,348 of record JAFEMH010001569.1, read on the forward strand.
GAAGAAATACTTATAATAAGAGAGATAATGGCTGAAAATAATCTTCATTCACAATCTTCAAGAGTACACAAGACTTGTCACGAATCATTGATACACCTTGAACATCGTGTATAAATTGCTAGAGTAAATTTGCTATACATTCTAAGTATGATATGATCCTTTCTAAATGTATTTATGACCATTTTCGGATCTTCTAGATATCTAAAACTGAGTACAAATAGCCTTTATATAGGCATTCTATGCTAGGGACACATCTCTTGCGAAAAGGCACCTTTTGGCTGATATGGGAGGTGCTCGGCCGAGTCAAGGAGGTTGCACGGCCGAGCAGAGCTTTTCTGACAGTCACAACTGTTGTAAAAGGCACCTTTTGGTTTGAACAGGGGGTGCTCGGCCGAGTCAAGGGGTCTGCTCGGCCGAGCAGCAGGTTTCCAGAAGCTTTGATTTCATTTCTTCTTATGCTCGGCCGAGTCAAGGGCTTTGCTCGGCCGAGCAGTTGCTGCTTTGGCTGAGCTTATGTTTTTGACCCTTCTATTTTCACAGCCTTGCTTTTAAGTCCCTTAATCTTCCATAAAATGTACCTAAAACCTGTAAAACACATGAACATACCCAACAAGCATAAAATCTAGAATATAACATAAAAAGAGGCTAATTTATACTCAATTGACACTAATTTCAAGGTAAATAACATCATTATTATACCATAAAAGTCTATATAAAAACCACTTATCAAACTCCCCCACACTTAAATCCTTGCTTGTCCCCAAGCAAGCTTTAGTATAAAAAAGGTAGAGACGGAGGAGTAGGTAAAAATGGCAAAGAAAAGAATTATAGATGATCCCTCAGAAAAATAAAATTTTACTAGACTAACTGCTTCGGAAGATTTTCCTTTTATCATCTATTCATATTCTTCATATTATTAAAAGAGTACTTAGAAAGAGAATAAGAAGACATTTTAGGGAGTAAATATAGAGAAATAAATTGATATATCATGAATAAAAAACTTGACTAAGTAGAAGACAGATTTGCAGTGAAAAATTGAATCTTTGATCAAAAACTTGGCATGGGATAAATTTCACTCTTCGAGTGCTTTGCGAAGTAAGAAAAATGATTGCTTTATTCACGATTTAAAAGTATTCAAAGGATTCTATATGCATTTTGAATCACAAAGATGGAAATGGAGGATGATAGTTGAAATTTTATCAAGACTTAACAAATTTATCTTTATTTTATACGTGTTAAAGTTGTAAGAGACTTAAGTGAGTTTGAACCTTTCAAGTAGGATACATTGTGGCCGCGAACCCCATGTTCCTAATACTTTGTTCATACACACTTGCATACTATTTCCCGTTGGCAAGAGTGCATCGTCGCCGTGCCCCGAGTTACTAAGGAAATAATAGCTTGCTCTTCAAAATTTTAGTGACAATGTCACTTTTGAGATAAAAGATAAAAATTTGTTTAGCCTTGATTTTAGTGGAAATGGAAAGATGGAAAAGTGAAGGTTGTGATTCAAAGGGATGCATATCAAAAGATGAATATCTATTAAAAAGAAAATAGAAGTCATTGATTTTGAAATATATATTAGAAAATTTTTCAAAACTTCACAAGTTAATATAGCCAAGTGCTTAGTGATTCAAAAGCTCAATTAATCAAAACAAATGCTTTTCTTTAGAGAAATTTTATTAATGATATATTAATTCATGATGTTCTTTTTACTTTCTAAAACATTGCTATATCCTTTCCTAATAAACTTTTTAGAATGCAGAAAAATATGAATAGAATGATAAACAGATAGAATTCCAAGGCATTTTAGTAAGTATAGGAATTAAAGCTCTATCATCATAGGGATTTTTTTTTATAGTACTAATGCATAAATACGAGAAGAAAGAAATTTGACTACGTTAAAACATAAAGAAAATTAACTAAACATAAAATGCGAAAACAAGCTAATAATAATAAAAATGGATAATTACCCCCCCACACTTAAAATAAACATTGTCCCCAATGTTTTAAAGACAATAAAAATGGGGAGGGGAAAGAAAGAAACTTACTCAAATGGTGGTGGTGGTGGTGGAAAATTTGGCCAATACTCCGCTCCGTAGCTATATATATTTTCAAGCCTCCCTCGGGTTTCTCGCACATCGCTCCTTATTCCTTGGACATCTTCTCTTAAACCTTGAACATCTCCCCTTAGATTATGGATATCACCCCTCAAATTATCAACATTTCCCCTCAATTCATTCATATACCCAAACATTTGATTGTTTTGGGTGAACATTTGTTGGAATTGTTGATAAAATTCGGGTGGCAATTGGTTCGGGATGGGATGGATTGGTTGGTGCTCCTCTTCTTCATTCCCTTCATCTTGCCCCATATTTACATCTTCATTTCCCTCTTCAAAGATACGTAGGAAAAACCAAGTTCCCGGTTGATCAATAGTAATTATGGAGAGATTTGGATTAGGCAAAGTAGCGTAGGGTGTTTTATTTGCCCCACCTCCAACAAACCAAGTGAAACTTTCTTGCCCTCTTTCAGAAATCATATTCATTACCTTCAAAGCCGCAATATCCAACTTTCTTGACCCTTTGATTGGCACCAAAGCTTCGGGACCTTCCTCGGGAATTGGAATGTTCATATAAATTGCAAGGAGGGTTATCATCCCTCCTATATGAATGTCTCCGGGGAAGTTAGGGGATATGTGATCCCAAAGCCGATCAACAAACCACTTCCCTATATTGATCCCCCTATACACCGTGACAAATGCCCATAATAGAAATAATTCTTGCCTATTGATTGTTCCCTTATCCTCTCTTGCAAAAATTGTGCAAGCATACATTCTGTGGATATAACGAAGGACGGGGTGAACAATTAGGGAGGCCTTGGATGATTTGGGAAGGAAAGGTGTATGGCCCGTAATTTTCTCCCAAAAGATATCGGCATTGTAATGAGGGGGAGGTGTATTTAGGGCGAGTTTATTGTTAGGCCACCCAAAAGTACCGTTGATATCCTTGAGGTCAAGGGTATATTGAGTGTTTAGAAGCCTAAAAATGAGGATAACATCCTCATATTCTTCCCCCGTTTCACCGCAAATCATAGTCTTGGATTTTTTTGTCATGGTGCTTAAAAACTCTAGGGTGAGGCTCTCATAAGTTTTACCCTCAATATGTATGAAATCCTGGCAACCTATCCCTTGGTGCAAAGCTCTTAGATTATTCACAAATCCTAGGGTTCTCATAGTATCAAAATCTGGAAATTGAGTGGGTTTTATACTTTTCCCACGAAGCTTAGCATACTTAGTGGTCTCGATTTTGGATTGAAAAGTAATGCCCAAAGGGTCTAGGGTTGGGGCTAAACTAGAACTAGAGGTAGTATCCTTGCGAGGTTTCTTAGAGGTAGGTGCCTTCCCTTTTGCTTTTCTATCCATTTTAAAATTCTAAGAGTAAAATAGAGCAAAACCCAACAAAACTTTGAAGAGATTAGAGAGATATTGTGAGTTTACCCGATGAGAACACCTTGGAAACTTGATTTCTTGCTTGGTTGCTGCTTGAATGCCTTGAACAAATCGTCCTCCTTCACCAATTTGATTAAATTCGAAAACCTTGAAATTTTGGGAAAGAACTAGGGTTTTTCGAATTTGGGGGATTTGGGTGAAATTTTTGGGTGATGAAGGTTTGGGTAGTGTTTAGGAGAAGGATTTAGGGTGGAGGAAGGTTGTATGGCCGGAATTAATGGAGGATTGGAAGGTTTTGAAGTGGGAAGGGGCGGAGGGTTTAGAGAGAGAGAGTAAACAAGGGAGGTGAAATAAGAGTCAAACATCAAGAACCCTTGTTTTGACCCAAAATTTCTGAACAGGCACGACTTGCTCGGCCGAGCATGGGCCTTGACTCGGCCGAGCACTTGGCTTCAGTTTGATATAGCTTCTGTTCTCCTTTGCTCGGCCGAGTCATGTGTGATGCTCGGCCGAGCATATCCTACTCTGATTTTTTTTTTTTGAAATAATGTATCCATTCATGAAGAAATGCTTGATCGAATCAAGAGTGTGCGGCCGCTCCACTTGGTTGATTCAATTTAGTTCATTCGCTCCTGAATGCACGGCCGCTCCAATAATTGGTGCACGGCCGCTCCAACACTGTTCATTATATATTTTTTATATTCCTACAAAACAAAGTTAGAAAACAATACAATAATAATATATAAAATATAAACATAAAAATAAAGATAAATGATAAAGACAAATATCAAAAAGTAAACCGTTGTCCCCGGCAACGGCGCCAAAAACTTGTTCGAGGTCGAAACCTAACGGTTTATTTATATCCGCAAGTGCACGGGCTATTGTAATATAGCGGGTGCAAGTACGGGTCGATCCCACAGAGACAGGGTTTACCTTGGGATGATATTTGTCTTTATATAAATATAGATAAAATGATTGGGGGGAGATAGGAATTTATAAGATAAAATACTAGAAAGATGCAAAAACTACTCTAACATATAATGATAGTATTCTCGGGATTGAAAAAAAATAAATATGCTTTAGATAAAGGCTTTTATCAAAATAACAAGGATGGTACGTTAGGCTTACACTACTTCTCACAGTCAAGCAAGTAGCGTTGTAATCTTCACTAATTGTGTTCTAACTGCTTGAGATTTCCGTTTATGGTGTTCCCGCCCTGTCACAAACGGGCATTCCGGCTTAACTCTAGCTGACCACAATTAGTAAGAATCCATTAAGATCAAAAGTCAACGTTTTTCCATTCAAAGAACATCCCTAGGCCGTTGTACGACTTCTCGTGACCAATGGACAAGTTTCTTTATAAAGAAATTGTTTTAAGATAAAAGTGCCAAGTTCAAGGATGATACGCTAAGTTGTGCTAACTACTCATGGGTCAAGGCCTAGCACATGTATTTTAAGACCAACACGGCCTATCTCTTGAGGGTCCGTTATTAGGTATTCTCGTCTGTCACACGAGTAACCCGGATTCACCTCTCTAGGGTACCGTATAAATAAAAATCCGTTAATTCTATTATTCTCACGCATTTTCCACTAAAGGATCATCCCTAGGTCTTTAAATCACTTCCGTAATTCATTGACCTAGTTCAATTCTTAGGTTTCCGCTAATCAACGTTTTTCACTTGATCAACTAAGGTTAAACAACTAAACACGTCTCCCTAATTGCAAGCATTTAAGATTTATAAGAAGAGAATTGAAATGACATGTAGAAGAAGCAAGGAATATAAATAAATGAGTTTCCAACTCTGAGAAATGGAGGATTACTCAAACCATTGAGATAATAAAAGAAGTAAGTAAGAAATAAAGATAAGGGAAGAAATACTTATAATAAGAGAGATAATGGCTGAAAATAATATTCATTCACAATCTTCAAGAGTACACAAGACTTGTCACGAATCATTGATACACCTTGAACATCGTGTATAAATTGCTAGATTAATTTTGCTATATATTCTAAGTATGATATGATCCTTTCTAAATGTATTTATGACCATTTTCGGATCTTCTGGATATCTAAAACTGAGTACAAATAGCCTTTATATAGGCATTCTATGCTAGGGACACATCTCTTGCGAAAAGGCACCTTTTGTCTGATATGGGAGGTGCTCGGCCGAGTCAAGGAGGTTGCACGGCCGAGCAGAGCTTTTCTGACAGTCACAACTGTTGTAAAAGGCACCTTTTGGTTTGAACAGGGGGTGCTCGGCCGAGTCACATCATTATTATACCATAAAAGTCTATATAAAAACCACTTATCACTTGCCATCACAATTACAAAATTTGGAAAAGCAAGACAAGTCCGTACGGACCTCTTTGCATCCGAAATCATAATTACAAAATCCTCTTAAAGTCCACATTATTTCCTCAAATCTGGGAAAACTAAATTTTATGTTTTCATGGAAGGTCCGTACGAACCTTCTTGCAGATTTTCCCCAACTATAAATAGAGGGATCCCCCCCCCTCTCATTTTTCACACCTCCATCATCTCTTGTCTCCCCTAGCCTTCAGGCAGCCCCTCTAAGACCCTTCGGGGCACTCCCAGTCCTTTTCGGTTCCCTCTGGGGCCTTTCGAGCTTCCTCGCGGTGCTTCGAAGCCCTACCGAGCACTACCGAGCGCTCCCGAGACCCTCCCGAGCTGCCTCGAGGCACTCTTGAGGTATTATGAGGTCCCTCATGGTACTTCGAAGCCTCGCCGATCCATCTCGAAGCCTTGCCAGTCCATCCTGAGGCGTCCCGGCCCTTTCCGAGCTCAACCGACGATCTCGACGCACATCGGAACTCTGCCCGAGCGCAACTGACAATCCCAACGCACGACGAACCTCTGCCCGAGTCCAGTCAATGATCCCTGCGATCCCAACGCACGATGAAACTCTGCCCGATTACGCACCTGACAATCCTGACTCACGCCGAAGCTCTGTCCGCAGACAACCGGCGCATCACGAAGCAACCCCGATCCGTTCCGGAACACTATTCCCCAGCGGAAGACAGACACGAACCAACATTGGTAAGGCTTCCTTCCTATACTATTTCAATACATTTCAATACGTAGTGTACAATATAGACATCTGATACAACATGCATTTTTAAAAAGCACATACACACGCACAACATTTAAAGAAAGAAGGGATACCGAAAGATTCGTTTTTACGAGACGACTCGGGTGAGCTCTAATATTCTAATGTTCTCTTCCCGAGGAGTAACCTGACATCCGAACTCAAAAATCTCATCACACAACAACAGTTTTTAAACTGGTGCCTTTTCTCAATGTTTTGGGCTAAATCAAAACGGCGTGGCGACTCTACAAGCAAAAACACAGCGAGACACCTCCTCTACTAACACGCATCGCGAGATGGCGGGGCCCGCGAGAAAGCCGAATCCGGGTAATTTCAATATCTACTTGTATACCTAGAGTCTTTGATATCTGATATACAGTTACCATCATTATATCCTTTAATCACAGCAGGATGTCTAGTATAATGTGATCCATAGTCACGAGTATATCGTAAGTACCTTATTACTCTCACAATATCCTTCCAATGGTCCGTCCCATGATTACTTATAGACCGACTCAGTTTGCTCACAACATAAGAAATATATGTCCTTCTACAACTCATTAAATACATTAAACTTCCAATGATCCTTGAATACTCAAATTGAGAAACCCATATATTTCATGTCAAAATTTGAGTTCAACATATTCTTTATGGATCTAATCATTTTATCAAAGCTTCCTATGATAAGCATGTCGTCTACATAAAAACACAAAATGACATAGCCATTTTCCGTGTTTTTGATATAGACACATTTGTTACATTCATTGATTTTAAATCCACTTTCAATCATTGTGTGAATGTGGCCCCGAAACCGTTTTCTTTTTACGGGAAAAAGGGTCGTCGTTCACCTCAGTTTGAAGACACAGGTTTTATGAAAAACGGAGTCGCCACGCCATTTTGATTTCCTCAAAACTTTGAAAAAAAGGATAAGGGTCCGGAGGTTGAGTTAATCCTTGGGAAGAACGTTTGGCGTTCACCCAAGGAGCCTTGCAAAAAGCAAGTCTTCCTAGAGCCAAAGTTTGTTCTTGTTTGTGTGCTCGTGTGCATGCGTGACTTTAAAAGAGAAAAAAGATGTGCCAAGTTTATCTTCCGGACATAAAAACCATTTAAGAAGGTTTTAGCTCGGGATACCTTGGATTTGATGTTTTTGGGATTTTGATCCCATGCTCACCTTGGACTTATGATCATCATGATGGGACTTATCTACCCTCCCATTAGATTAATCAACCATGATAGACATAGGAGCCTTGGTATGTCTTAAACTAACATTCCTTGGGGATTTAGTCACATGTTATCAAAAGGGGCTCGTCTTTAAGTCCAAGAATGAGACTCTTTAGAAAAGAATGAATCTTTGCCCATCGATCATACATATTGAGATGATGATGATTCGTAGGGACATTTTATGTTCGTCTCAAGTGATTTTCGGAGATTTAGGGACTAAGATCCATCGATTTCTAAAGGGACAAGGATTGTGGCATTTTTATGGTGGAAACGATGTAAAGATAGAGTCTTTACACCGATCCTCACCATGGAATGCACCAAGAACCAAGGGACTATGGGAATGGGATGTAAAAATTGGATCTTTATACTCAACCTATGTCTTTTTGTGCCTTAGAAGGCTTTTAGACAATCCTCGAAGTGAAAGATCCATCTCTAGGGATGTAGGGGAAATGACATTAAAGTAAAGATTGCATTTTTAATATGAACAATACAATGAGTATCATTAAACTAAAGACATAATATAAAGGGGATGACCTTTATGGCTTTTCCTATGTCCTTAAGACCTCATAAGGTGGAAAATCCTTGGAAAGCTAGATCAAGGGAAGGGGATGACATAATATGAATAAAGATTGCATTTTTGTACATAAAAATAAAGGGAAATCACATCATCATATGGTAGATTTTCCCTAGAATAAGCCACTTGTGGAACCTTGTTCATCCTAAGGAGAGGATCTCCAATGAATCCTTTGTGTAAGGGGAGTGGGAAATATGATGATTACATTGCAAAGATCAAAACTTTATAATAATAAATGAAGATAAATGGCAAGTAATAATAAAGCAAGATAATATAGGAGTAAATCAAGGATAAAGGAAGGAGAGATTACCAATATTGGTTTTCTCTATCTCCCAAGGAGATTTTCCTAGGTAATAACTATTTAGGAATAGATTAAGGTAGGATTAGTGTATGAGAGAGGAGAGTTTTGTATGATTTTTGGTTACTAAAATTTGTAGGGATATTTTGACAGAGTAACAGTGCCTAAAATTCTCTTTTTAAAATGTATAGAGGAGGCCTCTATTTATAGGCATCTTGTGTGCTTCTAATGAAGCCGCCCGGCGAGATCTCTTGGCAAATGAAGCCGCCCGGCGTTATCCACCGTCGTGTCAGCATGTTTCTAGATTCATGCAAGGTTGCAGCTTGGAAGCTTCTTTCCACTGAGGTCCTGTTTAGAATTCTAATTCCTAACAGGTCCTTCCTCCCTTGGAAAGTTTGAAAAAGTTCCCTAATTGCCCCTAAACTTTATGAAAGTTTGGGGAACTGCCAGGAAACATTAGCTGGAAGGTATGAGCCAGATTTGGGTACTTACAGAAGCCTCTCGGCAACGGTACTTGTAAAGTAAGTTGGGTTGTCGATAAAAGTGAGAATCCAATCTAGCGAATTGCCGAGATGGATTGGGATTGGGTGACCAAGGAGGTCGAGTGGCTGAACCTTTGGAAGGCTACCTACGTATCCTGAAGAGAAATCAAGCCAAATCGTAGTTCTGGGTCCACTGGGGAAAGGATGTCATATGTGACAGATTGGCTGAACCTAAAAAAGGCTACCTACGTATCCTGGGGGAATCAAGCCATGATCGTAGTTCAGGTTCCAATGGGGAATGGCGAAGAGAAACTGGTCCCATGTTATGAAGATGAAAATGAGGTGACCTAAGAGGTCTAATGGCTGGTCCTACTGGGGATGTGCCAAATGAAAGATGTGACCAATGTGGTTGGATGGCTGGACCTTTTGAAAGGCTTGCGCACCACTAAGGAAATGGTAAAGGAAGGGGGTGACCAATGTGGTCGGATGGCTGGACCTTTTGAAAGGCTACCTACGTATCTCGGGGGAATTAAGCCATGATTGTAGTTCAGGATCATCGCTAGACGGTTAGGAACAGGTCTAGGATCCTTGGAAATTTGACGATTAATGGAGGAGTCACCTTAAGAAACTAAATCTTACGTCGCTAGCGAGGAGATAGAGGTAGCTAAAGTTGGAAAACTAAAGCTTACTTCGCTATCGAGGAGATAGAGGCAGCTAAAGTTGGAAAACTAAAGCTTACTTCGATATCGAGAATATAAAGTTAGCTAAAGTTTGAAAACTAAAGCTTACTTCGCTATCGAGGATATAGAGGTAGCTAAAGTTGGAAAACTAAAGCTTACTTCGCTATCGAGGAGATAGAGGTAGCTAAAGTTGGAAAACTAAAGCTTACTTCGCTATCGAGGAGATAGAGGTAGCTAAAGTTTGAATTTTGACAATTCGGAGGCTGTCACCTTATTTGATTTGACAATTAATGAAGGCTGTCACCTTATTTGATTTGACAATTAATGGAGGTTGTCACCTTATATGATTTGACAATTAATTGAGGTTGTCACCTTATTTGATTTGATTCTAATAGAGATAACATAGATTATTTTTTTGAGAGAAAACGTTATTCCATTTGGAGATAACAAATTTTTTTTTCATAAGAAACGTTATCCCACTTGGAGATAACGGAAAAATTTTGGGAGACAACGTTACTCCTGTTAGGAGACAACGGGAATTATTTTCTTAAGTGGAAAGTCCAGGGGCAAAAGTGTAAATTCAGCCTGAGGCGAATGAAGCCGCTCGGCTAGAGATGGGGAAAAAGAAGACGTCCGGCTTGAAACCTTTTTTCACCAAATTTATTTAAATAGAAGGAGAAACGGGCAACATCCATTATTGGCTTAGGTTATTGAGGAGAGAAGAGAGAAAAGAGAGAGAAATATGCCAAAATCTTCAGAGATTCGGGTTTCTATTGCTTAGATGGACCAAAGAGGACACATCATGCCCCACCAAGCGCGCTGTGATCTTTCACCGCGAGATTGAGGAGGAGAGAGTTCGTGAGGACCGATCGAAAGTATGACTTCGCGGTGCCTACTTCTCAGTTCTATCCCAACAAAATGGATCACAAATCCATGAAACCTAAAGCTATATGGGTAATCACTCTCGATTTGCTCGATTTCATCGATTTTGGTCGATTTTTGATTGATTAGGGCTAAATTCGAATTTTGGGAATTTTTGAATTTTCTTTGTGATTTTGTTGATGGTTTTATGGATTTAACGATTGACCTACGAAGCTATATATATAGGTAATCATGCATGTGCAATTTATTTGAAGAAATATGAGAATGACTCATTTTTTGAAAATAAAGTGAGAAAAATAATGCCAAAAATGGGACGGAATTCTTGCATGTGCTAGAACTAGGTCAACTCCTGATCAGGGATGTGAGAATGAGATTTTAGACGATGAAAATGATTCATGCATGCCATTTTGGAAATTGAATTTATATGCAAAGAATTTTGTGAAAACTGGAATTTTTGCATTTGGGAGAGCACGTGCTCGAGGTGACGTGTTTCAAGTGATGAAAGACACATGTTCTAGGAAAATGATGCTAGAAAATTTCTTATGAATGCTTTTCTTTGGCAATGTGTGCACTATTTTGTGAATATATGCAAGTTTCTGAGATAAGTTGAAGGACTAATTTCACCGCTGAGATAGCGGTGAAATTGTGGGAGAGGATGCCTAACTTCGAGAAGGACGGTCACAACCCCAGGCAGCTAGTGGTGGCTACGGGTCTCCATTCTTTTATTGAGGCTATCGGCCGAGTTGTGCATGTGATGACCAAGAGCAAGGGATTGGTCCTAGCTCTTTCCGAGTTCTGGTGGGATACCACTCATAGCTTTCACCTGGGCTGGGGAGATGCTACGGTGACCCTTGCCGATTTCACGGCTATTACAGGCTTGCGGTTCACTGATCGACCTGTGACGTGGAGGGACCACATTTCTGACGCGGAGTTCAGGTACTATGTGGGGTTTGACTGTTAGTGTAATGCCCTAGGCTTTAGTTATGTTTAACTTAAAACCATTATGTATCATCTTTACCCTTGTTTATAGAGAAAGTTTATTATTTGATTATTATATATTTTGCATATTTATTATAATAATCTCCGTCCCTAATTATTAAGTGAATAATTAGTATAAATGTTAATGGATAATCATATGATGATTATATGCATAGAGATGTACATTAAATTTATGGGTACTTGTTAGTGAACAAGTGACTGGACTTGACCCGTATGAGATTTATGTCATGGTCAAATGTCATAATTAAATCTCATATGGTCACTTCATTTAGTCCCTAGACCTGAGATTATCATGACCTTACATATGATGAAAGTTATGTTTGATTTTAGTCAAACGATATCTTAACACGATATTCATATATGCTATCTTTGGCATGATCAGATTCATGATGGGAAGGATGATAAGTCAAGATGGAATTTGTCCCTCGAAAGAGAGATGTTTTGCTTGGGCCCCTCGATGAGTGATAATGATGAAAGTGTATGGCTATACCCCAATGCGATTGGATTATCATTATACTCAAGATCGAGAAAGCATTGAAAAAAAATACAAGTTGACGTGGACCATGACTTGTGTTCAATATAACATCGTGAGACGAAGGGAGAAATGGAAGTGTACCATTGGAAACGTGAACTCTTACGTTATATTAATTGGGTAGACATAATGGCTTGCTAGAGTCCGCTTATGTCTTATGAGGGTCGATATGATCGAGCTCATTTCCAACATAATATAATCCTATTGGGTCACACACAACTAGAATGAATTGGTTAAACCAAAGGAAGAAAATTGAGAGTTCCTCATCAGGCATAAGTCATCGCGCGACAGATCCTGCCCAGAGGACTCGTCTGGTCGCGCGACACTTCAAGCCACAGAGACGGTTTACAGCTTGTTTCCTAATATGATTAGGTCACAAACTCTAATACTAATGTAGTATAAATATGAGCCTGTAAACCCTAATTGCTAGCCGAATTTTTCTCAAGGAAAAATCACAACAATGGTTTCTCAATATTTCTTCCATAGGTTTAAGAATCTAGCAATTCTCAAGAACTGTTCTTGGTTCATTCAAAGGTGTGGATACTACTAGAGGGTCTTCGCTCGTACGACGATCAAGGCCTAGGGTACGAATCTGAAGATTCAAGTCTTAGAGTTCGAAGTTTGTGATTCAAAATCACATTGATTAATTGTTCGATAGCTTAAGAACGGAAAGCAGTTAAGGCTGGTTAATTCTATCTCATAGGAATTCAATTTAATTGTATAGAACGAATCTTAGGGCTCTTGGGTTTTGTGTTATTAGATGCTTAATTCCGCTGCGCATGGACCCATAAAACCCAACAGTGGTATCAGAGCCCCGTTCATATGGTTAAGTTTGAATTAACATGCTAGAATGTTTATATAAATTGTTTATATGTTCGTTGCATGTTTTGTATGCGGTAGAATTTTATTGTTTTTGAAACAATGTGCCAAAATCGTTTTTCTGTTCATATTGAATTAAATATGTTAAAAGCTGTTTATTTGATTTAATTGGTTTATGATTGGAATTGATTGAAGCTGAAAAATCTGCAAACTGGCATCTTCTGTCACACGACAGAGTTGGCTTCTGTCACGCGACAGAGTTGGCCATGGGCAGTCTGAGTGGCTCGTCTGGTCGCGTGACAGATCAGGCCTCATGGAAACTTCTGTCACGTGACATTCTTTGCCTGATCTGGGCAGAACCAGTTTGCTAACTTTTTCTTGATAATCTGTGATTATGTTTATAATCTGATATATTTCTGTCTTAATCTGGATGCTTTAAATTTCTGGAAATTAAATTTATAGGGCTATGCTAGATTAATTCATCGTTTATGCATGCTTAGTTAATTAAAATATAATTTTATTAATTGTTGCGATGCATGAATTATGTGTTCTTATGTGTTAAGAACTTTGTTAGATGTTTAGTTGAAACATTGAATTGTAACTCCCTGAATGTTTAAATTGAAACATTGAAATTTTGGTTTCTGATTGTTTATGAGAGACAAGTCAGTTTACGCAAAATTTAAAGGAATCTGATTGTTTGTGAGAAACAAGTCAGTATACAAAGTATTGATTATGTTGCAAATCAGAGCTGGTATTCTGATTGTGCATGTCTAGGAGAGTTCTGTCGAAGGAAAGATTTGGTACTTAAGCAGTTCTTGAGGCTCACCTATTTTCCTGGGAACTTACCTGGTGTACATTGTGATTATCTTTGCTGATATGCTTATAATCTGCTTTAAAGAACCTTCATTTAACTTTTAAGTTCTTTATGCCAATCCATGATTAAAACACTTGAGACCACTCGGATAGTTTTGGGTGGGCTTGCCATAGCAAGGTACTTTGATTCTATTTCGTTTGCGAGCAAGATGAGGAAATGGTGGTTCCTATACGTTTAAAGTGGATGAACTTAATTGGGTTATCAAAATGGTTTTGGACCTAAGGCATAAGATGAGATTAAAATATGCTTAGACATATGATGTCTTAAATAAATCTCATAAAAGATCTAAGAGTCTTATACGATATGATTGATGTTTTCTACCTAATTAATTTTAATCTTGAGCGATGCGCCATAGCGTACTTGAGATTAAATTAAAGTTGGATCTTAGCCCATTAAATGTGTATTATTCTTATTTGTATTGGAATGTGTATAATTTAGTGGGAGTATTTGTGAAATACATGATTTTCTCTTAGATGATAAATGTGTTGATATTGATATGTGTTCATATAATTTGCATATTTTGTTGTAGAAATAGCATTACACAATAAATTGCGATTCGTCCTTTTGAAGGACAAAGTTCAAAAGGGACGGTACAGATAATTCTGATTGGATCAGAAGCCTAAAGAATGGTTCTTAGGCAAATGTGTACGTTCTTGATAAATCCATTCCTGCTGAACCTACTGCAAATATTGCAAAGGGCAAATAAGGAGCAACATTAGAAACATGTTGATGATTCTAATAATATTGCTTGCCTTATAATTGCCACCATGTTTAAAGTCTCTTATGAAGAACCTTGAACATATGGAAGTCACTTTTGTTCTAGCACAACGTACAAAGGAAATGTTCCAAGTGCGAGCTAGGCAAAAGATGTATGTTGTGGTGAAGGCTCTTAATTCATGAGATGAAAGAGGAGCAATCCGCAAATGTGTTAATGGTTAACACAAGAAAGGGGTTCAAAAGGGAAGGTAAAGAAGGTAAAGCAAAGGTTTCTAAACCTAGGGCAAAAGTTTCCAAAGCCGAAGAGGCTAAACCCAAAGTGTCTCAAAAGGATGCATTTTGCTGCCATTGTAATGAGATTGTCATTGGAAACAAAGTTGCAAGGCTTATTAGGAAGGCCTAAAAGGTGAAGAAGGGCAATATGATTGCTACTACTTCATGTATCTATATGATAGATATTTTCCTTTCAACTTCTTGTTCTTGGGTATATGATACCGGACATGAATCCCACGTTTGTTTAAATGTGCAAGGAATAAAGAATAGAAAGCTACTCAAAGAAGGTAAATCAAAACCTATGTGTGGGAATGAAGCAAGAGTTACTGCATTAGCCATAGGGACTTATGAAGTCAATTTACCTAGTGAACTAATACTTGTTTCGAACAAATGTTACTAAGTTCCGGATTTGAGTAGGAGTATTATTTTCGTTTCTTATATGGATAATGAAGGATATAATTTTCTTATCGAGAATAAGAAGTTTTATATTAATTTAATGATATGTCTTATTGTATTGCATATGTCATTGAAAGGTCTTCATATCCTTGATGATGAGAAACAAAATAATATTGAAGATATCGATAATATAAATGGGAAATCTAAACCAAATAATATGAACAATGCATTCATATGGCATTGCCGACTTGGTCAGATAAATAAGAAACATATATCTAAACTCCATTAACATGGACTTTTAGACTCATATGACTTGGAATCATTTGAGGAATATGGATCTTGTTTATTGGGATTATTGACCAAACCACCCTACACTAAGAGTAGTGGGAGGGCTAATGACTTATTGGTCATTATACATGAGATGTATGTGGACTATTAAGTAGCATTACTAGGGGAGGATTTTGGGTGTTTCATCACATTCACCGATGACTTATCTAGATATGACTATGTCTATTTGATGACGTCCAAAGGTGAATCGTTTGAGATGTTTCGAACATTTCAAGATGAAGTACAAAACAACTTAGCAAAACTATTAAGTACTTCGATTAGATCGAGGTGATGGATATTTGAGCCAAGAGTTTGACAGTCATCTCAAAACTGTGAAATCATTTCAGAGTTGACTCCACCCGGAACACCACATTGTATGGTGTGTCTGATAGGAGGAATTGAACCTTGTAGGACATGGTTCGTTGGATGATGTGTCAAGTTGACTTTCCTATTTCCTTTTGAGGATATGCATTAGAAATGATGCGGTTACACTGAATCTAGTCCCTACTAAATTGGTTCCTAAAGCCCCACATGAGATATGGCATGGAAGAAGACTTAGTTTGTCTTTCATGAAGATTTGGGTTTGCAAAGCTTATAAGAAGAGATTTGTCTCTGATAAGTTAGCACCAAATCTGACAAGGTTATTTTCGGAAATTGATCTTACAACCGCAAAGAGAACAAAATGTTTGTTGCTCTGTACGATTCGTTTCTTGAGAAGTAGTTTCTCAACAAAGAATCTAGTGGGAGTAAAATTAATCTTGAAGAAGTTCAAGAACCCGAAAATAATATGGAACCAAGAGTAGAGACGGAACCAAGTTCACAAGGAGTTGTGGAACCGGTTCAAGATGCACAAGTCCATCGTAGATCGGATAGGTTACGGTCCGAACTCAAAGAAATATTGATTTCTCGTATCGGAAAGTAATAAAGTGGAAGTCATTGAGAATGACGATCCTACTTCATATCTTGAGGCGATGTCCACTCCTAATTCAGATAAATAGTTAGGAACCATGGAATCCGAATAACAATCCATGTTTGATGATCGGCTCTCATTCCCTCAACCTGCTTATAGCCGTTCCTGATCCACTTCGTGTCTCACTCACTCTAGGAAGTTGGTCCCTTCGGGGCTATTCTTGATATGGGAAGTTACCCTTCAGGGCCCTTCCCACGATAGGAACCGCATCCCCTTCTCGGGGCTGCTAATCACAATTCTAAAAAGGTCTTCCTGGATGATTGATCGTAGACTGATTGACTCAGGCCCTTTCTCACTGACTTCTTCCTTCATTCAGAGAAGTCCTCAGGAATGAAACCAGTAGAAAGTCGTATGTGGAAGAGAAGTGAAAAATGGGCAAAGACTCAGACTTTGAAAGTGAAAGACGCACCGATTGACCCTCTTCTAGCCCAGCTGCTGTTTATTGAGCTCAAAATGGATGAGAGAGAGGCTTTTCTATGCTCTCTATGCTGTGTGGAACTTGATTGAGCTACCTGAAGGTGTAAAAACTAAAGGTTGCAAGTAGGTCTTCAAGACCGACATGGATGGGAAGGTGTATACATTCATGACTAAGGATTGTAGCAAAGGGATTTAAGTTAATTCATAGTATTGACTATGTTGAAACCTTTTCGCCAGTTACAATGCCAAAGTCTATTAGAATTTCAATTGCCATAATCGCATATTATGACTGTGTGATATGACAAATGGATGTCAAACGGCTTTCTTTAAATGGAAAGATTATTAAGGATGTGCATAGTACACAACCCGAAGTTTTGTCGATCCTAGAAATTCTAATAAAGTATGCATGTTGCAAGATCCATAAGATGGATTGAAGCAAGCTTCGAGGAATTGGAATCTTCATGTTGATGAATCGGTCAAAGAGTTTGATTTCATCATGTACGAAAGTGAACCTTATGTATGCATCAAATTCAGTGGGAGCATAGTATTATTTCTATTGTCTTATTATAATGATGTCTTACTCATTGGAAAATGAAGTTTCGACACTTAAGACTGTCATGTCTTGGTCAAGGAAAAGTTTTCTCAATGAATGATATGGGTGAAGCCGCTTACATCCTTGGCATCAAGACCTCTAGAGATAGATCTATTAGGATAAATTGGATTGAGTCAAAATACTCACATTGACAAGGTTCTTAGAAGAGTCTAAGAAAGGTAACATTTAAATGGGTCATGGTGTTTCTCTTAGCAATACTCATTGTCTTATGACAACTGATGAGTAAAAGGGAATGAATGAAGTTCTGTATGATTCGGCATTTGGATCTGTCATGTATGCCATGATTTGTACTAGACCCGACGTCTCGTATGCTCTAAGCATGACGAGTCGATACCAATATGATCCTGTTGAGAACCGTTGGATGGCAGTCAAGATGATCCTTAAGTACTTAAGAAGAACTAAGGATACGTTCTTGGTATTTGAAAGGTTGGGAGATAATCTTGTTGCAAGGGTTACATAGATGCTATCTTCCAAACTGACAAAGTCAATTTAAAATCGCAATTAGGATTTGTGTTTATGCTTATTAGAGGTGCATTTTTTATTGGAAGAATTCCAAGCAGAAAATTGTAGTCGACTCTACTACTAAGGCCGAATTTTAGCAACATATGATGTAGCTAAAAGAGGCAGTTTGGATCAAAAGTTCATTTAGTGTTTTGGAAATATTCCAAGTATCACTAATCGGTGGAACTTTGTTGTGATAAATGTGGTTCCATTTGTACAAGCAATGGAACCAAGGTCACAACGGTGATCCAAACACATACTTAGACGTTTTTCAAGAATTCATAAAGAATGAGAAGACGTTATGATATGCAAAGTATCAACCGATGATGACATTAGGGATTCACTTACAGAGACCCTCGCACAGGCAGAAGCATGATGGTCATGTTAGGTCCATGAGTATTCGATACATAGATGGAGCCTAGTGCAAGTGGGAGACTGTTGGTGTAATGCCCTAGGCTTTAGTTATGTTTAACTTAAAACCATTATGTATCATCTTTACCCTTGTTTATAGAGAAAGTTTATTATTTGATTATTATATATTTTGCATATTTATTATAATAATCTACGTCCCTAATTATTGAGTAAATAATTAGTATAAATGTTAATGGATAATCATATGATGATTATATGCATAGAGATGCACATTAAATTTATGGGTACTTATTAGTGAACAAGTGACTGGACTTGACCCGTATGAGATTTATGTCATGGTCAAATGTCATAATTAAATCTCATATGGTCACTTCATTTAGTCCCTAGACCTGAGATTATCATGACCTTACATATGATGAAAGTTATGTTTGATATTTATAAAGGCTATCTTTGGCATGATCGGATTCATGATGGGAAGGATGATAAGTCAAGATGGAATTTGTCCCTCGAAAGAGAGATGTTTTGCTTGGGCCCCTTGATGAGTGATAATGATGAAAGTGTATGGACATACCCCAATGTGATTGGATTATCATTATACTCAAGATCGAGAAAGCATTGAACAAATACAAGTTGACATGGACCATGAATTGTGTTCAATATAACATCGTGAGACAAAGGGAGAAATGGAAGTGTACCATTGGAAACGTGAACTCTTACGTTATATTAATTGGGTAGACATAATGGCTTGCTAGAGTCCGCTTATGTCTTATGAGGGTCGATATGATCGAGCTCATTGCCAACATAATATAATCCTATTGGGTCACACACAACTAGAATGAATTGGTTAAACCAAAGGAATAAAATTGAGAGTTCCTCATCAGGCATAAGTCATCGCGCGACAGATCCTGCCCAGAGGACTCGTCTGGTCGCGCGACACTTCAAGCCACAGAGACGGTTTACAGCTTGTTTCCTAATATGATTAGGTCATAAACTCTAATACTAATGTAGTATAAATATGTGCCTGTAAACCCTAATTGCTAGCCAAATTTTTCTCAACGAAAAATCACAACAAAGGTTTCTCAATATTTCTTCCATAGGTTTAAGAATCTAGCAATTCTCAAGAACTGTTCTTGGTTCATTCAAAGGTGTGGATACTACTAGATGGTCTTCGCTCGTACGATGATCAAGGCCTAGAGTTCGAATCTGAAGATTCAAGTCTTAGAGTTCGAAGTTTGTGATTCAAAATCACATTGATTAACTGTTCGATAGCTCAAGAACGGAAAGCAGTTAAGGTTGGTTAATTCTATCTCATAGGAATTCAATTTAATTGTATAGAATGGATCTTAGGGCTCTTGGGTTTTATGTTATTAGATGTTTAATTCCGCTGTGCATGAACCAATTAAACCCAACATTGACCTCCATCCAAAGGGGCTAGGGATGGAGACTCGGTTGGTTGAGATTCATATTCTCAGGTGTACTGAGGGATTTGCAGCCAATGATGTGACTGCTCACCAGCTCGCGAGGGCTTTCTTGTGGTTGACTTTATCTGTCACCATCTTTGCCAATTCTCGGACGTTGGCGATGACTTGTCTGCTGGATTCCTTGGTTGATTTGGCCACGGTTGGGGAGGTCTCTTGGGGTGAGGCCAGATTGGCGAAGCTTTATTTTGCTCTGGATTTGTACAGCCGGAACAAGGCTGCTTCTATGGATTGCTTCTCCTTTGCTTTGGAGGTATTCTCGTTCTTTTTTTTTTTGTTCTTTCCTTTTCTGTACCCTTGAAGTGAGAGAAAGTAACCTTTATGTTTTGACATGCAGGTTTGGTTCTGCGAAGTGATTGGGTTCTTTCCGTGGAACCAGCAGAGTGACCCTGCTACCTTCCCGGCTATGGTGCGCTGAATGTGCGCTCGCCCGAAAAAAATATGATTTCCGGTTTAAATGAAAAGAAGGAGTCGCCACGCCGTTTTAAGAGGAAACATTGAAAACCTTTTGTTTAGAGAGAAACATGAGTTCGGAGGTCAGGTTACGTGTTGGGAAGAACCGAGAGTTCACCCAACACGCCTCGTCCATAGACGAGTCTTTCAATCAGAAACATGATAACATCCAAGTAAATCCAAAGTGTGTGCAAATATTGATAATAAACAAAGTGTGATAAAATGCATCTTATTAATTATGGAACGAGAATTACATATTGTGAGCCCATTATTTAGGGAGGCCACATCCCTGATACAAACAATCTAAAACAGATTACAAAGGAAAAAGGGTCTCTGCAGATGGGTCATGTATGTCGCATGACACATCGCACCAGTGACCACATGTGTCGCGTGACACAGGATCACTTGGAGACGAAGTTGTCGCGTGACGCATATGAGCCATCTGCAGAAACTTAACAATACGAACACAGAATCAACAGAAAGCTATACAGATCTAATCAATTAACTAGATTACGAACGAAATACAGAAACGAAACTAAATCAACCCAGGGAGTGTGGATATGGGTAGATCCACACCCCCTTGGGGTTCAAACACCAAATCCAATCAAATGATCAACAATATAAGCTCAATTGCACTTATTATTCAGATTAAACTGAGAGATTGCGATTGGGATTCAGTAATCCAGATAGCTAGGATCTGATTACTGAATCCAAACAAAATTAAATGCTAGAATTAATAGAAATTAAGCAAGAGAGAGAGAGAGATTGAGTTTAGGGAATCGTTACCCTTTTTGCTTCCACGAATTCTATATCTAGTTAGATATAGAACCCTTCAATTCGTCAACTCTGATCTGGAAGGATTAAGGCAAGGGGCTCAATTGGTGTGGCTTGAGAATTGGGTTTGGAAGGGAGGAATTGGGTAGGTTGAAGGTAGGAGAGAGAGAGGTTTGTGTTTGGAGAGGTTCGTTACGGTGCAAATCCTGCAGTAACGATAGGCTAAAGTTGGGATCCATTTATGAGAGGGGAGGGTCTTATTTATAGGCTGCGGTTGGTCGCCTTAGTGTGTCGCACGACCTTACGCGTCCTCTTTCCATGCCTCAGCTGTCGCGTGACACAAGGTGGCTCAACCGCTTTTGGCGCCAAAAACCGGTTTACGGAACATTCGGGAAAATACCCAAAAGGTCCAACAGGTTTTATTCCCAAGAGGTCCTTTGGCATGAATAATGTACCAAAAGGTACTTCCTTCGCGGGAAACTCATGAAACGTTTCCGGAAGTCTCGGGACAGGCCGGGAATTTACCAAAACGCCCCTAAATGCAATTTTATTATATTAAAATGCATCTAAAAGGTTGCGAATTGGATTGGCGTACTTACAGAGCCCCTCGGCAACGTCACTTTTGGAAAAAGTGGGGTTGTCGATAAAATAAGACCCAATCTCAATGAGCGGCTAGGGTTAAGGTGAAGGGCTAGAAGGGGGAAAAGATGGCTGGACCTTTCTGAGAAAGGATTCCTACGTATCCCTTGAACAAGGGAATCAAGCCAAATCGTAGTTCGGAAAGAAACTAATTGAGGGGGGCTGAACAAAGGGAAAGCTATTTGAAGGTCTCTTGACCTAAAAGGAATTATTTTAAGGTCTCTTGACCTAAACGAGATCATTTGAAGGCATCTCAACCTGAAAGGGATTATTTGAAGGTCTCTTGACCTAACAGGGATCATTTGAAGGTCTTTTGGCTTAAAAAGGGATTATTTGAAGGTCTTTTGGCTTAAAAAGGGATTATTTGAAGGTCTCTTGACCTAAAAGGGGTTATTTGAAGGTCTCTTGACCTAAACGAGATTATTTGAAGGCATCACAACCTGAAAGGGGATTATTTGAAGGTCTCTTGACCTAAAAGGGGTTATTTGAAGGTCTCTTGACCTAAACGAGATCATTTGAAGGCGTCTCAACCTGAAAGGGATTATTTGAAGGTCTCTTGACCTAAAAGGGATTATTTGAAGGTCTCTTGACCTAAAAGGGATTATTTGAAGGTCTCTTGACCTAAACGAGATCATTTGAAGGCGTCTCAACCTGAAAGGGATTATTTGAAGGTCTCTTGACCTAAAAGGGATTATTTGAAG
The DNA here is from genome assembly GCA_022495995.1 of Adenophora triphylla var. japonica. Lineage (NCBI taxonomy): Eukaryota > Viridiplantae > Streptophyta > Magnoliopsida > Asterales > Campanulaceae > Adenophora > Adenophora triphylla. Next base: position 129,895 of record JAFEMH010001569.1, read on the forward strand.
GTCTCTTGACCTAAAAAGGGTTATTTTAAGGTCTCTTGACCTAAACGAAACCATTTGAAGGTGTCTCAACCTAAAAAGGATTATTTGAAGGTCTCTTGACCTAAAAGGGATTATTTGAAGGTCTCTTGACCTAAAAGGGATTATTTGAAGGTCTCTTGACCTAAACGAAACCATTTGAAGGCGTCTCAACCTAAAAGGGGATTATTTGAAGGTCTCTTGACCTAAAAGGGATTATTTGAAGGTCTCTTGACCTAAAAGGGATTATTTGAAGGTCTCTTGACCTAAACGAGATCATTTGAAGGCGTCTCAACCTGAAAGGGATTATTTGAAGGTCTCTTGACCTAAAAGGGGTTATTTGAAGGTCTCTTGACCTAAACGAGATCATTTGAAGGCGTCTCAACCTGAAAGGGATTATTTGAAGGTCTCTTGACCTAAAAGGAATTATTTGAAGGTCTCTTGACCTAAAAAGGGTTATTTTAAGGTCTCTTGACCTAAACGAAACCATTTGAAGGCGTCTCAACCTAAAAAGGATTATTTGAAGGTCTCTTGACCTAAAAGGGATTATTTGAAGGTCTCTTGACCTAAAAGGGATTATTTGAAGGTCTCTTGACCTAAACGAGATCATTTGAAGGCATCTCAACCTGAAAGGGGATTATTTGAAGGTCTCTTGACCTAAAAGGGATTATTTGAAGGTCTCTTGACCTAAAAGGGATTATTTGAAGGTCTCTTGACCTAAACGAGATCATTTGAAGGCGTCTCAACCTGAAAGGGGATTATTTGAAGGTCTCTTGACCTAAAAGGGATTATTTGAAGGTCTCTTGACCTAAAACGGGTTATTTTAAGGTCTCTTGACCTAAACGAAACCATTTGAAGGCGTCTCAACCTAAAAAGGATTATTTGAAGGTCTCTTGACCTAAAATGGATTATTTGAAGGTCTCTTGACCTAAAAGGGATTATTTGAAGGTCTCTTGACCTAAACGAGATCATTTGAAGGCGTCTCAACCTGAAAGGGATTAATGCTTCTAGCAAAGTAATCGACTGAGACATGCTTTCATACCTGTGTTGTGCTCACCTGTAGCTGTCGGAGAGTCTTAGACTACCGTTGCTGTTGGTGATGGATAAGTGTAGCTGCTAGGGGGCTCACGCTACTTCTTTGGCTCTGCTGGGGATAAGTGTAGCTGCCAGGGGTCTCACGCTACTTCTTTTCTGCTCTTTTGTTCTTCTTTTGTCGGTCTTGTTGCTGGACTGTCCTTGCTGATTGTTCGTCTTTCTTTTGTGCTCTTAGCTTTTCTTGGGAAACTGGGGACTCTGCTCTTGTCTGGGGAGATAACTTCTTTCTCGCTTGGTTCGGTAAGCCGGGGACTCTGCATTTCTGGGGAGTCGACTTCTTTCTTTTCCTTTTGGGGTCGTGGATTTTCTTGGGCTCTGTTTGGGAGGCTTCTTTCTCTTTTCCTTTTGGGGGCTATTCTTCCCTGGGTGTGCTCTGCTTGGGAGGCTGTTCTTCCTTGGGTGTGCTCTGCTTTGGGAGGCTATCACAGACACGGGCTTTTTTGCCTCTTTTTTTTCAGTTTGGCTTGAGGGCCAGTCTTCGAGGTTCAGTGAGCATTATTGTCTGGATTCTAGGGCAGCTGGGGCTCTTCTTTCTTTGGCAAGCATTGTTTGGGGGGCTGAGGCTACCACTTGTCGACGCTTGCTGGATGGCCGTTCACAGGACGGTCTTTGCAATACAGGCTTCGAAGTCGTTGGGACTGGTGAGCTTTGTTTCCTGATTTCTGGGGCAGCTGGGGCTCTTTTCTTTTGACAGGCACTGCTTGAAGACTGGGGCTGCTAGGGCTCTTTCATATGATGCTGGTGAGATCAGATGACTGGACCTATGAAGATGATAAAGGCAGAATATGCCACCTGCAGGATTTGAAATTTTTGTCCAGGTTGATTTGAGGGGCAGTCCTCACGATCAGATTATGATCACTTGATTATTGTACCCTGCGAGGGGGGGGGGGAAACACGACACTACTAGGCACCTTGCATTTTATTTAACCTCTTGCTTATGCATTATTAATCTTTTGTTGCACAAGTCCATCTCAGCTGGGGACAATATGAAGTGAGGGTTTTTGGCACAGATTGATGAGCAGATATGTAGGTAGCCATTATGCTATGAGGGATTGTGTATGGAATGAAAGGTGTTTATAATGAGGTGGAAAAACGATATGGTGCGGCTAGGCAAGTCGGGGACGCTCCCGAGAGTATAGATTGCAGCAGGTCCGTTGCTAGTGAGGACAAAGTGTATCGCGCGTCTGAGACAGCAAGCAGCAGAGAAAGTGCAGAGAATGATCCCGGCTTGGCGAAGCCCCAGTTGACAGTGCAAAGCAATCTTGGAGGGAGTCTGGTCCTGAGAGAACAACATAGCAAAGCCCCAGTTTGAGGGATCCCATACAGCTTTATCGCAGACAGAGTCATCTTGTGGCCGAGGAGGTAACTCATCATTTCAAATCGCAGTCAATCAGTCGCTGGACAAGACTCGGAAGTGTTTACGTGCAGGGGCGCATCTTTTCGAAAGGTGGGAAATGAATTCAGAATTTCTGTATGACACTCTCGCTTTAGGTTTGACTCTTTTGGGAGAGTATAAGCATCACAAGGTGTGGAAAAGTGTATGGAAGCCCCTGCTTATCGAAACGGTGTTTAGCTCTATCTTCCTATGATGTAGAAATAGAAGACTTGTCGAGACACTTGAAAACCTGTCTTATTCGTGATGATCACAAAGCTGCTTAAAACCCTTTATTGATGTTCGGGTTAGTCAACCGCCAGAGCTGATATGAGCAAATATTTTTTTATCAATCCTGAGGAGAAAACTCACTGATATCGAGAATCAAGCTTGAACGGATATGGACAGTGTATCTGAACGGCCCTTGCTGAGACCGGGTTTTCTGAGATTTGTTTGTGATTTCGACCGGACCAATTATGGTTGCCTACGTTCCCCTCCATAGGAGGAGCTTAGGTCGCCGTAGTTCGGGCTTATCCCGAATGAAGAGAATGAACGTTGGAATTCAAAGATATGAGGACTTTTGAGGATTTTGAGAATCGAAAGAATATGTCCTCTTGGAGTGTCGATGGGAGACACAGATGTGAAGCCCCAGTGGGAGATTTCACGGCAGGTGTTTGCAGAGGAGAAATGAAATATGCTCACATCGAATGAACGGATGAAATTTGCACAATCTTCATTTGACGGTCTTTTGAGCCGGGATGGACTTGGCTCCGCTTCAAGCAATAATCTGTCTTGGATCTCGACGATAATGGAATGAAACTGCCATCCGGTCGGAACTGCGACTGGGTTTCGGGGTTTCGATCGGTCTTCGGGTGATTTGGGATATCATGACCTCTTAAAATGAGAGGTCGGTTGGGCCCTTTGCTGACTGCACCTCTAAAGAAGAGAGGTTGGCTCTTGGGTAGGTGTTTGGGATTTCTAAGGTGAGGGGATCCATGATTTCATCTTTGTTGCCTCTAAGAATGAGAGGTCAATCTTGGCTTTGGTTAAAGGGCAAAGGTAAGGGTGATGTCTTCTAAAGTCGAGAAGACGGCTTGGGATCGGTTAGAGGTAATGGTGAGGGACATCCGTGCTGTCTCTTTATTCACTCTGAGACTCCTCTTGAGTAACGACCGAATCTTTTGACCTTCGCTTCTGAGAGGATCACTGGGGACTAGGCTCTCTTTCTTGTCTTTTTTTTTGTATTTTTGTCTCTTTTTTTTTTCTTTTGAGAGGAGAATTTCAGATAGTCCCCAGGATGAATCATTGCTTTCTGCCGTTATTCTTGAGCTTGGAGTCGGTCGATCTTTCTTTTGCATCACGGGAGCCTCAAGGATAGTCCCTCTTCTTCTTGAAATGGTTAAATGGGTTTCAAAACGTGCCGATCTTGAACCGAAGGGGTATTGTTTATTGAGGGTAAGGTAATGGTTTTCCTAAGGGTGAAGGTTTCAACCGCAATCCCTACCCGATGCTCCGAACGATATTGAGTCTTCATTGCTTTACTTAAGCTTATTCTGGGGAAGATCCATGCAAATTCCTCGAACAACGAGATAGAGAGGGCGAATGAAGATATGTGAGCATATGGGAATCGAGGTGGGGAGTTGATAAGCCCCACTCTGGGAAGGATATCAGTCGATTTTCTCGCTCCGATCAATTTAAACATTAGCCATTTCAAAACATTAGTTGGTGGGCAGCACAAGTGATCATTTGGAATAAGACCATTTAAATTGAGTGTAACGTAGGTGTTCTAGTAATGTCTCGAGTCTAGCAAGAAGAGAAACAAAGATTTTATCACTGCAAAGCAAAAACTGGTCCAACTTGGACTCGACAGACTCATGTCCGACAGTAGACATTCTAGACCCTACGAGGACTGATCGACTGCATCAACATCGGACGGGAGGAAGGGTATCGTTGCCATCGGTGCGGTGAGGACCCTTCTCAATCTTTCTGTCCTTCACAAGTCGTCCTCCTTAGCTTTAGTAATCTGAGCAAGCAACCGGACCTCCCGCTTGCGAGGAGGAATATCTTCAAGTGTAGATCGCAACTTTTCGATGGATGCACCATTTGCACTCTGCTGACCCATGGGATATGAATTTCCAGATTTGCGGGCCATAGTCTTCTCTGCACCGAGCATTTTGGATTCCGCATCAGATGGACGACTGCTCGGGCACTTGAACTGCTTCCGCCTCAGGAATATAGACCAATGAGCGCCGGGAACGAGAGCGCACACCCAACTTGCCGTAGCCTTGCAAAGGTGAAGAGGTGAGAGCGTGTATAAGGCTGAGGATAGAGAATTTTGAGGAGGTATGGGAGAGGGAAGAATGGGAAAGGAGACGGACTCGCGCAACGCTTTATTAATCTTCAAGTAGAAATCGGTGTCTTTTAAGTCCTATGAACGGTTGGGAAAGGCTAATCCTTTATTTCGCACAATCTAGACCTCGGGGGAACCTACGGACACATCATCCACAAATACACCAAATGCGTTGTTTCAAAATTAATAATAGGCGACAGTACCTAAACAAAACCAAAGCATTTATGGGACGGACGAGCAGCCCCAATTTCTGAAGAAATTCGGGCAGCATAACGGGTATTCCTGAAGAATTTCAAGGAAAAATCCGGCATGACCTCTCGTCGGTGCACGTTGACAAAGCGACATGATCTCTCGTTAGAACATGCCGTGGGAACGACATATCCTTTCGTGAAACCATGTTGCGTTGGCAACATGCCCACACGTGCTAGGGTTTGGGGGAGGTACGAAAGTCTATTAAGAATTTTGAAACAACTCATTTTAGTGTATTTGAAAATGTCGTGTCAAAACCAACCGTTTTGGGTGAGGTTTAAATGTGTGGCGCCACCTACAACGCACTAGGGGTTTAGGTTTGATTTCAGGCGCTCAAGCGTAGGCGAATTTCATGGTCGTCCGCGATGCCGTCAATCGCACCCGAGGGTTCTAAATCTAAGTGATGTAGTGTGCGGATGACTATATTCCTTTATTTACAAAAAAGAGATTTTTTTTTTATTTTTTATATTTTTGAAAAAGAAAAACAACAACACACACCCTCACACAAGATATATAGGGAACAACAATCAAATGAGTCCTGCTTGATCCAAGGGACTGCCCTCAAACCAGTCTTCTGATGTTCTGTTCAGTGGCCACCTTTTGTCGCGCGACACAGGACAACCAGAGACAAAAGGTGTCGCACGACCTGGATGGTCACTGAACCAGCAGCTCTTCAATCATCAAATCAGCCCCTGTTTTACCATAGCCAGAGCAACACACAAGTACTAATGCACAAGAAAGAATGGCCACAAGCACAAAGGGCTCACAAGTTCCATAATCAACAAGATGTATGAATCACAAATGATTATCAAATAATGCACACAAAATGGATGTATTGGATGTTTTGACTAAACAAAAGTTTGACCCACTCAACACTTGAAAAACAGGTTTCCAAATGTTTCATCCCCAGCGGAGTCGCCACTGAATGTGCGTTCGCCCGAAAAAAATATGATTTCCGGTTTAAATGAAAAGAAGGAGTCGCCACGCCGTTTTAAGCGAAAACATTGACAACCTTTTGTTTAGAGAGAAAACATGAGTTTGGAGGTCAGGTTACGTGTTGGGAAGAACCGAGAGTTCACCCAACACGCCTCGTCCATAGACGAGTCTTTCAATCAGAAACATCCAAGTAAATCCAAAGTGTGTGCAAATATTGATAATAAACAAAGTGTGATAAAATGCATCTTATTAATTATGGAACGAGAATTACATATTGTGAGCCCATTATTTAGGGAGGCCACATCCCTGATACAAACAATCTAAAACAGATTACAAAGGAAAAAGGGTCTCTGCAGATGGATCATGTATGTCGCATGACACATCGCACCAGTGACCACATGTGTCGCGTGACACAGGATCACTTGGAGACGAAGTTGTCGCGTGACGCATATGAGCCATCTGCAGAAACTTAACAATACGAACACAGAATCAACAAAAAGCTATACAGATCTAATCAATTACTAGATTACGAACGAAATACAGAAACAAAACTAAATCAACCCAGGGAGTGTGGATATGGGTAGATCCACACCCCCTTGGGGTTCAAACACCAAATCCAATCAAATGATCAAAAATATAAGCTCAATTGCACTGATTATTCAGATTAAACAGAGAGATTGCGATTGGGATTCAGTAATCCAGATAGCTAGGATCTGATTACTGAATCCAAACAAAATTAAATGCTAGAATTAATTGAAATTAAGCAAGAGAGAGAGAGAGATTGAGTTTATGGAATTGTTACCCTTGTTGCTTCCACGAATTCTATATCTAGTTAGATATAGAACCCTTCAATTCGTCAACTCTGATCTGGAAGGATTAAGGCAAGGGGCTCAATTGGTGTGGCTTGAGAATTGGGTTTGGAAGGGAGGAATTGGGTAGGTTGAAGGTAGGAGAGAGAGAGGTTTGTGTTTGTCGAGGTTCGTTACGGTGCAAATCCTGTAGAGTAACAGTAGGCTAAAGTTGGGATCCATTTATGAGAAGGGGAGGGTCTTATTTATAGGCTGCAGTTGGCTGCCTTAGTGTGTCGCACGACCTTACGCGTCCTCTTTCCATGCCTCAAGCTGTCGCGTGACACAAGGTGGCTCAACCGCTTTTGGCGCCAAAAACCAGTTTCTGGAACATTCCGGGAAAATACCCAAAAGGTCCAACAGGTTTTATTCCCAAGGGGTCCTTTGGCATGAATAATGTACCAAAAGGTACTTCCTTCGCGGGAACTCATGAAACGTTTCCGGAAGTCTCGGGACAGGCCGGGAATTTACCAAAACGCCCCTAAATGCAATTTTATTATATTAAAATGCATCTAAAAGGTTGCGAATTGGATTGGCGTACTTACATGCGCTGGAGAGTTGAGGCTCGATACAAGTTTAACGGGAAGACTCGGATCACTTTTGATTATATGATGGTGAGGCCTGTCATCAACGGGGACAGCTGCGAGAGGGTGAGCTTCTATCCTTGGGGGAGATATCCAGAGGCTCTGATAGGCGATGCCGTGGTCATGACTCGGCAGAGGAGATGGTTGACTGGCTTGACATGTGATACCATATACTTGGGGGACCGGTTTTTGAGGCAACACAGTCATATCCCTCCTTTGGGCGCGATTACTCCCCACGATCCTCCTCCTTCCATGCTGCAGCCCAAGGTTTGGTCAGAGGATGAGAGGGATATGTATAGGGTCAGCTTGGCTGCGGGGGACTACTTTGATCACGCCACTCCGTATGCCACCTTTGTAGAGGAGCGTTTGAGGATGCCACAGAGGCTGGTGAAGATAGCGGCTGCTCAGGGGTACGGGAAGGCAGAGCCGACCGATCCACCTATTCCTCTGGCTCACCTATCTTACGTGGTGAATGGGGTGCTAAGGAGGCTGATGGTGCCTGTTACAGAAACGAGGGACATCGAGTTTACTTTGCCAGTCGACAACACTGTAAGTAACTCTAGATTCCTTTTTTCTTTTTGACTTTCGCTTTTCTTTTCTATCTATGCTGTTTCTGCAATTTTGAACCTTATCCTGAGATTTTTTGAGCTTCTTCTCTTTCTCACAGGTCCCTGCTCGCACTTATGACACTCTGGTGCGGCAAAACAGGGGCTGGAAGCAGCTAGCTCGGTCCCTCTTGAGGAAACTGGCTTGCGCGTCGAGGGCTGCGGGGAATGCGCAGGAACCTGGGCGCAAGAGGAGGCATGTTGGGAGTACGACTTCTACATCATCGGCCTCAGAATACTACTCGTCTTCTACCAGCGGCGTGCCTCGGGGGCAAGGGCCTAACACAGACATCCTAGAGCAGCTAGCAGAGTATGAGCATGTGCCCGTCAACTTGTCCGCCGTGAGTGATGACGAGGACTTGCTGAGGGACCCCGAACTCCACGAACTGAGCGGCGATGAAGAGTCAGAGGCTTAGGGTCCTTTTCCGTACTTAGGGAGAGAGAGAGAGAGAAAACAAGGAACAAAAATGATGCATGGCAAACAATTTGTATTTATTATTATTTTTTATTTGGGGGCTAATGAGGCAAAGACATGTAATGATCTTTTTTCTTTTCTTATTATTATTGGTATTTTACTATTTTGCAAATTACTTGAGCCTCGGGGCAGTTTTTTGCATGGAAATGGGGCGAGAATTGGGCCGGAATGTGTTATCATGGTATATGAATGTATGAATGGTATTTGAGAATGATTTTGTGCAGGTTTCTTTGAGAAAGTGGGGTGAGAATCCCACTTGGGTAGCAGCTTTGGCTGCTGCAGATTTTTTTTCTGCAGCAGCGGATGAAGCTGCCCGGCTAGGTCTTGGGAAAATGAGGCCGCACGGCTGGGTGTCTTGTCTGGAATGATTTTCTGCAAATAAAACCAAGGAGGGGTCTTTTTCATTTCATTTCCAACTTTGGCCTGTCCCATCTGATTTCAAGGTATATTTTTAGCCAAAAATCAGTGAGTCCAATCATTGCTATGGAGAAACCGATCCAATTGCAAAAGGGGAAAAGTGTAAGTACCCAAATCCGGATCGTCAAAATCCGTTAAAAGTTAACCGGAATCCGTTAACTGGCCCGCTCCAGGTTAACCGGAACCCGTTAAGCTTCCTGTTCTCAAGCCAACGAGACGTCCAGGAACTGCCCCGTGCATCCCAATGTCAAAGCGTACTCAACACACGTTGTCACACGTAAAAGTACAGCTTCTCCTGAAAAACGCACTTTTCGACACTTTTCGGGGGCATTTCGAACATTTTCCGGACAGTTATTTAAAAAACAGACAAAACTGGGAATAATGACACGAAAAACCATGCCCTGGTGAGTCACAGGGGCATGTGGCATGCATGCCACAGCCCTCCGGTCAACATCAATCAGATTTCAGAGTGGAAAGACCAAAATACCTCTGAGATGCAGTCACAGTCCGTCCGGACTGTTTTACAGGCAAAACTGAAATGCCAGCAAGTCCTTCCAATTTCAAAAATACCACAAAACCCCCTGAAATTCAGCATAAGTGATGGATGTGTTTTTACACACCCATTTTACATGTTTACGAACTTATTTTAGGCTCAAAATCCCGGATTTTATGTTGTTTTAATGTGGTTGTTGAGTGTTTGATGAGTACAGGGCAAAAGTATGATTTTGTGTTGAGTTTTGTCAAGAAAAGGGCAAGGAAATCAAGTTGGAGCGGAGCGGAGCATGAAAATAATGAAGCAGATTCGCGCTCAACCCAAGAGCGGCCGCGCTCCATTGAAGAAAGCAAGCCAAAAATCCCTGTGAAGCAGAGCGACCGCGCTCACCTGCAGAGCGGCCGCGCTCGTCCCGTATTCAGCATCAGATTTCAGCAACTTATTAAGGGCATTCTTGACTTTTATTCCGTTTTGACCTGTGTATTTTGCCCTAATATAAATACTTAAGTAGCAGATTTTAAGGGGAATCTTAATCATTGTTTTTGAGTTCTTAGTTTTTGAGCTTTCTAGAGATTTCTTCGTTCTTCAATCCCGGATTTCTCAGGTTTTGATGTTCTTTTATTTTATAAGTATTGTTATTTTCATTATGTCTTTGAGTAGCTAAATCTCTTAGGTTTGCGGATTGGTTGTAGCAATTACTGGATCTTTATGCTATAGATTTCATTATTCCAATTTAATCTTTTTCTAGTTCTTCAAAGTATTTATCTTTAACAGTTTTAAGGTTACAATTTCATGTTAAGATGACTTTGGCCTTTTAATTATTTGGGTATTAATTCCGCCATTAATTTGGGGATTGGTACAATTGAACATTGCTTTGTGGATTAGATCTAATTGAGGCCGTAATAGAAATCAAAAGGGTTTAGATTCAATATTCTAAAGGGCTAAATAATTGTTAGATTGTTGTGTAACCGTAATAGAAAACGCAGCTTGATAATAATTCAAAGGGTTGCAATTCGGGCACCACACCGTCCCAATCCTTACTTTTGTGAATGAATCTTAGATTGAGATTAATGTTTTTAGCAATAAATATAGCATAAAGTGAAAGTAATTGTGAATCCAATCCGTGAATCTCCGTTGTTGATCTGAGTTAATTCGTTACATTTAAATTGCTTTCTTAGTTTTAATTGTTTACTTCTGTTTTAGAATTAGATTATTATTTCAAATCCAAAAATCTGTGGTTACTTTATTCATTGCTTTAATCGCTCTTGTTTACCAACGAGTCTCTGTGGTTCGACCCCTGCTCGTGCATATTGCTACACCGGTAGTGAGTACACTTGCTCGGTTTTTATTACTAGAGGAATTTTTCTCCATCAAGTTTTTGGCGCCGTTGCCGGGGACTTGTTGCAAGTAAACAAGTAAGTTAAGTAGTGAATGCAAGGTCGTCGTTCTTTGAAGCCTACATTGGTTCCATTGGACGATAACATCAATAGACTTGAGGAAACATTTGAGGGCGATCCCTCTTCAATCCTCTCTTTTCAGATTCGGACATCGAGTGCTGAACCCTCCACCACCGAGGTAGAGGAAGAAAAAGTCGAGATGGCGTAACCACCGGCTCAAACAATGAATGATTACACGAGACCTAGGGTAGACACTTCTACCTCATGCATAGTCTTTGTCCGGCGACAAAGAATTTAGAGGTCAAAGGTCAATATTTTGCTATGTTACCTAGTTTTCGTGGGCTACCGGGCGAGGATGCCTTGACTTTCTTGAAAGAATACATTATGACGGTAGCCCAGTTTTATTAAGAGAGGGAGTGACTGAAGTTCAGATTAGACTTAAGTGCTTCCCTTACACTCTAAAAGGGGCAGCGAAAACTTGGTTAATGATGCTTCCATCCCAAAGCATCGGCCACATGGGTGAGATGCAAGATATTTTCTCGGGAGGTATTAGCCACATCATCTGCAGTCTACTTTTAGACGAAATTGATGACTTTCACACAAGATGTGGGGAACCTTTCCATGAAGCTTGGGAGAGATTTAATATGATGCTTATTCAATGTCCTCGGCATAATTTTTCTTTACCCTCTACGAATCAAGCTTTCTATGATGGCTTGAATGATTCCACTCGATGCTGTGGTGGACAATGCGGCGGAGGCTCTATAGGAGTCAAGACCCCGAGGAGACTAAGGCCTTATTTGAAATGTTGAGTGCTAATTCTCAACAAAAGAGTTCTAGGGGAAAACAAGGGGGTATTGGATTTGGTACTGCGATAATTTATCCAAGCAAATTGCTTTGTTTTAAATAGTAAGTTTGACAAGTTGGCTCAAGGCACCTCTTCTAGTGCCAATGTGTTAAACGATTTATGTGCTTACTGTGGTTTAAATTCTCATGCTACTAATATGTGTCCAAGTGGTGTGCGGTTTGGTTGTGATCTGAACAGGTAAATGCTATGTATGGACATCCCCCAAGGCATCCACAGAACATGCCCTATGGCAACACTTATAATCCAGGGTGGAGGAATCATCCTAATTTCTCATGGGGAGGTAATCAGAATCCACAAAATAAACCTCTCCATCCTCCACCTCCACGAGGACCATTTGAAAGAAGGAAGGAGCCTTGGGAGGAAGCGGTAGAGCGGATGAGAGGCGAACGACAACGGGCGGCAAAGAATCATGAAGGCTGCTATGAAAAAATTGGAGACCCAAATAGGGCAAATGGCTGAAGCTGTTCAAGCAATGCAGGGGCACAAGTCCGGGACCTTCCCGAGTCAAGGTCACCAAGAAAAAGCCATTACCACACTCCGGAATGGTAAACAGGTAGGTAGCGAGGTAATTTCTTCTTCATCTTCTATTCCCCCGTCTGTTGTTGAAGTTGTTAATGAGGAAGAAGGTACTAATGAATTGGGGGAGAAATCTAAAGTTGACTCTCCAGGCCCCAATCCATATGTACCGGCTGTACCGTTTCCTGGAAGATTTATGAGAAATAAAATGGATCAACAAATGTCGGAGTTGATGGACATGTTCTCTAAAGTGAACATCAATATCCCTTTGTTGAATGTGATAAAAAATATTCCGGCTTATGCCAAGTTTTTCAAAGAAATTAATTCCAAGAAACCAAAGTATGGCAAGGATGAGAAGGCTTTTCTTGGAGAGAATGCTAGTGCAGTGGCACAACGCCTCCTCCCACCCAAACAAAAGGACCCCGGAAGTTTTATAATTTCTATCAATATGGGGAACTCGAGTAAGGTGAAGGCGATGTTGGACCTAGGCGCTAGTATTAATTTGTTACCCCATTATATGTATCTTGATATGGGTTTGCCTGAATTGAAACCTACATCCATGGCTCTTCAACTAGCGGATCGATCTATTAAAAGACCGTTGGGGATTGTGGAAGATGTTTTGGTTCAGGTGGACTCATTGATCATACCTGTGGATTTTGTTGTGCTTGAGATGCCTAATAGTGAGTGTAGTCGTCGTGATTCCGCAATTCTACTTGGGCGAGCATTCATGGCGACGACAAACACTATTATTCATGTTGGCAATGGACCTCTTTCCATGACTGTGGCCAGCAAAACTATTGAAATTTCTGTGCATGATATTATGAAAAATCCAATGGACAATGGGAATTCTTGTAATTTTGTGGAGAGAGTAGATGATTGTGTGCATGAATATTTGTGGCATGATAGAGCATGTGATGAACTTGAGATGTTGTTGAATGGCAGTGAGAAAACTAGGGATAATGCGGGTTAAGTAATGGCCATTGAAAATAAGGCCGAGGAACATTATTCTGTTAATGGCCCGTCTCACTCCCTAGGCTACTTCAATGAGAAGTATGCGCCATCAGTTGTGGTTCCACCGGTTCTTGAGTTAAAACCCCTCCCCTCTAATTTAAAATATGCTTTTCTAGGGAGGGCGAGACTTTACCCGTGATAGTTGCCTCGGGATTTGACCCTAGAACAAGAGGCCAAATTAATTGCTTTGTGCTTTGTGAGCACAAATCGGCCATAGGGTGGACTTTGGCGGATATTAAAGGTATTAGCCCCTCAATGTGTATGCATAAAATTAATCTTGTAGAGGGGGATAAACCTTCGAGGGAGAGACAAAGGAGATTGAATCCTCACATGGAGGAAGCAGTGAGGAAAGAGGTCCTGAAATTATTAGATGGGGGAATTATATTCCCAATTGCAGACAGTGAGTGGGTAAGCCCGGTTCAAGTGGTTCCTAAGAGGTCGGGCATTACTGTTGTGAAAAATGATAAAAATGAGGATGTGCCCACTAGAGAGGTGACCGGGTATAGGATGTGTATAGATTTGAGAAAGCTGAATGCCGCCACCAAAAAGGATCACTTTCCTTTGCCGTTCATTGACCAAATCCTAGAGAGGTTAGCGGTTCATGCTTATTACTGCTTTCTTGATGGGTTCTCGGGGTATAATCAAATCACAATTGCACCCGAGGACCAATCAAAGACCACTTTCACATGTCCCTTTGGTACTTTTGCTTATAGGAGGATGCCCTTTGGGCTTTGCAATGCACCCGCTACTTTTCAAAGGTGCATGACCTCCATCTTCTCGAATATGATAGAGAAGTGTGTAGAGGTATTTATGGATGATTTTTACGTGGTTGGAGATAGCTTTGAGGGTGTCTTGATAATTTGACTATGGTCTTGAGGAGATGTTGCGAGACCAATTTGACACTTAGTTGGGAGAAGTGTCACTTTCTTGTTAGGCGGGGATTGTCTTGGGCCACATAGTGTCTAGTAGGGGATTGAGGTCGATAAAGCTAAGATAGATGTGATTTCTAAGCTACCTCCCCCGGTCTCAGTTAAGGGTGTTCGAAGTTTCTTAGGCCATGCGGGTTTTTATCGGCGATTTATTAAGGATTTTTCACAAATTTGTAAGCCGTTAAGTAACTTGCTAGCTAAAGATACCGAGTTCATCTTTGACCAAGGCTGTTTAGATGCTTTCACTTTATTAAAAAGAAAAACTTACTTGCACTCCCATTCTTTCTAGCCACGATTGGTCTCACCCTTTTGAGATCATGTGTGATGCATCGATTTTGCTATTGGGGATTTGTTTTAGGCCAAAAGATAGATAAATTACCGCATGTAATCCATTATGCAAGTAGAACTCTTAATGATGCAAAGCTTAATTATACCACTACTGAAAAAGAATTTTTAGGCATTTGTGTTTGCACTTGAGAAGTTCCGTTCATATTTGCTTGGGTCGAAGGTAATAATCTATTACGATCATGCGGCTTTAAAATATTTGTTGAATAAAAGGATGCAAAACCTAGATTGCTTAGGTGGATGCTTTTGTTGCAAGAATTTGATTTGGAAATAAGGGACAAAAAGGGGTCCGAGAATGTAGTGGCGGATCACTTATCAAGGCTTGAGGATTTCTCGTTTCAGAATAGCAATGAAGGAGTGATTCCGGTGAATGAAAATTTCCCGGATGAACAACTACTTGCTCTACATGTTCAAGAGCCTTGGTATGCGGATCTTGTTAATTATCTTGCATGTGACATGATTCCTCCTCACTTTACTTATGATCAAAAGAAAATTTAAATCTGATGTGAGGAACTACATTTGGGATGACCCTTACTTGTGGAAAATTTGTCCGGATAAGATGGTGAGGAGGTGTGTTCCGGAATATGAACAAGTGAGTGTCTTGCGCTTTTGTCATGACTTACAATGTGGTGGGCATTTCAGTGGTCAAAAGACTGCTAGGAAAATTCTTCAATGTGGCCTATATTGGCCCACCATATTTAAAGATGCGCAAGATTTTTGTAAAAAGTGTGATAAATGCCAAAGAACTGGAGGGATAGGTAAGAAAGATGAGATGCCCCAAAATTATAATCTTGTTGTTGACATATTTGATGTGTGGGGCATTGATTTCATGGGCCCCTTCCCCTCATCCCAT
Organism: Adenophora triphylla var. japonica; assembly: GCA_022495995.1. NCBI lineage: Eukaryota > Viridiplantae > Streptophyta > Magnoliopsida > Asterales > Campanulaceae > Adenophora > Adenophora triphylla. Next base: position 145,250 of record JAFEMH010001569.1, read on the forward strand.
GGTTTTGTGTATATATTGGTTGCTGTTGACTATGTATCTAAATGGGTAGAAGCTATTGCCACCCGGACTAATGATGCTAACGTTGTTTCAAAGTTTGTGTGTGAGTTATTTTTTGCAGGTACGGGGTGCCTCGTGCAATCATTAGTGATCAAGGAACTCACTTCACAAACAGGCTGTTCAACCAAGTCCTGAAGAAATATGGAGTTGTTCACAAGCTAGCCACAGCCTACCATCCCCAAACATCGGGGCAAGTGGAAGTGAGCAACCGCCAAATCAAGGGGGTCCTAGAAAAAACAGTTCGGCCAAACAGAAAAGATTGGGCTTTGAAGCTCAATGATGCATTATGGGCATATCGGACTGCTTACAAAACGCCCATTGGGATGAGTCCGTACAGAATTGTATATGGCAAAGAGTGTCACCTTCCGGTTGAGATGGAACACAAAGCATATTGGGCTGTGAAGGAACTCAACATGGATTTGAAGAAGGCGGGTGAGAAACGAATGCTTGACTTGGATGAGATCGATGAGTTGAGACAAGACAGCTACAAGAGTGCCAAACTGTACAAGGAAAGAACTAAGAGGTACCATGATCAGTACTTAAGGCCGAAAATCTTAATGCCGGGTAAGAAGGTTTTATTGTTCAATTCTAGATTGAGACTTTTTCCGGGCAAGTTATGTTCCAAATGGTCGGGCCCTTATGAGTTGGTGAAAGTATTTCCACATGGAGCGGTTGAGCTCAAAGATTTGAAATCCGGAAGTACATTCAAGGTGAATGGGCATCGAGTCAAGCCCTATTACGAAGGGGTGTCTATCTTAGAGGAAATTGATGTGGTGGTGTTGGTGGATGCACCGGAAATCAACGGATAAATTATGAGCATCATGTCGAGCCAAAGACTTAAAACAAAGGCGCTTGTGGGAGGCAACCCAACCTTAGGTAACTTTTACTGCTTTCTGTCTTTATTTTCAGTTTATCATTACTCGTTAGCTTTGAATTCGCGTTGGAATTTGTTTATGCAATGAGGACATCGCAAATTCTTAGTTTGTGGGTGGGGGTATTCATAAAAACAAAAAAAAAAAAATTGTTATTTGCCGTTTTCGAGTTGTTAGAATAGAACGTGTCGAACTACGGTGACCTGAGCCTATTAATGTGGGTAGTCCGCTCACATTAATGGGGACGTAGGCAGCGAAAGTGCGGTCAACTGTTTGACATATTTTTGTCGAACAAAAGTTTTGTGTCACCCTTTATGGGTCTCTCCGAGTTTGAGGGTTTATAGGGGAGTGTAAATAGTTGTCACCCTCCAAAAATATTTTTTCGTTTATTTTTATTATGTCAATAGATATTACGCTTGTATGTGTGTTTGTGGTGATGTGCAGGATAGCACGCAACTGATCAAAATTGAAGAAGGGGACTTTAAGGCAGCAAAAAGGAGCTAAAAGCGTACGAGACTCATTGCCCAGGGTGCGCGGGCGCGCTCATACATAGAGCGGCCGCGCTTGATTAAAGGAGAAACAGGCGTAACTCACTGCCAACGTGCGTGGGCGCGCTCCAAGGTAGAGCGGCCGCGCTCAATCAATGGAAAAAGGGGAATCAGTTTCTGTCATGTAGCGCGGACGCGCTCCAAGGCAGAGCGGCCGCGCTCGAGCTAAAATTACGGGCAAAATTCAAATAACCCTAAACAGATGCTGGCTCTTCTTTCATAACAACACCGCCGCCCCTCCCTTCTTCTCTCTAACAAACGAGTTCCCTCCTCTCTCTCTCCTAAATTTCTCTCTCAAACCCCAAATCCCCTCCCTTCCAACCCAAAAATCACCCTACCCACCATAGATTTACCAACCCAAACCCAATTCCCTTCCCCAAAAGCCATTAATTCCGGCGATTCTAAGCAAATTCGAAAATCAAAGAAGGGGCTTTTGGTGCATGCAATCTTGTGAATCAAGTGGGCTAAAGCTCGATTTGAAGGTGGTTTGTGGGTATAAGCTGTGCAAGGTCTAGTTTGTGGGTGTTTTCCGGCCTTCTTCCCAAACTCCGGCGAGTTTTCCGGCAGCTCCGGCGAATTTTCCGGCAAGCACTGATTTGGGGTAAGAACTTTGAACTTGAAACTCCGTTTCTTGCTTATTTGTTGGATAAAATGTCTACATCAAATCCCAAGCGTAGATGGGGAAACAAAAACCCCACGATTGCGCCTCAACCTTTGTACGATGCTAGCAAATTTGTTAGTGTTGAGGCAGAAATTTTTTTTAACGCTTATACTGCCCGAAGTTTCAACGTGGAAAAGGGCATTGATATTACGGATATGGGATTAGAGGAAATTGTAGCTAGATATGGGTGGATGAATTTGTTGATTGCCCCGACAGTTGGAGGGAGTAGTGTTTTAGTGCGAGAGTTTTATGCAAATGCGTTCTCTAGGAAAGGGGAACATGATATATCTTTTGTGCGGGGCATTGAAGTGGGATACTCCCGGGAGAGAATCATATCTTATTATCACCTCCCCACTCACGTGCATGCCAACACTTGCTCTTTCTTGCATCTCGAAAAACAAATGATGTACAACCCCAAGGGTAACCTTCACCTGATTGCCGAAACGTTCGGGGGTTTGCCTATTGACCCAACATTGCCAAAAGGGGTATTGATTGCCTCTAAACTTCTCCCCCCTCGGATGAAGTATCTTCATCAGGTTATATGTGAGAGAGTTCTTCCCTCTTCTAGGCCACATGAGGTTGGGTGGCGCGAGCCGCTTTGATGCACGTCATCTTGACGGGGCAAAACATAGACACAGGCTCAATCATGGCCCATGAGATTAAGAGAACTTATCAGCAGATGGGAAAGAATAGTTACAACTACCCTCTTATGATTACGGGGTTGATGGGGCTCAATGGAGTCGATTTTACTAATATCCCTAGGGACATAGGGTTGGAGCCCACCATTGCGAAAGGAAAATTAGGGATAAGAGCCACCCCAAGGGGTGATTGTGATTGAGCCGAGAGGTGGAGGAAGAACGGCAAGAACGAGGAGGAAGAAGAAGAAGAGGAGGATGTTGCCGAGAGGCGGAGCGGATCTGTCGAGGGCATTTACGATCTATCGCTGCGGTTGGAGGCGATGGAGATGAGGTTTGATCGGAGATTCACCACCCTGGAGCGGGAATCGAGGCGGCGATGATAGGGTGAGAGAGATTGATGATAGAGTGAGGGCGAGATTGAGACGGCCCAAGCATGGCGGGCCCGGCGGGATAGTAGGTGGGACCAACTCTTGATCGGTTGCCCCCTACGGTTACACATGGCCACGATTCCCGCCACGGTTCCCGCCGCGATACCGGCGGCGGCAGAACAATTTTCCGGTGGCTCATCCAGGACAAGGAGAGCGTGTGGCAGCAGCAGCGGTTCCACTGGAGGCTCTTCTAGCCAATGGGGTTATCCGCCACGGTGATCGGTTGAGGTATCCCTACCCTGAGTTTATAGTTAATTGCATTGGGGACAATGCAATCTTTTAGTTTGTGGGTGGGAGGTATCTGTGTTTTATTCTGCTTATCACCATGTTAGTTTAGGTTGCTCTTAGTTTTTAGTAAAAATTTAAAAATTTTTGTTCTCTTTATTTTGGGAAGCTGTTGGCTGCGTACTGTGATGATTGAGTGTTATTTTGTTAATCATTATGCTATCTTGGATTTGAGAATTAGGGTTACATTGAGACAATAAACCATGATTGCACCACCTCTCACTTCCATTTATCCTTGATCATTGTTGTCATTCTAAGTGCCATTTATGGGATTACTTGTGCATTCTCGGGGTCCCTAGAACATGGTTTGCATGATTGTCAATATCACGTCATTAGGCTATCTTGATACATATGGCTTATTCTTTAATCCCTTTTTGTGTGCCTTGACTTTCTACCCTAGTAAATAATTTATTCCGCTAGATCCTGTTGAGCCTTAATGGAAAAGAATGGAAAATTTAGACCGCCATTCGCCTTCGTTTGATGCCTTTTTGCCCCACCCTTTTTCACCTAGTGCTAGGATACCTTACCTTTTGGAAAGTGAACTAGGGAATGAATGGGGGATATGGGTTGAGTTTGGGGGTGAGTGGAATCATTTGTATAAATGGGGGTCAAAGTGTGAAAACAGAAAAGGGGTGTGATATACAATGAAGAGGGGCAAATGAAAAAAAAATAAAAAAATATATAACAAAATGAAAAAAAATGAAAAAAAAAAAAAATAGAGAGAAAATCAATCTTGCCCCTCCATTGTGTCACAAGCTAGAAATTAAAAGAGGCCCAGAAATAAGGGAATGTGTCCAACCCAATATTGTGTATGTATCAAAAGTTTTAGTTTGTGGGTTGGCACATTGGGAATAAAAGGGAGAGCGGAGTGAATTCTCATAGTGAGGAGGGACAAATAAAATGAAGACTTCTTAGTCTCACTTTCCAAGTTCGTATGTCCTTACCTTCTTTTGTAACCGTGACCCGAGCCATGCGATCTTTCGCACTATAACACTTAGAGCCATATCTTCGTTTTCAATATCAAATAGCCGGGTTGACAATTGTGGAAACATGCATATGAGTGTCCTTTGTGGTTGTATTTGATACACATTTTGTTAGAGCATCACTTAGTGAATCCATAAACAATCTTAGAATGTAACAATGGTCTACCATACTTCACTTCATCATTCAGGCCGCGGTGGAAAATTATGGGTTTTTGCATTGATGTAATGTTAATTGATGATTCATGATAGTATGCTTGTGATTATATTGTGTGAGGATGCGAGACTGCAGCCGACACAATTCCCATTTTGAAGAGAACATCCCAAAAATATTTTGCTTTGTTTTCGTAGTATAGTTTATTTTATGTTGGGTAGTTTAGTTTTTGTTTTGTTTTACTCGGGACGAGCAAAAGGTTAGTTTGTGGGTGTTTGATGGATGTGTTTTTACACACCCATTTTACATGTTTACGAACTTATTTTAGGCTCAAAATCCCGGGTTTTATGTTGTTTTAATGTGGTTGTTGAGTGTTTGATGAGTACAGGGCAAAAGTATGATTTTGTGTTGAGTTTTGTCAAGAAAAGGGCAAGGAAATCAAGTTGGAGCGGAGCGGAGCATGAAAATAATGAAGCAGATTTGAGCTCCAGTTGCTGGCCTCCAGAGCGGCCGCGCTCAACCCAAGAGCGGCCGCGCTCCATTGAAGAAAGCAAGCCAAAAATTCCTGTCCTCCAGAGCGACCGCGCTCATCCTAACCGCGGCCGCGCTCAAGTGAAGTTGTGAAGACCAAAAATCCCTGTGAAGCAGAGCGACCGCGCTCATTGTTTTTGAGGGGAATCTTAATCATTGTTTTTGAGTTCTTAGTTTTTGAGCTTTCTAGAGATTTCTTCGTTCTTCAATCCCGGATTTCTCAGGTTTTGATGTTCTTTTATTTTATGAGTATTGTTATTTTCATTATGTCTTTGAGTAGCTAAATCTCTTAGGTTTGCGGATTGGTTGTAGCAATTACTGGATCTTTATGCTATAGATTTCATTATTCCAATTTAATCTTTTTCTAGTTCTTCAAAGTATTTATCTTTAACAGTTTTAAGGTTGCAATTTCATGTTAAGATGACTTTGGCCTTTTAATTATTTGGGTATTAATTCCGCCATTAATTTGGGGATTGGTACAATTGAACATTGCTTTGTGGATTAGATCTAATTGAGGCCGTAATAGAAATCAAAAGGGTTTAGATTCAATATTCTAAAGGGCTAAATAATTGTTTGATTGTTGTGTAACCGTAATAGAAAACGCAGCTTGATAATAATTCAAAGGGTTGCAATTCGGGCACCACACCATCCCAATTCTTACTTTTGTGAATGAATCTTAGATTGAGATTAATGTTTTTAGCAATAAATATAGCATAAAGTGAAAGTAATTGTGAATCCAATCCGTGAATCTCCGTTGTTGATCTGAGTTAATTCGTTACATTTAAATTGCTTTCTTAGTTTTAATTGTTTACTTCTGTTTTAGAATTAGATTATTATTTCAAATCCAAAAATCTGTGGTTACTTTATTCATTGCTTTAACTGCTCTTGTTTACCAACGAGTCTCTGTGGTTCGACCCCTGCTCGTGCATACTGCTACACCGGTAGTGAGTACACTTGCTCGGTTTTTATTACTAGAGGAATTTTTCTCCATCAATAAGTCCGTCCAGACACTTTTGCATTTTCACCCTATAAATACAGAGGGCTGTCAAACATTTGAAAAAAAAGAAAAAACTTTCCATTTTTCACCATAGCCACGGCATAACACCATTTCACCCTCTCCCGAGCCCCGTTTTGCCTCGATTTGCGTGAAAACAACGTATTTCAACCAAATACAAACCAAACAACCTCGAAACACCGCTCCAAATACTAAATCGTATCCCGTATATGCCTCCCGAGCCTAAAGAGTCAACCCCTAGCCATAGTAACACTCTCTCTCCCTAAACACTCGTTCCGTATCGGTTTACGCGCCAGTCGCTACAACCGTTTCGGTCGAACGTTGTTAAAATGTAGACGTCACTGTCAACGGGTTCCGATACGTTTTAGTCCCAGATCCTCTTCTCTTCCCGTAAGAAAAGTAATCTCGGGTTAAAACGGCGTTCCGGCCCCGTTCCTATACTTTTAATGTCATTTACAATTCCGGATCGTTTGATCCGTTGAACGTCATTTACTTTACGCAACTTTATAGTCCGAACCGTTTGGTTCGTGATAGTCATTTAACGGTCCGGATCGTTTGATCCGTTGAATGCTATTTACTTAACGCACCTTTAAAATCTGGGTCGTTTGATTCCGTCGATACCGCACTTTAAATACTGTCATTTACAAGTCCGAGCCGTTTGGCTCGTGATAGTATTTACTTATCAAAGTCCGAGTCGCAAAACGATTCGTTGATCACATATCATTTAATGCTTTTTTCCCGTAAAATCGCTAACAATGTAATGCCCGGTTCAAAACCGGAGTTCGACATTCGAACTCTCTTTCAAAAACGCGCGAAGTGACGTTTGGCATCCAAACGATCATCTTCAAACTCAAAATCCGACATGTGACATTCAAACGCTCTTTTCTTAAAAGTCAACATTTGACACTTAAGTTAAAAGTTCAAAATCATCACTCGTATCACTTTTCCTAAAAAACTCCAAAACCGACGTTTGTCATTCAAACGCTCGCTTTTTCCAAAAAGAATCACAAAATCAATGTTTGACATTCAAACCAAGATTAAGCTTGTCATTCAAGCCCCCATTTTCAAAATTAAAACACACACACACACACGCACACATTTTCGAGAAAGGTAGAAAGACTCGCCATACGAGGCGTTTCGGGTGATCTCAAAATACTTTTCCCGAAACGTAACGTGACCTCCGAACCTAACAATCTCTGGTACTCAAAAAGCTTTTTTGTCACGTTTTTGCTACCAATAAAAACGACACCCCTTTTCAAATCTTTTTCCAAAGTTTTTGCTACCAATAAAAACGACACCATTTTCACTAAAGCCGTTTTTCAACGTTTGGGCTCAAAATACAAAACCGCTTGGCGACTCCTCTCCTTCCCGAAAGCGAGGTCTCAAACACCAATTCGCGAAAGACAACCGCGTTCGCCCTGCGCAAATCCCGGGTAATTTCAGTTGGCGACTCCGCTGGCGATTTGGATACTTTTTCAAAACTACCGTAGTTTTCAAAAAGCCTTCCGTGGGTCAAACTTTCGTTTACCCTTCCTCATTTTTTTGTGTGCGTGTGTTGCATTAAACCTCGAACGGTTTTTTTCAAAAAGAGATGTTGCATTATCGTCTCTTTCAAAATCATAACATGTTCGTGCATTCCCGTTCATACTTGATTTTTGTGTTACATTTTGAACTACGTATAAAATTCTTTAAAACACATTCTGAAAATCTTTGTTTTACTAAAAAAAAGAATTTTAGTGACTGCACTCTACTTGCACTGCTGCCTCGGTACACCGCACTTCACGTGCACTTGCTGCCTCGATACACTGCACGCTATGATCCGTAACCCGGGATGACCGTTCAGTTGGAGCTCGGTTGGTCTGCCAGACACCTTTCGAGCGTGCACGGGGTCGTCCCAAACAGCCCATCCTAGCCCGTGTAAGCCATGCACTCTTTGTGTCACACTTCGTCCAAGACGCCGGTTGGTTTTTGGCTTAGTACGTGTCATAAAGCCCAAGTGTATGTTTTTTATGCCGGGTTCCGTTACAAGTCAAGCTCGAAAGATTGAGACCGAAGGTCGTTCCCGACCTGAAGTCTTGAGCTTTTCAGCCTTGACTTTGACACGGAGCTCTGCCGAAAAATATACTCGAAGGTTCAATGTGACACCGTGTCACCAAACCCTCAACGTATGCACCGTGCCAGCCACAACTTGGCCAACGCCAAAAGCTAAGGCCCCTAGCGCAAGCAAGTCAGGAGAGTTCATGCCGAAATTTTGGAACGATCCCCGCCTTAACTTAAGGACGTTGACTTCGATCGTGGCCCGTGTGTCACATACATTGGAAGTTTGCATGACCAGCTAGCCTTAAGTTCACTTTTTCTTTTGTCGGTGGAACTCGCTTGTCTTATAGGACCCTCGCTCGGGATTGTCCGTCCCGGGAAGACGATCTACAGGTGAAAAACGAGGGGCTTATAAACGTAGTGACGAGATCCACTAATTAGAGCTTTAGGTTAGTTGCGAAAAAGAAGACACGATCTTTTCCAACCGATTAGGACTCTGAGAAAATACGTTTTAAGTAAACATTAATCGGTAACTGCACATTGCACTAGCCGGAAGCCCTGAGCCAAATACCCTTTCCGAAGCCTAAACCCTGCCTTTCGTTCCCTGCAGCAAGCAGAAAGTGGTTCAGAATTTCGGGTCAGGGCCTCGCCAGAGTCACAGTTACGGCAATAGCTGACAGCTTTTTCGGTTCCCTCGCCCTCAAATAATATCCGACATGTCAAGCTCACCGAGAAATCGTGACGGGGACAGACCCCCACCACCGGTAATGTATATGACATTGGATGAAGCCATCCTGCTTGTGAGGTTCACAAGAGGCGTAAAGAAGATCAGCAGAATTTCGTGGTACAGCTTCTGAATGAGCGAGGTATAGCAGTTATCCCCCAGTCAGACGGTACTTTTGTCCTAATCGAGGACGACGATTCCCCGAAACCATCTCCTCAAACCTTCAACCAGGTTCCTCCCCCGCCAACTTACGGGATGCCTTCGAACCAAGGAATTAGCCGACCTAGGCTTTATGTTGCCACCTCTCAGGGCAACCCTGTCATATACGTCCAAGCCAGTACTACTCCCATCACTCAGTACAACCAGCGTACTGCTGGACCATCTCAAACAGATGCCAATATCCTCCAATACCCTCCTGGGTTCATCCCATTGCCTATACACGAATCCTAAAACACCGGGGACAAACCCCGATACAGTCCAGAAAAGGCCCCCATATATCCACATATATCGAGCCATCCACCTCCAATCACTACCATTCACATGGTAGCACCCGACGCCGAGCCTCAAAGTCCACCACTGTACCCAACCTTAGCCTGGATGGTCGAACAAAGACCTGAAGGCCAGTATAAGCAGTTCAAAGCAAGAAACGCTCTGATCCACAGATCCGGGAATGGTCACGCCTCTCCCTGCCAAGTTCAGAATGCCGGAGATGGAACGATTCGACAGAACCGAATGTCCTCAAACGCATGTTGACACCTACATTATCGGCATGAGAGCCAAAGGAGCAACCCTTCAGCAAATGGCCGATCACTTCCAGCATACGCTCAAGAGTTCAGCGTTACGATGGTTCCTAAGGGTCAAGCCTGCAGATCGCCATACCTGGGATCAGATCAGTAACATCTTCCTAGAGCGGTACAGATCCAACCTGGAGTGGGAAACAAGTCGTGAGGACTTAATCACCACCGAGCAGAAAGCAGATGAAAGCGTCGGAGAATTCTACAAGAGGTGGAGTTGGAAACTCTCCGAGATCATGGAGCCACTCTCCAAGGATGAACAGATGCGAATCTTCAAGTCCTGCTTGAGGCCATCCATCAGAACTTTCATCAACCCTCACTTCTTCCCAGATCTCCGGGCCATGGTCAATGTCGGCTCACAGTTTGAGAAGGATATCAAGGAAAAATTGGACACTACACAGCCATACAGATACCGATCAGCAGTTGCATTCAATCCCGCACCGGCCCCCGGCAAAGGGAAAGATACGTCTTTCAACTACATTCATCAGGAACAGCAGTCGGGGAACAGAAACCCAGTCCCACAAAGCAACAACTCTACTCCGAAGCAGCCTGCCGTACACTTCGACAAGTTGGACATGCCGCTAAGTAAGATGCTGGAAGGGTTGATCAAGGAAGGCCTCCTCAAACCCGTTGCTAACTACAAACCCAAGAATCCCGTAGTCAACGCTGACAAAAGAAAGTACTGCGCCTTCCACCAGTTTCATGGCCATACAACCGACAACTGCATTGGGTTACGGTATGAAATTCCGAATTTGATGGAGGAAGGAAAATTGGAGCGTCCCCGTGGACCTAATATAGTCGAAAACCCTTTTCCGAATAGCAACAGTGTGAACTCCATTGAATGGGTGCCAATGAAGATTGCCGCAGAGCCAGTTCCTCCGCCTCTTCCAGCCAGGTCCTCATCAAATATCCACATCAGTTACGATGTTTGTGATTGCTCTGAATGCCTTGAGTACGAGTTCCAAGACATGATCAGGGGTGATTCTCCCAGAAAGCAAAAGAAGAAGTCTTCTCAATAGAAACTAAGAGAAAGATATGAAGCTGGAGATACCAGCGTGGGTACACTCGGAGAGCCATCCGGGAAGTTCGATTACTACGTACTCTACTCCAGCCAGTCCTCCCTTCCTCCGGGCCATGCAGCTTTAGAGAAGACAGGGGTGGGAAAGCCAAAAAATCCTACTGACGCCAAAGTTCAGGCCTCAGGGCACCGAAATACCTCCAATCTTGACAACCTCACCGCCAGCCAGAAGCCTATTCCCACGCGGGATCAGCCAAGGTTCAATTTGCCCAACTTCAGGGCACAAGCAAACAAATGAAAGTCAAAGTCAACTTGGCACTTGCACTCAATCAATGTGCTAATCAAGGGCGGCCACCGTCGGAAGCAGCCTCAACACAATCCCGAGGCACCACCAAAAGCTTTACCTCGCAAGAGGAAGACAAGAAATGGATGGCTTGATGACTCTCTTTCTCCGGAAAGAGACCAGATCTACAATTCCCGACTGTATGGCAGTATGCTCACCTTCTGTGACGAAGACCTGCCGAGAGATGCCTCGGGGCATAATGAAGCTTTGTACATAACTCTCCGGCTCAACACCATATCTCTCCCCGGAGTATTGGTAGACAACGGATCAGCAGTCAACGTCCTCCCTCTCAGCATGATGCGAGCCCTACGCATCGACGAAGGCCACATGATCCCATCTGCCCGGACTATCAAAGCCTACGACACGACGTCTCGTCCCATTCTGGGGACGGTGACTCTGGAGCTCTGGTTTGAAACCCAAATGGTGCCAGCAAAATTCCACGTGATGAACATTCCGTTCGAATTCACAGCTCTGTTGGGACGCCCTTGGCTACACCACTTGAAAGCCATAACTTCCACTCTCCATCAGTGCGTCAAGTTCATTAACCGGCAAGGAGATCTTGAAGTCATCAGAGGAGACAGTTTCCTTATAGGGAACGAAGCCGAGACAACAGCCAAACGTGTCCGCAGCCAGGCACTGGGGCTACCTCCTTCAAGTCAACCAAGGGACTATCGGGGAAAATCTCATCAGAATCCCTCAGAGTCCGGAGATGCTAACTATGTCAACGTACTCGTGCAGGAAGACCCTGAAGCAGTCATATTCATCAAGTTCAACTACCGTTTTCGACACTTGGAAGCAAACTGGAAAGAGACCCTGAGCATCGCAATGATGCGGGCACGTAAACCCCCTGTCTCCGATCGGAGATTTGTCAGCATCCTTCAATCCTACTCTCTGACCCCGCCAGGCGAGGAAATCATCATGATAAAGGTCAACAAGCATCGTCACACTCGTGATGAATGTATGGCAGTCGTATGGGATGTCCTCCATGAGGAATTGCCCGCTGAGCCCCTCTTCTCAAGCGAAGGGCATGATGTTTTTCTAGCAGCTCCAGCATCACAGCAGGACGCAAGACATCCTTATGTCTGGGTTGAGCCGTCAGATGACAATGAATCAGGACTCTCCGGAGTCGAGGACGCGGCAGATCCGCGGGAAGATCCCTACATACACATGCTCAGTTTCGAGGACGACACTAGTTCCAATGATGTCACCTATGATAAGGGCTCCAATACCATGGAAATTGTCAAGCTCAACATCCCGTACAGGCAGTTATCCGGCGAATGGAAACAACTGGTTGACACGACAAAGAACCCCACTGATCAAGTGACCGACAACGACTTCGTCAACATTATCTTTTCCAGATATCACGATGATACCTAGGATCCGGTCCTTATTATCAGATTTTGCATTGCCAAAGTTACCCTCGACGACTGCCTGCTCATGGTAAACGAGGCCCTGGCCAATCGAGCTCAAAGCTCATAATCACTTCCGACTACCAGCCCCAGTGGCAACCGGCCCGTGCCGTCAGTCAAGCTTACAGCCACAAGCGTCGCCAAGGCCAAGGGCATCAGCAAAGGAGACGAAACTCCTCACCCTGCCACAAATCAGATCAACCTCGAGAACGCTTCCAGTAGCTACCCTGAAAACATCTGTAAAAGTCTTCCCCGCAAGACAGATCCGGCTTCCAAAGAAAGGAATGATCACCTCAGCATCAACATGCTCAAGTTCGATCCTGCTCCCAGTCGTCACGGCCACAGATTCAGGCATCCCGCCAGCAAACTGCTAGCTTTGATAGACTTAGCGATCCCGTAAGATCACGAGACTATCAACATCGCAGAATTTAACACCCCCGTGGGTTCAATTAAGCAGATATGGGCAAACTTCTTGGTAACTGAGATCAAGGAGGGCCGCATTGAATGTCCTAGCCCGACATCCCTTGTCAATATAATCCAAGTGTTTTCGCCATTCGGGGACTTGGATGTGATTACAGTTCTAGACACCAGTCAGATGGCGCGCACCTACGGAGACTGTTTGGCTCTTGCAAGGATAGCCCTCATGGAACTAGCCGCTCAAGAGAACTGTCTCTGGGACGAGAACCAAGCTCAGAGGACTCACAGGGACCAAGCCCTTAAAGCGTCACAAGAAGCTTCAGACAGAAAACTAGAGGCCACTCTAGACCAGTTCGACCTCAAGGGTTTTGCTCATGGCAACTTCCTGGACTACCGTCTTTTCTCATCCAACCTCCTCTGGCAAGGGAGGGTGGTCAACGGTCCTGACGACCTAGGAGATGGAATGGCACAGCACAAGGAATTCCTAGCCAAACAACATGAACGGTACAAGCGCTTATCTCCCCGAGAAAAGCAAGTTCTCTGTGAGAGTGACGACGAAGACGATGAAACCATTCTCTTCCAAGCCGGGCATGAAGTTACCAAAACCAGAATCCCAAGGGTCCTTGGAGGATGGGGACGGATCATTTCCGCTCTCAAACTAAAATGCCAACTGAAGGAGGAAGGTCTATTCAAAAAGAAAAGAAAGATGGAAATACATCTCCAAAGAACTACTCAGTGGAGATTCCACAGATCGCGGCATTCGCTTACGTAAACGATCAATCTGGGACAAAGAATGGCTACATGGGCAGATGTTCGGGAAGCCGTGTACTCACCTTCCGACATACCCGCCACTCAGATAAAGCAGAAGAGAAAGCTCTCCCCGATGGAAGTTTATCTAGACTGCCTCATACAGTTCAAGGAAGCTCTCCTCGACGTAGGCTCTACTGCAAGAGAGTTGATTTGGGCTAAAAGTGGAGGAAAATTAGCAAACCATGAATATCGCCTAACCCAACTCCATAATGCCCTGAGCATGCTCAGCAAGAAGGAAAGAAGCGCGGTATACCGTGAAGAGATCAAGGAGACTATTCGCTTGAACCAAGAACTCTCTAACCTCCCCTAGAGTGTCAGCAATGCACAGTTCAGTTCTGGCAACCACTTTTGTGCACTGACGTTCGAACAACTGCGGCAAACCATAAACTCCCTCCCCACGGAGGCACCCAAGCCAGTATCCTGGGACAGATTTCGGAAAGATGATAAAGCCCCCGGGAATGCATCCATGGTCAAAGAATTGAGAGAAGACATATGGCCCTATGCTTCGAGGAATCCTCCTCTGACTATAGCTCAGCTCAGAGCGACCTGTTCAGAAGGGACTAAGCCTGATGTCAGCGTTCTGACCCGATTGGGTCAAATCCATGCATCACCACCCAAGGATACTAAAAAGCCAGCGGAGCTAGAACTGCAACCCGGCCTGCCCAAGGACACAAGTTTTGTGAAAGAGGACCCGATCCTCACTCAGCTCAAGCAGACCCAGGCGAACATTTCCCTATGGTCCCTGCTCACATCTTCATATCCTCACAAGCTCAAGCTAGAGGAAAGTCTGGCCCGCACCATGGTCCTCGTGGACGCAACCCCAGACGAAGTAATTCAGATGATCGGTAACATCCACCACGGCAACATCATCACCTTCACAGATTTGGACCTGCCAAAATTTGGGGTTGATCACAATGAGCCGCTCTACATCACAGTCCAGCTGGACGAGCGTCGCCTTCCCCGCGTGTTGGTAGACGGAGGTTGCGGAATGAATGTCTTGCCCGCCAAGATGATGGACCTGCTTGACATTAAGCCCACAGATTTGAAGCCTTCAGTCCACACTGTCAAGGCCTATGACTCCACTTCCAGCACAGTTCTCGGGGTTGCTACTCTAAATATCTGGTTCGGCAAGCGGATGATCCCCACCGAATTCCAAGTGTTGGACATTACTATCACTTTCACAGCCATCTTGGGGCGACCCTGGCTGCATCAAATAAATGGCGTGGCATCCACCCTTCACCAGTGTATCAAGTTCATGCAAGGCAACGAGCTAACCAGAGTCTACGGCGACAGCGTCACCACCGAGGGGACCAACACCAACGGCATTCCAGTTTTAGAGATCAAGCATGATGACGACATGGCATTAACAGGATTCACTTTGGAGACCTCCAGGATCCAAATATGCAACGTGGACCTTCCACTGTTTCAAGACAAAATCCCTCCCGCCATGAAGATGATGAAACTCATGAACTTCATCCCAGGACTGGGGCTCGGCAAAAGGTTACAAGGCCAACACCAAGTCATCGAAGTCAAGGACCACACTACAGTCTAGGGGATCAGTTATGTGCCAACACCAGCTGATATCAAAGAAAACAAAAGGCTCGCCCGAACCAAGGCAGCAGCCCGCAAAAGGGGAACCTCCAACGGCACACCCAACCTCCAACCTTATAGTTTCGACCTCGCTCATTACTTCATCAAGGGAACCGACAGCAAAACTGAGGGGACCGACAAAAGAACCGACAGCAGAACTGAGGGGACCGACAAGGGAACCGACAGCAGAACTGAGGGGACCGACGAGGGAACCGACAGCAGAACTGAGGGAACCGACAGCGGAACCGACAGCAGAACTGAGGGGACCGAAAGTGGAACTGATGAAGATGAGAAAGAAGCAGGGAAAGTCAGCACAGAGACTACAGAAAGGATGGAAAAACTAGCACGGGACCTCAAGCGTTTCAGAGGACTCAAGGCTAATTCGATAAGGGGAGCGTTCCTCGACATTAGAACTCTAACTGGACCAATTGCCACCACAATCCAGCACGAGTACACATTAAAAGGAATCCCAGACATAGAAGAGCAACTCGAGACACTCTTCACTGGAAACAGACTATTCAGGTCAGCCACCGAGGCCACATTCGAGACAGTAACTCCAAAGTAAAAGGAACCAGAGTTCATAAAAGACGCTCTCAGTGGACCCGCTTTACAGAGTCTTTTAGAAGAAGTCATGGAGGTGCCAAATCTGATTGACCTGGGCTCTGAAAACAGCATGATTGCCATGATTGGGATAACAGAAGCCAAGCCTCTTGACCCCCGAACCCTCATCAAGCATCCAGCAATGCCACTGAAAAACTGGGTAACTTTCACCGGACCAAGGGCAAGCCATACAGAAATGGAAGACAAGCTGGGCCTGCACCCACATCTCCCTAAACCCGGTCTCAAACCATCTGAGTCAGTCCTTGTTAAAGTCCAGTCCTCTGAGTCATCCAACGGCCTTACGCCGGAAGACTATGATAATGTAGCTAACAATGTATTTCCGTTCGCATTTAATGAAAAGTCTGACCTTTCGGAGTATCCCCTCATTGCCACTTTAACAACTGATAAGTTAACAAACAACTTAAAAGATGTTAATAATGACTCACTTGATAAAGAAGCAGACACATTAAATTAACAATACATTAAAGAAGTTCTCAAGCGTGTAGTAGACCAAGAGGACAATCGAGCCCAAGCTGCCGAAGAGGTTATGACTAAAGTGAACCTGGGGTCGGTGCAAGAGCCTAAAGAGACACAAGTGGGCAGTTTCTTCACCGGTGCAAAAAAAGAAGCCCTGATAAATCTCCTCAAAGAGTATGTTGACGTGTTCGCCTGGTCATATCAGGATATGCCAGGACTCGATCCCTCAATCGTGGAGCACAGAATTCCCCTGGATCCAGAATCCAAGCCTATCAAACAGAAATTGCGCAAGATCAAGCCAGAGTGTTCCTTGCAAGTGAAAGATGAAATTGAGAAAATGCTCCGTGTCGGCTTCATCAGAGTGATTGAGTACCTAACCTGGCTCTCCAACATCGTGACGGTCACCAAGGCCAATGGAAAGGTCAGATGCTGTGTGGATTTCCGAGATCTCAACAAGGCCAGCCCTAAAGATGATTTCCCACTGCCCAACATCGACATGCTAGTCGACACCACGGCAAACTTCGAAGTAAAGTCCTTCGTGGATGGGTTTGTCGGATACAATCAGATCAAAATGTTCGAGGAAAATCAAGCCAAGACTGCTTTCACCACTCCGTGGGGGACATACTGCTACACGGTAATGTCATTCAGTTTAAAGAACGCTGGGGCTACTTACCAGCGGGCTGCAATAGCCCTCTTCCATGACATGATTCACAAAGAAATCGAAGTGTATGTCAATGACATGATCATCCACTCCAGAGGATCAGACATGCAGCACATGATAGATTTGAGAAAGTTCTTCAACAGACTCAGAAAGCATTCCATGAGATTGAACTCTGCAAAGTGCACCTTCGGTGTCAAGCGAGGCAAAGTACTGGGGTACATGGTTACAGAAAGAGGTATCGAAGCCGATCCCAAGAAAATCAAGGCCATCATCGACATGAAGCCACCTCATTGACGATGTAATTGAAAAGTTTTATGGGAAGAATTCAGTACATCAGTCGCTTCATCAACCAGTTGACATCTCTCTGCGAGCCAATGTTCAAGCTGATGAAGAAAAATGCCGACATCAAATGGGACTCCGAGTGCCAGACAGCCTTCGAGAAAATCAAGACATACTTGGTGAATCCCCCAATCCTGTGCCCGCCACATGAAGACAATCCACTCCTCTTGTACTTGACAGTGACAGACACGTCAATTTGAGCAATGTTGGCACAAGAACAGAAAGATTCCAAAGTTGAGCACGCAATCTACTTCGTAAGCCGAAAGCTTCAAGGAAGTTAACTCAGCTACTCAACCTTAGAGAAAACTTGTACCGCCTTGGTATGGGTGGTCAGGATACTGAAACACTACATGCAGTCACATTCAGTGCTCCTGGTCTCCAAGATGGACTCCATCCGATATCTCTTCGACTAGCCATCCCTGTCGATGAGACTAGCCAAGTGGTCATTCTTCCTGGCTGAGTTTGACATCAAGTACATGGTCAGAAAATCAACAAAAGGAAGAGTAATGGCAGATCAGCTGGCAGACTTCCCAAGCAGTGAACCCAAGGGTCCTGATCCGCAGTTTCCAGATGACGGGATCTTTTCACTTAACAGCGCAAACCGCTGGCAACTCTTCTTCGATGGGGCATCCAACAAGAAGGGAAATGGTATTGGAATGCTCCTTGTCGATCCCAAGGATGAGCACACTTCCATAGCCATCAAACTGAATTTTGAAACAACCAACAATGCAGCAGAGTATGAAGCTTGCGCAGCTGGCCTAGAAGCCCCTCTCGAGCGCAACATCTCAGAACTGGAAGTGTACAGAGACTCAGCATTGATCATCAATCAAGTGTCCAACAAATGGAAGATGATAGATTCTGGCCTCCAGAAGTACCACACGTACATGGAGGAGCTCATTGCTCAGTTCAAGGACATCTCTTTCCATTATTTGCCAAGAGACAGGAACCGCTTCGCAGATGCCCTGGCTAATCTAGCATCTCTTATCGAAATTCCAGAAGGGAAATCAGTAAAACCCCTCAGAATAGGTAGACAGGAAAAACCCGCTTACTGCTGTGAGATCGAAGTAAAAAATGAACCGATCGACGAACCCTGGTACAATCAAATCTACCAGTACCTCCAAAACGGAGAAGCTTCCTTCACAAGTGAAGTTGGAAAATACAAAGAAGGGATCAATGCCAAAAATATGATGGCACTAAAATGCCTGGCATCCCATTTCATCATTCTAGGGGATATGTTGTACAAGAAGCGCCACCAAGGGCCACTCCTTCAGTGTGTAAATAAAGAAAAAGCTAGGAGCTAATGAACAAAGTTCACAACGAAACCTGCGGTTCGCACATGAACGCCAGAGCATTGACACAGATCATCCTCCGTATGGGATACTATTGGGTATCAATGGAAACAGACTGCATCCAGTTCGTCAGAAGTTGCGACAAATGTCAACGGTTCTCCAACCTCAATCACATCCCTCCTCACGAACTCTATTGCATGACTACGCTATGGCCTTTTGCCACATGGGGAATCGACGTCATCGGCAAAATCACTCCGCCAGGCAGCAATGGTCACGAGTTCATATTAGTCGCAGTCGACTACTTCACCAAATGGGTAGAAACCAGTTCATACAAGGTACTGAATTCTAAAAAGGTGGCCGAGTTCATCAGAGAGAATATCATGTGCAGATACGGGGTGCCCAATGAGATCATATCCGACAATGGGACCCACTTCGAAGGAGATTGTGACCAACTGTTGACCGAGTTCAGAGTTACACGCCACAAGTCTTCTCCCTACAGACCACAGACTAATGGTGCAGTAGAGGCAGCAAACAAGACTCTCGCAATGATAATCAGAAATATGACCGTCAAAGGTCAGGATTGGCCAGAGAAGATACATCTAGCCCTCTGGGGATACAGAACATCAGTCAGAACTGCCACAGGGGAGACTCCTTTTGCACTTACATACGGAATGGAAGCAATCTTACCAGTGGAATTGGAAATTCCAACCCTCCGAGTCCTCTTGGAAAATGGGATCAATGAAGTTGAATGGCTTCAGAGCCGTCACGACGAACTTGCTCTACTCGACGAGCGCAGATTGAAAGCCATGGAGCACACTCATGCCTACCAAAGCAGAATGGCCCGAGCATTTGATAAGAAAGTCAAGGTCCGAGACATCAGAGAAGGCGACGTGGTACAATGAATCTTCTCCGGAGGAGCCATGAAGTTAGCAGATTTGGATGGGAACCCTTTCGTTAACCCCGTGAACGGAAGCAAGCTCCGCAGATACTTCGTTTGAGGAAGAGCACGAGTCAACTCTCCTTCCCCATACACCACCCCTCAGTAAAGTTAAAGTGCTAAAAGAGTAATACCCAACTGGATACATTCCCGATAATGATCCAGGTAAAAAACAGGGTCGCACTTCTTTTGTCTTTGTTTTTCTCAAATATCACCTAAAGTGTCGAACTACGGTGACCTGAGCCCCTTAGTCCAATTGTAAAAGGGGAACGTAGGCAGCCATCATTGGTTCGGTCTCAAAAAAAAAAAACAAATAAGCATCAATCGCTTGTGTTTCGAAAAACTCTTTTCAATTAACCTACAAATTCATAACGGTTAAAACAATCTTTGATGAGTTCAAGCACGGTCAACTCTTGACTCGCTACACGCTAGCAAAACTACAATAAAACATTAATCAATTAATGTGTCTGCAATGACAGTGGGTGGATACTCCGGACAGCAAGGTCAACCTAGTCCCCTGTACTTGGTCCTTCATCCTTCTTTCCCTTCCCTTTTCTGTGGCGAGTATTCTTCACCTTCACAGGGAATATTCCTGTAGTCCTTCTACCTGGCTCAGGGACCCTTCCCGATGCCTCCGTCAAACCGGCAGCTTCCAACGCAGCTCTTTCCCTAGCTCTATCTTGAGCTGCCTCTCTTCGAGTCATCATGACCGTGCTTTGATCGGTCGCCTGACTAGCATTGACCTCATAATCAACCCGTTAATGGCACCTGCTCCATCCCGTACTGCCGCAGCACCAAGGATGGAATGTAGAAAGCAGTCTGGGACAACCCCGGTACTCTGACAACTAAAAGACCTTCCTGAGCTGTTCGACAAGTTTGTAGCTTCCAATGAGGAACCCGCCATCGCAAGTGATGCGTGGGGAGTCTGGCCATCCAGAGCTCCAATTCAGCCTGATCGCCCCTATTACCAGAGGACGTCGAGAAAAGGACCAAGGGTCACAAGACACTGGCACCTCGGGCACCATCTGCAATCGCTCCCTCAACCACATAGTGAGCATAGCGGGACTCCCTCCCCACATGTATCGGCTGCCGGTCGCCATCCGACCTATGCCCAGGAATGTCTCGCCCAGGATCAAAGGCACGATGTCTCCCCCATTTCGGCACTACCTCACCAGGTTCAGTACACTGTGATGGCACACACTCAGGGACGTGAATGTGAACAAAGTAGCAATTGCGCACAGAGCAAAAGCGTCCCATGCAAAAATGCTCCCCTCAACACCAGCAAATTTATCGGGCAGCCCGAAATGTCAACATAATCTGTGTTCAGTATTAGCATCCCGTATGCTTCTTCAGTTGAGATACCAAGCAAAGACACCAACTTCTCAATGGTGGCCATGCCACCCGTCAAGGGAAGAACAAGCTGTTCCGTCTCAGGTCCTCCTAATATGGCCCAGAAATCTTCAAACGTGGGCGTAATCTCGTTGTACGAAAAGTTGTACACGTGCCTCCGTACGTCCCAGAAGCGAGCCGCAGCTCTCAAAAGATCCCAATCCGGCATGAGTGTGATGAATGTGCCGCCGTGATTTTTCTTTTCTTTTTTTGAAAAATCAAACAAAATGGAGTCGCCACGCCATTTTTATTTTAAGGGCCAAAACTTTGAAAAATGCCCAAAATTAGAGATTTGGGTTGGAGGTCACGTTACACTCCGGGAAGAACGTTAGGGTTCACCCGGAATGCCTTGTAAAACGAGTCTTCCTAATTTAAAACCATTTGTGTGTGGGTGTGTGTATGTGTGTGTGTGTTTATTTAGTTAAAATAAATGTAAACTGAGAAAACTAAAAATTGAGAACTCTTTTTAAGGCATTAAAAAAGTCCCATGATTTTTGGTATGATTTTAGGGTTGAGTTTTGGTACTTAAAAGACTCCTTGAAGTTGAAAGTCAATTATGCCAGAATGAAAAAGACAGTGGACACTTGATTTTTAAAATGGATTTAAGAGTTTTAAAAATTCAGAATCTGGGGAAATTCAGAGAATGAAAGTTGTTTAAAACATCTTAAATAAGGTTACTGCAAAATATATTTATGATTGGAGATGATTTGATGGACCAAAACCTTCTGGAAATCACAGATGTGAAATCTGGATTTCCAGAGACTGCTGAACTGACTTTTGGAAAATAATTTGAAAGAGGTAGTTAGGCTCACGTAAAAAATAAAGTAAAAATATTTCTGGAATTCTATGGATGTTGTCTACAAAAAGTATTTTGTAGTCAACACCAAATTCAGAGTTTTACTGTGTCCAAAAAATTAGACAATGGACAGAGGTCTTAGGGAAATGCTACTGGACAGCAACATTCTCAAGAAGGAAAATGTGATTTTAAGGGGTTTGCATCCATGATTTGTCCCCATTTACTTAGGCTTTGATTAGTGATCACTAAACTTGATTAGTGGTGATCTACTATATCAAGCCATCCTTAGGGTACATTAGGACTTGAAGCACTTCATTTGCTTGGGATGGGGGAGATTTAACTTGAAATAGAGGTTTTATGTATGAAAATTGATTTTAGGAAAACACTTTCAAGGAAGTAAGAAACAATTTGGACCTTTTAAAATGGTCATTCATGGAAATTTATCCCAAGATGACTTCATTTTAGGTCAAGTAAAGACCAATGACATGAAATGAGAATGTGGACCATCTAGTGTGATCATCCATGGAGATGAACTCCAAGGTGACCACACCTTAGTTCAAGTAACAACTATTTTATGTAAGACAAGAGACAACAATTTAGAAGGAATGTGGATCCTTATACAAGATCATCCATGGAGATGAACTTCCATGGAGATCCCCTTGGATCTTGGGCAAGAGATTGAACAACAAGGGGGTGAACAAGTTACATCTTTAAAGTATGAGATGCATGCATGGATGAGGGAGGTTTAAGGTAAGGAGAAGGAGGGTTTACCAATGGTGGTATCCTATCTTCCTTAGATTTGTGTTTGAGACTTGAATTTGAGAGTGTTTAGTGAGTGAGATTTGGGAAAATGATTAAGAAAAAGGTGGCAATTCAAGGGAATTCCCACTGTTTTCTATAATATATTCGCCAGAAGTGCTGTTGTGAGTGAATTGTTCTTGTTCAAAGTGAGGCTGAGGGGCTCTATTTATAGGCCACTGGGGGTGACAAAACCATCCGCGCGGATTACATTTCTGTCCGCGCGGATCCAAATGTCAGCGTGCACTGTTCATTAAATGCTGCTGCAGGCTTTGGACAAGAGGAATATTTTTTTCAAATACTCAACCAGCTGTTATTTACAGTTTACTGGTTTCGGAATTTTACCCTTTGTGAGATTCTTTTCCTTGTTTAACTCCAAATAGCAATCCCCAACTTACCCTTGCTTTGTTAGAAAAGTTAGGTTTTGTTAGAAAAGTTAAGGTTTAGGTTAAGGATGTGAAGGCTTTCGTTAGTTTTCTAACGGAAATACTAACAATTCAAATTGGAGCACTTACAGTATCCCCTCGGCGATGGCGCTTTCGAAGGAAGCGGGGTCGTCGATAAGAGTAAGGCTCCATATTTGACAAGGGGTGACCAAAGTGGTCGGATGGCTGGACCTGGTGATAGGCTACCTACGTATCCTTAAGAGGAATCAAGCCAGTCGTAGTTCGGGTCTTTCGATGTTGACCCTAGAGTGACTATTTTGAGGCGTCAACCTGGTAATGATGGCGTTTTAGGTGCCTCAGACCTTGAAGATGGCGTTTTAGGTGCCCCGAACCTTAATGATGGCGTTTTAGGTGCCTCGAACCTTTGGTGATGGCGTTTTAGGTGCCTCGAACCTTTGGTGATGGCGTTTTAGGTGCCTCGAACCTTAATGATGGCGTTTTAGGTGCCTCGGACCTTGAAGATGGCGTTTTAGGTGCCTCGAACCTTGATGATGGCGTTTTAGGCACCTCGAACCTTGATGATGGCGTTTTAGGTGCCTCGAACCTTGATGATGGCGTTTTAGGTGCCTCGAACCTTAATGATGATGGCGTTTTAGGTGCCTTGAACCTTTGGTGATGGCGTTTTAGGTGCCTCGAACCTTAAAGATTTGGGATTGATGGTCCTTGGTGGACTTCATTTGAAGGGGTCGGTCTTACGTTTGCTGCCGGGAAAAAGGGTGACCATTTTGGTCGGGTGGCTGGACCTGATGATAGGCTACCTACGTATCCTTAAGAGGAATCAAGCCAATCGTAGTTCGAAAGTTGCTAGGAACGGGATTCCGTTAACTTTCGTTGGAGAAATCGGACTTACGTTTTACTGCCGTTGCTGATAATGAGGAAAGAAACGAAATTCCGTTAACCTTCGTTGGAGAAATCGGACTTACATTTTACTGCCGTTGATGAAAATGAGGAAATAAACGGGATTCCGTTAACTTTCGTCGGAGAAATCGGACTTACGTTTTACTGCCGTTGAGTTTTTTTTTTCTTGAAAGGGGGGTTATCTTGGGTTAACTTTGGTTATCCCTGTTAAGACTGGGATCAAACTGCAAAGTTTTGGAATTTTAAAGGGCAAAATAGTCATTTTGGCACCTCAATTACGTCCGCGCGGACTAGAATGAAGTCCTGACAGGTTTTTAAAATGTCGAGGCTTTTTTTTTCCTTCTTCATTGTTTTGAACGCAGTTCATGAGAGAGAGAGAGAGAGAGAGCCCAAAAACTGCCATTGATGCCTAAAAGCTTCAAAAATCCTTCCGATTTCCTTCGATTTTCGAGCAATGGAACACGGGGAAGTTGCTATTCAAGGCCAAGAACGCGGCCCGATCGCGGAGAGACGACTAGAGCTTGTGAGGATGAGGAGGCATTACTCACTTTCGCAATCGATTGCGGAGGAGCCATATCCCGATATGTGGCAACATTGGTCCACTGATCCGAGTCTTCGCACGGTATACTTCGAATTTCTTTATTTCCTTTGTCGATTTTCGTTTGGAATTGATTTTTTTTTTGGTAGATTTTTATTTTTTTTTGAATTCAAAAATCATGTTCTTGGCATTGAATCTTGACTCTGATGATTTGCATGTTGTAGTGAGTATGGGTAATTTAAATGTGCACTTTGTTTGAAAAAAGAATGGGCGATTTGCCATTTTTGAAATATGATATGTCGAAAATTTTCCCGAATCCGGGACGGAGTCTCTCATGTAAGATTGATGTTTTTATTGAATGATATGAATGTAAGCATGCATGCTTTTGTAAAAATATGATTTATCCTTGGGGGTCTTCCCAACATATCCCAGGCCTTCCCTGTCCTTTTTCAGCTTTAATTCTTCAAGCTTGTGGGTACCCTGCTGACGTCTACCCAGACCAAGCCCCGGAATGTAGTTCATACGCCTCATCATCACCATAATTGGAGGGATCTTATCAAAGGAGGTTGTTAGGTCGATTGTGCAGATCTGGGCTTTTGGGCTCTCGACCCTGAAACCGCTCAACATCAAGTTGGCTTGGTCGTGCTTAATTTCCATTACCGGCCTTCCCTCATCATCGGTGCCCTCGATGGTAACACTATCTCCATAAATGATGGTCAGCTCACTGTCTTGGACGAACTTGACGCATTGATGCAAGGTTGAAGCGACCCAATTGATCTGGTGCAGCCACGGCCTTCCTAGCAAGGCGGAGAAACTGACCGGAATGTCTATCACCTGAAACTCAACCACCAGGGGTTTCTTGCTGAACCACATAGTCAACGGTATCACACCCAAAACCTTCCTAGACGTGGAGTCATACGCCTTTACGGTTTGGTCGGATGGCTTCAAATCAGTGGCCTTAATGTTTAGCAGGCTCATCATTCTGGCAGGCAACACGTTCATAGCCGAGCCATTGTCTACCATTACGTGGGGGAGACGGCTTCCATCTAACTGAACAGTGATGTGCAGAGACTCATTGTGATTGGCTCCATACTTTGGCAAATCTAATTCCGTAAAGGTGATGATATTTCCGTACTGGGCGGTACCTATCAATTGGCATGCTTCGTCAGGGGTGGAATTTACGGACACCATTGTCTTAGATAAGGCTTCCTCCAACTTCAACTTGTGAGGATAAGAAGAAGTCAAGAGGGACCAAAGAGAAATGTTGGCCTGGGTTTGCTTCAACTGTGCCAGGATTGGGTCGTTCTCCGTTAAATCCTCTTCGACTACCCCCTTGGCGTACGGATTTTTACCAGACCCGTCTCCCGGAACAACTGCTTCTTTATCTTTCCCTGATGATCCGGCAACATCGGTTCCCAACATTTTTCCTGACCTGGTGAGCAAATTTACCTCAGCGTCCCGGCCCTTGTCGTGATCTGCATCGTTTGCTTTTAATTCTGACCAACTCATCGGAGGCCCTTGTGTAGCATACGGCCAAGCTGCTTGTCGCAATTGATTAACAGTGATTGCCGTGCTTGAACTTGTGGCGCGCTTAATCTCTTCCCAAGTGAGGGGAGCAGATTGAGAATTGGGGGAAATGCCATCATGCTGGACGTCATTTGCTAGTTTTGCCGCAGTTCGAATATCATCCCAAGACAACATATAGCAGAAATGAGTATTAAATTCACCATCAACATTGATTACATCATTGTTTGCAGGCACAATAGCCTCAAATTTACTCACACCCTCATTGAGACTAGCCTCACCAAATTCTATGACATTGACAAACTCGATCATGTTGACCCTGTTGTTGTTGTTGGGAAGAGGATTGTTGACGATGTTTGGCTTCTCAATCTTGCGCTGGTCGATCAGACTCTGAACAATCCTCCTCAGTGTGAAACAACTGTTGGTAGTATGGCCCGAATTCTGGTGGTAGCGGCACTTCAAGCTACGATCCAGTCCCGGGGTGTTAGGTGTGGGGTAATTCTCCAAAGGTTTGATCATTCCTATCCTCATCAAACCATCAAATACCTCTTCGAGCGGCATCCCCAAATCATCATATTTCGACTTCTGAGGCCGTCCTCCACTGCGGCCGGGTGGTTGATTGTTCTCCCCTTGAATGTAGTTAACGGTGTTAGAGACCGCAGCTTCTTTGCCTTTTGAAGCAACGGGGGCAGAGCTTGGAACTCGATAGCGGGGAGCGGGAGCATTACCAGGAGCAGGAGTTGGAACGATGGAGTAGGTAGCATTCTCACTTTCGGCCCCTGCGCTCACCATTTCTCGCAGATTCGGGTAGTACCCCCGGCCAATGGCTTCCCTGACAGATGGTTTGACACATGAAAGGAAGATGGACTTTTCGTTAGAGAGGGGGATCAGGTGAACCAACTCATTAAGCTTCTTGTTCCATCTCTTATAAAAGTCTGTTACGGACTCATCGTGCCTCTGGATGGTGCCGATCAAGTCACTATGGGTGGTGTACCACTCGACACTTCCTTTGTATTTGTCCAAAAAGGCATCATTGATCTGGGACCAAGTAGCCCTCGCTTCTGGTTTAAGGCTTAGGAACCATCTCAAAGGAGAGTCATCGAGGGATAAGTGAAAGTAAAGGGCTAGCATCTCTTCGGTGGCCCCTTTGGCACCCATTGACATGATGTAGCTGTTCATGTGAGTTTTAGGGCACGTAGAGCCTTCAAACTTGGTTATGGGGGGCATCTTGAAGTTCTTTGGGAGAGCCTTGGAGTCTTTGAGCTCTACGGAGCTGACCATGCTGGACCCAAAAGTCATCTTGTGCAGTTGTTCTTTCACATACTTCAGTTCTTCTTTCAAACTTGAAACCTCGGAAGATGGGGGTTGTCCCACAGTTGGAGCTACTGTCGAGGATGGCACTGGAAACTCTGGCGTGGACCTGATTGGCAAGGCAGCCGGAGGAAGACCCAGAGTGCTGGGTATGCTAACATTGCTGTCTACTAAGCCAACTGGGCTGGGGATCTTGTTCCCGTACATGTTGTAACCATTGAATTGGACATCGGGATTTCGGGGCCCAAACTGTACTGACTGGCTGCCGACCTGACCATGGGCAGGGGACCTGATATTGGTGCACGGAGCTGAATACGGGGTGGAACCGTACAGATGCTGGGTGAGAGGAGAACAAACCGCAGGCTGAGGGATGTTGCTTTGGAATTGGGGTTGTGGATATTGCGGGATCTGATCCTGGCAAATCTGGCTTCCTGACATGCGATACCCGCTCTGCTGCTGATTGGACTGATCGTGAGGAGCAACAAACTGACCACCAAAAGCTGAGTTGGGTGGCTGACTCGCGTTGCCATAAGGACTTTGACCCTGAGCCCCAAACTGATTCTGAACATATCCGAACTGCTCTTGGTTGGCACCACTAAGCTGCTGACTCTGCCCAAGCTGATTCTGGGGATAAAACACAAACTGGTCCTGAGCACTGACCTTTGGGAAGGAGCTTGATTCGCCTCTCAGTCCGTATTGCCCACCATAAGTAGATACTGGGATGGGGGGAGGTCTTGACATGCCCCCGTGAGTCGTCATTGGAAAAGAGCTAGGCACACCATAGGAGATTGGTGGGGGCACATTGTGAAAGCCTTGCCTAGGTGAGGATGGGGGAACAAAACCAGTGCCGGTGATAGTAACATCGGGCTCTTCCCTGATTTCTTCATACGACCCATCGGGGTGGCGGATTATGGCGACGCCTTGCATGCGCATTACTTCGACATAGCGAGCCCAACCGGCCTCTTCACGGGCACGAGAGGCTTCGAGAGCAGCACGGAGAGAAGCTTCCTGAGAGAAGTTGAAGCCTGGGTGAGGGTTAACAAACGGACTTCCCGAAGGTGTCATATGAGGACCCCCGCCATAACCACTGCTAGGAGAGGCATTCAGAGCTATGTTTGGTCCCGCATTTTGACCCTGATCCGGCCCTATACCCTGACTGACATTCTAATTCTGAGCTGGATCAACACCCGCATTCGGACTCAAACCCGCTGAAACCTGTGAATCTGCCATCTCTGAGACTGCTGGAAACGAATCCCTGACTGGAGAGAAACTGATTAACCGACCACCCGGAACTCTGACCCAATACGTGCTAGCTGAAAGGGGGAGAGAACGGTTTTAGGTAGGGGAGAGGATAGGCTTAGGACGGACTCATGCATATGCTCTTTTTTATTTTTATATATTTTTTTTTATAAAAATGATTTTTATTAATCCTAGGAATGGTTGGAAAAGGGGGACACCTTCTTTTTCGCATTCTACGCTATTCCTGGATTAGTGGGTTCCATCACTACATCTATAGACCCCCTGTATTCCACCTGTATTGCACCTCCGGGACAGACAATCCCGGCAGAGGTCCTATAGGGCACGTGGAACCCACCAATCGAAAGGGAGAACGAACCTATGGGCATACAGGTCAAAACAAGTCAAACTCGGGGTTTTCAAAACCAAATCCAAGTCAACGTCTAGACTCGAGAGGAGAGAGGGTCGAACGTACGTTTGAATGTACGAGACCGCCATTTACAGGTATAATCCCGGATGAATTGGGCATGACCTCTCCTCTTTTCGAGTTGAAAATCTGGCATGGCCTCTCCTCGCTTAGTGGCGAAATTTCGGCATAAATCCCGTTAGTATGCGCCAAGAATTTGACATGGTCCCGCGTCGGCACATGTCGAGAATGCGTCATGACTTCTAGCGAAGCCAAGTCGAGAAATTGACATGTACCTACGTCGAGACATGTCAAGATTTTGACACGTACTCACGTTGAGTTATGTTGTTATTTCGACATAAAGAGGGAGAGTATGCCAAGATTTTTGGGAGACAAAGTATGACTCGGACTTTGTGAGAAAATTTTGAAAACCGAGTTTGAAAGTGTTTTGAAAAGTATTGGCCAAAAACCAACCGGTCACGGTAGAAAGTGTGTCACGGACAAGTGTTGGCTGACTTACAGGCTAGGAGGACTTTAGGCGCTCAAGCGTTAGCGAAACACGTCACTTTCCGCGATGCCGTCCGTACACTCCCGGGTTCTAACTCTATGTGCGGGTAGCGTGCGAGTAGTGTGAATGTATTTCTCTAGGAAAAATATATTTTTTTTTGCTTTTTTGTAAAAGATTTTATTTTGTTTTTTTTTTATGCAATATGCAAAAAGGAAAAAACAAGAGAATGAGTCAAAGCATGACAAAAGGGTACTGCCCCAAATGTCCAAGTTTACCAGTAGCTGTAGTCTGGAATCATCCTGCCCTGTTCTGATCAACGGGAAGAGCAAATAGAAAAGGGGGAAGCCCCGGCTCCCAAGAAAAATGCCACATACCAAAGCATATAGAGCATAGAAGCATGGCAAGGCCCATATGAGCACACAAAATGACACAATGCACACACAAGGAGAATGTAGAAATTGTCCAGGTTGATTTGAAGAAAGTTAGACCCTCTTAAGAAAAACTCTTTTTTTTAAAAAAAACAAAAGAACGACACTGGTACGTGGGATTGTTAGACCACCATTTATCCCAAGCCCCGGGTTAGGGAGCGATACAGGAAGGTTAGTGGTTTCCACCTATATACCAAGTATCGTCTTCATTTTTTTCTTTTTTTTTTTAAAAAAAAAAACAAAAGTTTTTCAATGTAGATCCCCAGCGGAGTCGCCACTGAATGAACGCTCTCCGGAAAATTAATGAAATCATTTTTTGAAATGAGGAAATTTTCCTTGATGAAAAGGTTTTCCGGTTTTTGGGAGTCGCCACGCCGTTTTTAAAGGAAAACATTGAAAAACCTATTTTAAAGAGAATTTTGGGTTCGGGAGTCTGGTTACGTGTTTGGGAAGAGCTAGAGAGTTCACCCAACACGCCTCTTTCGAGACTTTCAATCAACATTGGACAATTATAGACATTCAAAGTGTGTGTGCGATATGTGTCAACAAGTAAGGCATGCAAATTTGGAGTTTCATTGATGGTATATGGACTGAATACAACTTGTGAGCCATGATAGGGGGCCACACCCTTTACATATGATGATTTTCATCACAAGGCAGAAGGCTAAGACAATCTTCTCAGGAAGCTCTGATGTCGTCCGACACAGGACTTCCCATGAAGGGGATGTCGAACGACAGAAGGCCTCATGGTCAGATTGTCTTTTACAATGACAAGGCCATTCTGGGACTGGAACAATATTATTTCACCCATTGACGACACTATTTTAGTGGTCTAAGCTCAGTTTGGGGGTTGATAGGAGTGAGAAAAGTCATGATTGACTTTTTAATGATACGGATGTCATATGACATAGAACATCCGAAGTCGTCTATGTCATATGGCAAACCGCCTCCATCAATAAATCGCACCCAAACAAACCTTAGGCACTCCAAATAGTGGCTTATGAGCCAAAAAATACTTAGGTAAGCTTTGAGTTACGAAAGGGGATCAAATCTGACAGATCTGAAGTCCAAGAAAGGCTTTATAGCCTTCTAGGAGCTCTATGTCGTATGACACAGGATCTCCAGAGAGACATGTGTCGTCCGACAAGAGTGGCCTATTTCAGTGCCCTTCAGTCTGTTTGATTTCTCCTTTGTTCTCAAAGCAAACCAAGCAACTTTATTAACTGTAAGCAGTAATATAGTAGTATTATGTGAGTATTATGGGAGGATCACATGGCTTTAGTGGCCAAATGTGATAAATCACATGTTTATGGCCACTTTTATGTAGCCATCACCTCCTAACTCAATGGAAACAAACAAAGATTTAAACTTTATTGATGCTAATGTCACCAAATGTCTAGATCTGAGGTGGGGAGAAGTGAATATTGAAGATCCACTCCTCCACCACCTTTATCAATCAAAAATCCCAATATTTCACATAATATCTAAGCAAATGACATGTAAGGTGATATGAGTGTATTTAAGAGTTATTTAAAGAGAGAAAGGGTTTAGTGGCTACCTATTGTAGTCCACAAGGTAAGAACACCAGTAGTATGGTGCTTACCCCTTCAACACACCAACAAAGGAACCTTTTCTTTGGATCTTGGCTTTGGTGTATGTGTGAGGAGGGAGGTGAGTGTGTGTATGAGAGAGAGAGAGACTCTATTTTTCCAGAGTTTCCCTTATTTTTACTGATATCTTCCCAATACTCTCCCCCAATCTCCCTTAAAAATGATCAGCCATGCCTTATATTTATAGGCAGTCTGATGGGAGGCTTTATGTCGTCCGACAGAGGCAGTTAAACCGCCTTAGTGTCGTCCTGTGTCGGACGACAGCGTACATCATTTAGGGATACTTGGGCCGAATGGATGGCAGGCCCAATGGGTTGAATGGGCTGTTGGATAATTGGACTTAATTTGCTTCTTTAGCAATTACATGAGCCCAAAATTAATTAAAAAGTGGACCCAAAACATGAGTTCGGGTCGGGGTACTCACAAGGTCCTCCATGCAGGCGTGGTATTTTTGCAAGCCTAGGTCTATGTTTTTCCACTTGTTGGAAACTTGGTTGATGATCAGGGCTGAGTCCCCATTAACTTCGATTTTCTGGACGTTCCTTTCGAGTGCGGCCTGTAGTCTGGCGGCGCAGGCTTCGTATTCGGCGGCATTGTTGGTTACCTCGAAATTGAGCTTTATGGTAATTGGGGTGTGCTTGTCCTTGGGATCAACCAATAGCATACCGATGCCATTTCCTTTTTTGTTGCCTGCTCCATCGAAGAACAGTTGCCATTGATTTTTGCCTTCGAGTGCGAAGATTCCTTCGTCTGGAAATTGTGGTTCGAGGCCTCGAGCCTCGTTGGTTGGGAAGTCAGCCAGCTGTTCGGCCATTGCCCATCCCTTGATTGACTTTTGGTTCACGTACTTGATGTCAAATTCCGCTAGGAAGAAAGACCATTTGGCGAGCCTCATTGATAGAGATGGTTTGTCGAAGAGGTACTTGACTGGGTCCATTTTGGAAATCAAGTGCACCGTGTGCGACTGCACGTAGTGTCGTAATTTTCCGACGACCCATACTAGAGATGCGCAGGTTTTCTCGAGGGCTGAGTAGTTGAGTTCGCTGCCTTGAAACTTCCGACTGACGAAGTAGATGGCGTTCTCGACCCGTGACTCTTTCTTTTCTTGACAGAGCATGGCTCCAACTGCGGTGTCGGTCACAGTTAGGTATAGCAATAATGGCTTCTCCTCATGGGGAGGACAGAGAATCGGAGGACTCACAGGGTATGCCTTTATTTCTTCAAAGGCATCTAGGCGTTCTGAGTTCCATTCAACGTCGGCATTCTTCTTCATTAGTTTGAAGATTGGCTCGCACATGGAGGTCAACTGATTGACGAAGCGGCTGATATACTGCAGGCGGCCCATGAAGCTTTTCACCTCTGTTTGAGTTTGCGGTGGTCTCATTTCGATGATGGCCTTGATCTTTTGAGGATCAACCTCGATGCCTCGCTCGGTGACCATGTATCCCAAGACTTTGCCTCGGCTGACCCCAAATGTGCATTTGGCATGGTTTAACCTCATCGAGTGTTTTCGGAGGCGATTGAAGAACTTTCTCAGGTCTGTGAGGTGTTGTCCATCTGATCCCTTTGAGTGGACGATCATGTCATCGACGTACACTTCGATCTCTTTGTGGATCATGTCGTGGAAGAGGGAGGTTGCTGCCCGTTGGTAGGTAGCCCCAACGTTCTTTAGTTCGAACGGCATCACTGTGTAGCAGTAGGTTCCCCAGGGGGTTGTGAAGGCTGTTTTTTCTTGATCTTCTTCGACCATCTTGATTTGATTGTAATCGGCAAACCCGTCCACGAAGGACTTGACCTCGAAATTGGCTGTAGTGTCCACCAACATGTCGATGTTCGATAGTGGAAAATCGTCCTTGGGACTTGCTTTGTTGAGATCTCGGAAGTCCACGCAGCAGCATACTTTTCTGTTGGCCTTGGTGACCGTGACTATGTTGGAGAGCCATGTAGGGTACTCGATCACCCTGATGAAGCCGACGCAGAGCATCTTCTCGATCTCTTCTTTGAATTGTAAAGACCATTCTGGCTTGATTCGGCGTAGCTTTTGCTTGATGGGCTTAGCCTCGGGATTCAAGGGGATCCGATGTTCTACAATGTTTGGATCTAATCCGGGCATGTCTCGATAAGACCAAGCGAACACGTCCACGAACTCTTTGAGCAGTTCAGTCAATGCGTATTGCTCTGTGTCGGTGAAGAAACTTCCGATTTGGCGTCTCTTTTGGCTCTTCAGCGCCTCCCAAATTCTCTTTGGTTAAAACCTCCTCGGCAGCTTGGGCCCGATTTTTCTCTCATTTGACAACATGCTTAAAGTTGTGCTTAATGTATTGTTCGTTTAATGTGTCTGCTTCTTTATCAAGTGAATCATTATTAACTGTTTGTGTGTTAGTTAATTTATCAGTTGTTAAAGATGCAATGAGAGGATACTTGGAAAGATCGAAGCATTCATTAAGAGCATACGGGAATACATTATTGGCAATGAGTTCGTAATCTTCTGGCGTGAGGCCATCAGATGACTCGAGGGACTCGAATTCAAAGAGAATGGACTCAGGATGGGTTTTGACACTGGACTCTAGGACTCGAGGGTTCAGACCAAGTTGTTCAATCATGTCCTTTTTGCTGGCGGTGGGTCTGGAGAAGGTGGCCCAGTTATTGAGTGGCAATGAACTTGATAGGAGGCGGGGTTTGAAAGGCTTCGTGTCACCGTTCCCGATCATGGCTATCATAGAGTTATCAGAAACAAAATCGATTAGGTCTGGCACCTCGATTTCTTCATTGAAGAGCAGGTGGAGCAGGGGCTCGTTCCAAGCATCACCTGCAGAGTCTTTCGCTCTTCTCTTGGGCATTGCTAACTCGAATGCTGACTCGTCCCACTTGTTGGGGCAGGGGTGTTGACAGAGAGTTTTTCGAGTTCTTCTGCCAAAGAGGGGGTTTTCCTGAACCAAAATTCATTGTGAATAGTGGTGTTCGTGGGTCCCGACAGAGGTGGTGCGTCGAGAAAGGCTCTTCTGACGGGATTTGGCTTGAGGCCTCTGAATCTTGCCAGGTTCCGCTGGAGCTTGTCCATGGTTGTCGGCCAGTTTTGTTTGGCGTTGATCAGCTCGGTTCCCTTTTGTGTGTCTTCGTTCAAGTTGTCATCTTTCTTTGTGAAGTACCTGTCATGTCGAAGCTGTAAGGGCGAAGATCGGAGACTGCGGGCAAGCCTCTTTTGCTATTGGCGGAGCATTTCCGTGCGGCTTTTCTATCTTCTGCGACGTCTTCGGGAGTAGTAATGTATCCCAGGCCATGGAGGGTATTTTTCTCTTTGATATTGATGATTTGTTGGGTACCCTGATGGCGTTTTCCCAAACCAAGCCCCGGGATTTAGTTCATGCGCTTCATCATTTTCATCGGGGGAGGGATCTGGTCCCAGATCAAAGGCAGGTCTTTGTGGCACACCTTGGCCTTTGGGCTTTCAATGGTGAACCCTGTCAGCATCATGCCATCATTGTCGTGTTTGATCTCTAAGACCGGGATGCCATTTGTGTCGGTCCTTTCGGTGACTATGCTATCACCGTAGATGATGGTTGGATCTGTTCCTTGGATGAACTTTACGCACTGATGGAGGGTGGATGCCACCCCATTGATCTGGTGTATCCATGGGCGTCCCAAAATGGCAGTGAACGTGATCGGGATGTCGATGACCTGGAAGTCGATCGGGACCATCTGCTTTCCAAACCACAGGTTCAAGGTGGCTATTCCTAAGACTGGGCGAGATGTTGAGTCGTATGCCTTGATTACCTGAGTTGAGGGTTTCAGATCAGTTGTTTTGATTCCTAGCAAATCCATCATTTTTGATGGAAGGACGTTCATGGATGATCCCCCATCTACCAAGACCCGAGGGAGACGGCGCTCGTCAAGTTGAACTGTTATGTAGAGAGGCTCATTGTGATCAGCCCCAAATTTTGGAAGGTCGAGCTCCGTGAAAGTGATGATATTGCTGTAATGGACATTGCCGATCATCTGAACCGCTTCATCAGGTGTCACAGTGATGGGAACCATGGTCTGGGCCAGGCTTTCTTCCAACTTGAGTTTGTGCGGGTAAGATGAAGTGAGCAAGGACCAGAGTGAGATGTTAGCCTGAGTATGCTTGAGATGAGTTAAGATAGGATCTTCAGCCTTTGGGTCAAGGGTTTCGGCTTCTTTGGCGTAGGCCCCCTTTTCAGTTCGTGGCTCAGGTATGGCTGGCCTTTTGTCTGCCCGTGGAGGATTCGTTGGTATTTGACTGGAACGTGTCAGAACGTTCACCTCTGGCTTCACTGCTTTGCTCGTCTCTCCTATTTCTGTAATGAGAGGGCCTTGGTTGGCAAAGGGCCATACTGCGCACTTCAGTTCGTTTACCGTCATTGCTTTTGTCGAAGCATCAACAGTGGCTTTGAGATCTTCCCAAGACAGGGGTTGAGGATTTGGATCCTCGGGCCATCGGTGGCGGTGTGGAGCTCGTCCCAGCTGATCATGGAGCAGACATTGTCATGGCCTCGTGCAGAGTTAAGCTGAGGAGATTTGCTGGAGTAGATGACGTAATAGTCAAACTTTCCTGATGGTTCTCCAAGGGTTCCAACTGTGGGGTTGCCGGATTCGTATCTCTTCTTTAGTTTTTGTTGAGAAGAGGGTTTCTTCTTTCTTTGAGGGCGGCCCTCGTTCATTTCATTTTGGAATTCCATTTCCAGATAAGCAGTGCAATCGCAGACGTCCTACCAGATGTGTTCGTTGTTCGATGGTGGTATCGGGACCTCAAGATGTTGACCGGACATGTCCTCCCCCAGGGGGTCTTGTGGTTTTATGTCGTAGCTGCATGGCTCGTATGAGGGCAACAGATTGACTTCTGGGAGACCATGAGAGATGTTAGAGACTGTAGGAGCAGGCATGCCTTTGGAAGTCCCAGGTGGTTGGGGGGTGGCTAATGTTCCGAAGTGGTGCATGGCACCTTTGATCCAGGCTTGTTGTTCACCTTGGCGTTTCTCAATAGCCATGAGGACTTACCAAACTTCTTCCAATGTTGGGAAATTTCTCGGGGGTAAGGTCCCATTTTCTTCGCTGTTATCCACTGACTTGGCCATGAGGATTTGAAAGACTGTCCTGGTGGCTGTACTGGAAAGGATCTTGGACCTTGCGGCTTTGACACTGGGAGAGTAGTTCCCGGGTATTCTTGATCACTCTCGGTTTGCTGGAGGGGGTGACGGGCAAGGTTTAGACACGGGAAGGCCTTTCGGGATAAGGGGGAAAGCTCACGTGACATGCAGTTTCCGCTTCTTTTATTTTTTATTTTTTTATTATTTATTTTTGTTGTTTTAATTTACTTAAAACGTGTTTTCTCAGAGTCCTAGGTAGGTTGGAAAAGATTGCTCTTCTTTTTCGCAACTATGCTAGATCCTGGGTCAGTGGAGACCGTCTGTGCGGCTATAAGCCTCTCGTTTTTCACCTGTATTTCGACATCCCAAGGTGGACAGCCCCGGGCTAGGGTCCTATAGGGCAAGAGGTTTCCACCGGCCTAAAAGAAAAATCGAACCTAAGGACCGAGCCTGTCATGTTCGTTTTAATGCGTTAGCCATGTAAATAGTGAACCGAGCCGGCCATTGAGTCAAGATCGGGTCAAGAGTTCGGCATGACCTCTCTTTACCTTGCTTGCGCAAGGGATCTGTGACGTTAGGCGTTGGCTGGGTCATATCGTCATGGCTGACGTATTAAAGGCTTGATGACATGGTGTCATGTGAGCATGGATATATATCCGGGACGGAACATCATCTGGGTGTAGCTTCGGAAAATCAAGATCGGGTCAAGATTTTAGTATGACCTTTCATCGCTTTGCTTGCGCAAGGGATCTTGAGTTCCGAGCTTCGACTCAGAAAATGGCCGGCATGGGATATGTATCCAGGCTTGTATGACACGGACTGGGTAAAAACCAACCGAGTCTGGACAGAGTGTGACTCAAGACTCAAACGTGCAGGGTTGACGTTTGGCTAGGATGGGATGTTTGGAATGATCCCGTGCGCATCCAAGAGGCCCAGGAAGACCAAACGGACTGCAAATGAGACCACTCCGGGTTAAGAGTTGTAGTGTGCAGTGTATCCGAGGCAGCAGTGCGCGTAGCGTGCGATGTAACCGAGGCAGTAGTGCGAGTAGTGTGCGGTGTAACCGAGGAAGCAGTGCGCGTAGTGTGCGGTCTCTAAAATTCTTTTTTTTTTCTGAGTAAAACAGAAGTTTTTGAAGAATTTTAAATGTATGTACACGGATGTATATTGATGCATTTTTTATTGTATTTTTATTTTTTTTTGTAAAATAAAAAAAAGTAAAACACATGCACACACACAATAGTTAAAGAAAGGGGTAAAATGAAAGTTTGATCCTCATCATTGTTTTAAAAATCTTTTAGTTTTGTTTAAAAGTTTTTAAAACAAAATATTCTCCAGCGGAGTCGCCAACTAAAATTACCCGGGTTTCGTGCTCGCGCGCGGATTTTTGCCCCCCCGGCCCAATCTCGCATCTTTCGTGCGTTTGCGTTCAGGAAGTCTCCCGGATCCGATAGGCAGCTCGATCGCGCCCCGGCATCTGGCTCGTTCCGTTTTGCGTGTTGGAGGTGTCTCACTGTGTTTTGCTTGTAGAGTCGCCACGCCGTTTTTATTA
Source organism: Adenophora triphylla var. japonica (assembly GCA_022495995.1). NCBI lineage: Eukaryota > Viridiplantae > Streptophyta > Magnoliopsida > Asterales > Campanulaceae > Adenophora > Adenophora triphylla. Next base: position 183,369 of record JAFEMH010001569.1, read on the forward strand.
AGCCAAAAACATTGAAAAAGGGCATCAGTTTAAAAATAAATTATTTTTGTTGTGTGATGAGATTTTGAGTTCGGAGGTCAGATGACTCCTCGGGAAGAGAATATTAGAATATTAGAGCTCACCCGAGTCGCCTCGCAAAAACGAGTCTTTCGGTACCCCTTATATTCTTTAACTGTTGTGTGTGTGTGTATGTGCTTTTTTAAAAATGCATGTTGTGTCGGATGTCTTCATTGTACACTGCTTTATTGAAATGTATTGAAATAGTGTAGGAAGGAAGCCTTACCAATGTTGATTCGTGTCTGTCTTCCGCTGGGGAATAGTATATGAGGATGGAATAGTGTTCCGGTACGGACCGGGATTGCTTCGGGATGAGCCGGTTGTCTGCGGACAGAGTTTCGGCGTGCGTTGGATTGTCTGCTGTGCACTCGGGCAGAGGTTCGGCCTGCGTTGGGATCGCAGGGATCACTCGGGCAGAGGTTCGGCGTGCGTTGGGATGGCAAGAGTCACTCGGGCAGAGTTTCGGCGTGCGTTTGAGTTGCCGGTTTGACTCGGAAAGAGCCGGGACGCCTCGGGAAAGACCAGGCAAGGCCTCGGAGTACCACGAGGGGCCTCAGAGTACCTCGAGAGTGCCTCGGGGCAGCGTGGGAGCGTCGCGAGAGCGCTCGGAGAGGCTTCAGAGCACCGCGAGGGGGCTCGGAAGGCCTCGAAATGATCCGAAAGGGGCCGAGAGTGCCTCGAGAGGACTTAGAGGGGTGCCAGAAGGCTGGGGGGAGAGGAGAGAAGAGGGAGATGTGTGAAATGAGGGAGGGGGAGCCCTCTATTTATAGTGCCAGATTTTGTGCAAGAAGGTCCGTACGGACCTTCTAGGTAATCCAGAATTTTGGTTTTTCTCGATTTGAGGGAATATGTGGACTTTAAGAAGATTCAGCAATGATGGTGTCTGGTTGCAATAAGGTCCGTACGGACCAACCTTGCATGAAATAAGGTCCGTACGGACCAACTATGTAGCTGGGTAATTATTACCTCCGGGATTTGAGGGAATAACTTGGACTTTAAGGGGATTCAGTAATCATTGTGACAAAGAGGTCCGTACGGACCATATTTGCTTTTCCAATTTCTGAAAAATCCCTAAAAAGTCCTTTTGTGCTTCTTTGTCCCAGAAAGGTCCCTCCCTTGGTTTGGTTGGGGGTTTTTGAGGGTTTTGAGTGTCACGGGTCTTCGAGACTGTGTTTGTGAGTCTGCGGTGTTTCCCGTGTGCTTGGAAGAGGGTGATCCAGATTGGGGTATTACAGGGTCGCTGCCTTGGTGCTGGTGAGCCTTTTGTTTTCTTTGATATCAGCTGGTGTTGGCACATAATCGAGCCCCTGGACTGTAGTGTGGTCCTTGACTTCGATGACTTGGTGTTGGCCTTGTAACCTCTTGCCGAGCCCCAGTCTCGGGATGAAATTCATGAGCTTCATCATCTTCATGGCTGGAGGGATTTTATCCCAGAATAGTGGAAGGTCCACGCTGCATATTTGGATCTTGGCGGTCTCCAAGGTGAACTCAGTTAATGCCATATTGTCGTCATGCTTGATTTATAACACTGGAATGCCGTTGGTGCAGGTCCCCTCGGTGGTGACACTATCGTCGTAGACTGTTGTCAGCTCGTTGCCTTGCATGAACTTGATACATTGGTGAAGGGTGGATGCCACGCCGTTCATTAGATGTAACCAGGGTCGTCCCAGGATGGCTGTGAAAGTGATAGGAATGTCCAATGCTTGGAATTCGGTGGGGATCATCCGCTTGCCGAACCAGAAGTTTAGAGTAGCAACCCCAAGAACTGTGCGGGAAGTAGAATCATAGGCCTTGACAGTGTGGACTGAAGGCTTCAGATCTGTGGGCTTGACGTCAAGCAGGTCCGTCATCTTGGCGGGCAAGACATTCATTCTGGAACCTCCGTCTACCTATATACGGGGAAGGCGACGCTCGTCCAACTGAACTGTGATGTAGAGCGGCTCGTTGTGATCAGCCCCAAATTTTGGCAGGTCCAAATCTGTGAAGGTGATGATGTTTCCATAGTGGATGTTGCCGATCATCAGAATTACTTCTTCTGGCATTGCGTCCATGGGGACCATGGTACGGGCCAAACTTTCCTCTAGCTTGAGCTTCTGAGGTTATGAAGATGTGAGCAGGGACCATAGGGAAATGTTCGCCTGGGTCTGCTTAAACTGAGTGAGGATCGGGTCCTCCTTTCCGGAACTTGTTTCTTCGGGAAGACCGGGTTGCGGTTCTGGCTCTGTCGGCTTTTTGGTGGCCTTGGGCGGTAGCACATGGATTTGACCCGATCGAGTTAGAATTTTGATGTCGGGCTTGGTCCCGTTTGAACAGGTTGCTTTGAGCTGAGCCATAGTCAGAGGAGAATTTTTTGAAGCACAGGGCCATATGTCCTCCCTCAATTCGTTGATTGTTGATGTTTTCCCGGGGGCCTCGGTGGTTTTCCGGATTTTGTCCCAAGATGCTGGTTTAGGTGCCTCTGCGGGGAAGGAGCCTATGGTTCGCCGCAGTTGTTAGAACGTCAGTATGCAGCAGTGGTTGCTAGGACTGAACTGTGTATTATTGACCTTCCGGGGGAGGTTAGAGAGTTGTTGGTTCAAGCGAACGGTCTCTTTGATTTCTTCACGATATACTGCGCTTCTTTCCTTCTTGCTGAGTAGGCTCATGGCATTCTAGAGTTGGGACAGGCAGTAGTCATGGTTTGCTAATTTTCCTCCACTTTTGGCCCAGATCAGCTCTCTTGCAGTAGATCCTTCGTCAAGAGCTAACGCTTGCGTTTCATCCCATGTGAGAATAGCCAGTGCTTCTTTGAACCGTATGCGGCAATCTAGATAAACTTCCATCGGGGAGAGCTTTCTCTGCTGCTTTAACTGAGTGGCGGGTATGTCGGAAGGTGAGTCTACGGCTTCTCGAATGTCTGCCCATGTGACTGGTTTTTTACCCAGTTGGTCATTTTTGTAAACGAATGCGGTAGTCTGTGGAATCTCCCTAAGCAGTTGTTAGAGATGTATTTCCATCTTTCTCTTCATTTTTGAATAGACCTTCCTCTTTCAGTTGGCCTTTCAACTAGAGAACGGAAATGATCCGCTCACATCCTCCCAGGACCCTTGGGATTCTGGTTTTGTTGACTTCACGGCCGGCTTGGAAGAGAATAGTTTCGTCGTCTTCGTCGTTGCTTTCACAAAGGTCTTGCTTCTCTCGGGGAGATAAGCGCTTGTATTCCTCATGCTGCCGGGCTAGATATTCTTGGTGCTGTGCCATTCCATCTCCTAGGTCGCTGGGACCGTTGACCGCACTCCTTTGCCAGAGGGGGTTTGCTGAGAGGCGATGGTAATCGAAGAAGTCGCCGTGGGCAAAACCTTTGAGGTCGAACTGGTATAGAGTGGCCTCTAGCTTTCTGTCTGAGGCTGCTTGCGACGCTTTAAGGGCTTGGTCCCTATGGGTCTTTTGAGCTTAGTTTTCATCCTAGAGGTGATTTTCTTGTGCAGCTAGTTCCAGGAGGGCTTTCCTTGCAAGAGCTAAACAGTCTCCATAGGTGCGCGCTGTCTGACTGGTGTCTAGAAATGTAATCACATCCAAATCTCCAAATGGCGGAAATACTTGAATTATATTGACGAAGGAAGTTGTGCTGGGACATTCTATGCGGCCTTCCTTGAACTCGGTCACCAAGAAGTTTGCCCATATCTGCTTGATCAAACCAATGGGGGTGTTGAACTCTGCGAGGCTGATGGTCTTGTGGTCTCGTTCAAGAGCCAAGTCTATCAGAGCTAGTAGCTTGCTGGCGGGGTGCCTGAATTCGGGGCCGTGATAGCTTGGAACAGGGTCGAACTTGAGCATGTTGATGCTGAGGTGATCATTCCTTTCATCGGAAGCTTGATCTATCTCGCTGGGAGAACTCTTGCAGATGTTTTCAGGGTGGCTGCTGGAGGCGTTCCCGAGGCTGGTCTGACTTGTAGCAAGGTGGGGAGTTTTGTCTCCTTTGTCGGTGCCTTCGGCCTTGGCGGCGCTTTTGGCAGTGAGCTTGACTGACGGCATGGGCTGGTTGCAGCTGGGGCTGATAACTGGAAGTGATGACGAGCCTTGAGCTCTCATGGCCAGGGCCTCGTTTACCATGATCAGGCAATCGTAGAGGGTAACCTTGGCATTGCAGAATCTGACAATAAGGACCGGATCCTTGGCATCGTCGGGATATCTGGGGAAAATGATGTTGACAAAGTCATCGTCGGTTACGTGATCAGAAGGGTTCTTTGTCGTGTCAACCAGTTGTTTTCACTCTTCGGATAACTGTCTGTATTGGACATTGAGTTTGACAATTTCCATGGTATTGGAGCCCTCATCGTAAGTGACCTCGTCGGAACTGGTGCCTTCCTCAAAACTGAGCATGTGTATGTAAGGATCCCCTTGCGGATCTGTCGTGTCTTCCACTCTGTAGAGTCCTGATTCGTTGCCGTCTGATGGCTCAACCCAGATCAAAGGACGTCTCGCGCCCTGTCGCGAAGCTGGTGCTGCTAAGAAGATCTCATGCCCTTCGTTTGAGAAAAGGGGTTCGGTGGGCAATTCTGCGTGTAAGACATCCCAGCCGACTGCCATACATTCATCACAAGTGTGCTGGTGCATGTTGACCTTTATCATGAAGATTTCTTCGCCTGGCGGGGCCAGAGAGTTTGCTCGAAGGATGCTGACAAATCTTCGATCGGAGATAGGGGGTTTGTGTGCCCGTACCATTGCGATGCTCAGGGTTTCTTTCTAGTCTGCATCCAAGTTTCAGAAATGGAAGTTGAACTTGATGAACCTGACTGCTTCGGGATCTTCCTGCTCGAGGACGTTGACATAGTTACCAACTCCGGACTCTGAGGGGTTCTAATGAGATTTGCCCCGGTTGTCCTTTGGTCGGCTTGCATGAGGTAGCCACCGTGCCTGGCTGCGGGCACACTTAATTGGCATTTCGGCTTCATTCCCTATGAGGAAACTATCCCCTCTGATGACCTCGAGATCTCCTTATTGATTTATGAACTTGACACATTGATGGAGAGTGGAGGCAATGGCCTTCATGTGGTGTAGTTATGGGCATCCCAATAGAGCTGTAAATTCGGATGGGGTGTCCATCACGTGGAAATTTGCTGGCACCATTTGTGTTTCGAACCAGAGATCCAGAGTCACCATCCCTAGGATGGGACGAGACGTGTTGTCGTAGGCTTTGATAGTTCGGGCAGATGGGATCATGTGGCCTTCATCAATGAGTAAAGCTCGCATCATGCTGAGGGGAAGGACGTTGACTGCTGATCCAATGTCTACCAATACCCCAGGGAGGGAGATAGTGTTGAGCCGGATAGTGATGTACAAAGGTTCGTTGTGCCCCGAGGCCCCTTTCGGTAGGTCTTCGTCACATGAGGTGAGCATGCTGCCACACAGTCTGGAATCGTAGATCTGATCTCTTTCTGGAGAGGGAGAATTATCGAGCCATCCATTTCCTGTCTTTCTCTTGAGAGGCAAAGCTTTTGGTGGTGCCTCGGGATTGTGTCGAGGTAGCTTGTGGCAGTGGCCGCCTTTGGTCAGCACATTGATTGAGTGCGAGTGCCAAGTTGACTTTGAATTTCCTTTGCTGGCCCGTGCTCTAAAGTTGGGTAGGTTTAATCTTGACTGATCCTGCGGGTGATTAGGCTTCTGGTTGGCAGTAAAGTTGCCAAGGTTTGAGGTATTCCGGTGTCCTGAAGCCTGAGCTTTGATGTCAGCAGGATGTTTCGGCTTTCCCACCCCTGTCTGCTCTGAAGCTGTGCTGCTTGAAGGGAGTGAGGACTTGCTGGAGTATAGTACATAGTAATCGAACTTCCAGGATGGCTCTCCGAGTGTACCCACGCTGGTGTCTCCGGCTTCATATCTTTCTTTCAATTTTTGCTGAGAAGACTGTTTCTTCTGCTTCCTGGGGGAATCGCCCCTGATCATGTCCTGGAACTCATACTCAAGGCATTCGGAGCAATCACATACATCGTAACGGATGTGAACGTCTGATGAGGGCTTGGCTGGAAGAGGCGGAGGAGCTGGCTCTGTGGCAATCTTCTTTGGTACCCACTCGATGGAGTTTATACTGTTGTTGTTCGGAAAGGGGTTTCCGACTGTATTAGGTCTACGGGGAAGCTCCAACTTTCCATCCTCTATCAGATTCTGGATCTCATACCATACCCCAGGCAGTTGTAAGATGTGTGCCCGTGGTATTGGTGGAAGGCGCAGTATTTGCTTTTGTCGGCATTCACTACAGGATTCTTGGGTTTGTAGTTTTCAACGGGCTTGAGGAGGCCTTCTTTGATCAACCCCTCTAGCATCTTACTCAGAGGCATATCCAGCTTGTCGTAGCATACGGAAGGCAGCTTCTTGGGGGAGTCGTTGCTTTGTAGGGTCGGGTTTCTATTGTTTGACTTCTGTCCCTGATGGATGTAGTTGACAGAAGTATCCTTCCCTTTGCCGGGGGCTGGTGCAGGATTGAATGTAGCTACCAATTTTTCCTTGAGATCTGCAGGATTGATGGCTGATGAGCGTTCGGATGGACGGCCTCAAGCAGGACTTGAAGATCTGCATCTGCTCGTGTTTGGAAAGTGGCTCCATGATTTCGAAGAGTTTCCAGCTCCACCTTTTGTAGAATTCTCCAAGGCTTTCGTCTGTTTTCTGCTCGGTGGTGATTAAGTCCTCACGACTTGTTTCCCATTCCAGGTTGGATCGGTACCGCTCTAGGAAGATATTGCTAATCTGATCCCAGGTATGGCGATCTGAGGGCTTGACCCTTATGAACCACCGTAATGCTGAACTCTTAAGAGTATGCTGGAAATGATCGGCCATTTGCTGGAGGGTTGCCCCTTTTGCTCTCATGCCGAGAATGTAGGTGTCAGCATGCATCTGTGGGCATTCGGTCCCGTCGAATCTGTCCATTTTCGGCATTCTGAACTTGGCGGGGAGAGGCGTGACCATTCCCCGATCTATGGATCTGAGCGTTTCTTTCTTTGAACTGCCTATGTTGGCTTTCAGGTCTTTCATTTGTTCGATCATCCAGGCCAAGGCTGGGTCCAGTGGTGGACTTTGAGGCTCGGTGCCGGGTGCTGCCATGTGAGAGGCAGTGATTGGAGGTGGGAGGCTTGATATATGTGGATATATGGGGGCCTTTTCGGGATTGTATCAGGGTTTGTCCCCGGTGTTTTGAGGTTCTTGTATAGGCAACGGGTTGAACCCAGGAGGGTATTGGAGGACATTGATATCTGTTTGAGATGGTCCAGCGGTGCACTAGTTGTACTGAGTGATGGGAGTAGTACTGGATTGGCCGTATATGATGGGGGTGCCTTGAGAGGTGGCAACTTGGAGCCTCGGTCGGCTGTTTCCTTGGTTTGAAGGAATCCTATAACTTGGCGGGGGAGGAACCTGGTTGAAGGCTTGAGGATCTGATCGGTGAGGATCGTCGTCCTCGATTAGGACGAAAGTACCGTCTGGTTGGGGGATAGATGCTATACCCCATTCATTTAGAAGATGTACCACAAAATTCTGCTGATCGTCTTTCTGCCTTTTGTGAACCTCATAGGCCCGGATGGCTTCTTCCAATGTCATATCTGTTACCGGTGGCGGGGTTCTGTTCCCGTCACGATTTCTCGATGAGTCTGACATGTCGGAGAGTCTGGCTGAAGGAACTGAGGGAACTGAAGAACTTTCTGATGCGGCCGTAACTATAATTTTGGCGAGGCACTGACCCGGAATTCTGAACCACTTTTTGTTCGCTGCAGGGAACGAAAGGCAGGGTTTAGGTTTCAGAAAGGGTATTTGGCTCAGGGTTTCGGGCTTGTGCAATGTGCAGTTACCGCTTAATGTTTACTTAAAACGTATTTTCTCAGAGTCCTAATTGGTTGGAAAAGATCGTATCTTCTTTTTCGCAACTAACCTAGGGCTTGAATCAGTGGATCTCATCACTACGTTTATAAGCCCCTCATTTTTCACCTGTAAATCGTCTTCCTGGGACGGACAATCCCGAGCGAGGGTCTTATAAGGCAAGCGAGTTCCAACGACAAAGGAAAAAGTGAACTTAAGGCTAGCTGGTCATGTAAACTTTCAACGTATGTGACATGCGGGCCACGGTCGAAGTCAACGCCTTTAAGTTAAGGCATAAATCGTGCCGAAATTTCGGCATGACCTCTCCTGACTCGCTTGCGCGAGGGACCTTAGCTTTTGGCGCTGGCCAAGTTGTGGCTAGCATGGTGCATACGTTGAGGGTTTGATGACACGGCATCACATTGAACCTTCGGGTATGTTTTTAGCGTGGCTCCGCGTCAAAGTCAAGGCTGAAAAGCTAAGAATTCGGGTCGGGAACGACCTTCGATCTCAACTTTTAAGCTTGACTTGTGAGGGAGATCGGCGTAAAAGCATACACTTAGGCTTTATGACACGAACTAAGCCAAAAACCAACCGAGGTCTTGGACGAAGTGTGACACAAAGGGTGCATGGATTACACGGGCAAGGATGGGCTGTTGGGGACGACCCCGTGCGCGCTCGAAAGGTGTCTGGCAGACCAATCAAGCTGCAACTGAACGGTCATCCCGGGTTGAGGGTTGAAGTGTGCAGTGTACCGAGGCAGCAAGTGCGCGTAGCGTGCGGTGTACCGAGGCAGTAGTGCAAGTAGTGTGCGGTCACTAAATTCTTTTTGTGAGTAATATAGAAATTTTCAGAATGTGTTTTAAAGAATTTATGCGCAGTTCAAAATATAGCACGAAGAATCAAGTATGAACGAAAATGCACGAACATGTTATGATTTTTGAATGAGATGAGAATGCAACATCTTTGAAAACCTCCCGGTGATTTGAACAACATATGCACACAAAAAGCGAGAAAGGGTAAACGAAAGTTTGACCCACGGAATGTTTTTTTTAAAACAACGGCAGTTTTGAAAAACATTTTAATGTCCCCAACAGAGTCGCCAACTAAAATTACCCGGATCGCGCGTGGAGGAACGCGGCGAGCGGCATTTCGCGAAGTTGGGACCTCACCGGGAAAATGGAAGGGAGAGTCGCCACGCCGTTTTGTATTATGAGCCCAAACTTTGAAAATGGCTTTGAAGTGTGTGACATTTTGATTGGTAGCCAAAACTTAAAAAAAGGCTTTGAAAATGTGACGTTTTGATTGGTAGCCAAAACTTTAAAAAGGCTTTTTAGGACCAGAGATTGTTAGGTTCGGAAGTCACGTTACATTTCGGGAAGAGTATGTTGAGATCACCCGAAACGCCTCGTATGACGAATCTTTCTACCTTTCTCAAAATTGTGTGCGTGTGCGTGTGTATTGGATTTTGAAAAGGAGCTTGAATGACAAGCTTTAATCTTGGTTTGAATGACAAAAGTTGATTTGTGGTAAAAGAAGAGTGTTTGAATGACAAACGTCGGTTTTGAGTTTTGAGAAGAGGGTTCGAATGACGAACTGAAATCTTTAGTTTGAATGTCAAACGTTGATTTTAATTAAAGGAGCGTTTGAATGACAAACGTCGGATTTTGAGTCGAAAATGAGCATTTGGATGCCAAACGTCGATTTTGCGTTGTTTTGAAAACGGGGTTCTAGTGACGAACCTAAATCTTTAGTTTGAATGTCAAACGTTGATTTTAATGAAAGGAGCGTTTGAATCTCAAACGTCGGGTTTTGCGTTGAAAATGAGCGTTTGGATGCCAAACGTCGATTTTGCGTTGTATTGAAAACGGGGTTCGAGTGACGAACTTAAATCTTTAGTTTGAATGTCAAACGTTGATTTTAATGAAAGAAGCGTTTGAATGTCAAACGTCGGGTATTGCGTTGTTTTGAAAACGGGGTTCGAGTGACGAACTCCGATTTTGAACCGGACATTACATTGTTACCAATTTCATGAAAAAAGGCATTAAATAATATGCGATCGACGAGTCATTTTTTGACTCGGACTTTTGTAAGTAAATGCTATCACGAACCAAACGGTTCGGACTTGTAAATGACAGTATTTAAAGTGCGATATCAACGGAATCAAACGATCCGGACAATAAAGATGCGATCGACGCGCCAAATGGCTCGAATTTGTAAAGGTGCATAAATTAAATGACGGTATCGACGATCAAATGGTCCGGATTTTGTAAATGACGATCACGAACCTAATGGTTCGGACGGTAAACATACGAATCGACGGATCAAACAATCCGGACTGTAAAATGACATAAACGTAAAAACGGGGCCGGAATGCCGTTTTAACCCGAAATTACTTCTCTTACGGGAGAGAAGATGATTAAGGGGTAAAATGTATTGAACCCCATAGACGGCATTACGTCTACATTTAGAGCGTTTCTACCGGATTGAAACTAGTGTTTGACGCGTAAATCGAGGCGAAATGAAGTTTTAGAGAGAGAGTGTGTTACCTATGGCTAGGGCTTGACTCTTTGGCTCGGTTTACGTATACGGGATACGGTTTTGGTGTTTGAAAGGTGTTTCGAGGTTGTTTAGTTTGTGTTTGGAAGGAAAACGGGATTTTCACGTAAATCGAGACAAAATGGGGCTCGAGAGGGGGTTGAATGGCTTTGGGCCGTGAGGTTTGTGAAGAGAGGTAATGTTTTTCTTTTTTTTTTTACAAATGACAGCTCTTGTATTTATAGGGGTGAAAATGCAAAACAGGTTGGACGGTCTATGGCTCAATTTGGGGGGTTTTTGGGTATTTTGGAAATTTGGAGGACCTGATGAGAATTCTGGTTCTTCAAGTAAAACAGGCCGTCGGCCTATGTCTCAATTTCAGGGGTATTTTGGTCTTTTCACCCACGAATTTGATTGATGTTGATTTGGGGGCTTGTGCATGCGTGCCAAGTGTCCCGATGAGTCACCAGGGCAAGGGTTTTTGTCCCGTTATTCTCGATTTTTTTCATTTTTTAAATAACTGTCCGGAAAATGTCCGAAACGCTCCCGGAAAGTGCATTTTTCGAGAAAGTTGTACTTTTACGTGTGATAGCGTGTGTTGAGTACACTTTGATGTCAGGATGCACGGGGCAGTCCCGGGATGTCTCGTTGACTCGAGAGCGGGAAGCTTAACGGGTTCCGATTAACCTTGAAAGGGCCAATTAACGGATTCCGGTTAACTCTTAACGAATTTTGACGATCCTGATTTGGGTACTTACAGATGTGTCCTTACTTGGTGGCCCGTTTCCTCTATATTCTCCAAGGACTTCTTTCGTCACCTCCTTTATGGTATGTTCCATCTTAGTCCAAGTCGAATCTATATCCATATCCTTCATATTATCTGACCAAATACCGGTATCAACCATCTTAACTACAAATTTCTGTTGATTCTCCCCTTGAAGTCTCAATCACTTGATTCTAGGGTCTACCTGTGGTTTTCTCTTCCTCGAATTTTTCTTACTTCAAAAATCAAGTACCACCAGTCTATGTTGAGTTGCTGTGCTCTCACCGGAATAACCTTGCAATCGTATAACTCTTTCTACAAGCATTTCTAACTAAGAAGAAGTCAATCTGACTCGCATTACCTCCACTCCTATAGGACACCAAGTGAGATTCTCTCTTCTTGAACCAAGTGTTCATTATACTCAAGTCGTATACCAACGTAAAGTCCAGGATACTATTTCCTGCTTCATTCCTCCCTCAAAATCAAAACCTCCATGTATGCTCTCAAAGCTATGTCGACTAGACCCCACATGCCCGTTCAAATCACCACCAATCACTAATTTCTCACCACTAGGTACTCGTTGCACCACCGCCTCCAAATCTTCCCAGAACACTTATTTAATAGATGCATCCAACCCTACTTGTGGTGTATAGGCGGAAATAATAGTTATAATCTCATCACGTATCACCAGTTTAATGCCCATAATTCGATCAACTCTCCTGTACACTTCCACCACATCATTAATATACTCCTTATCAATAATGATACCCACTCCATTTCTACCCTTATCCTTTCCTGAGTACCAAAGCTTAAAACCCCAAGGTGATATTTCTTTTGCTTTCTCTCCAACCCACTTAGTTTCCTGTAGACACATTATGTGAATCTTCCTCCTCCTCATAACTTCCACCACCTCTACTGATCTCTCTGTCAAGGATCCAATGTTCCAAGTTCCAAAGCGCATTCACTACCCTTACACCTACCATGGACTAGCTTCTTTACCCGCACTCGTCCGCAATGCGAAAACCCTTGCATATTTGACACCACCCCCGGGCGAAGAGATGGCGCGTCGCTTTCGGACGACGACCTAGCAACCTTTGCATACTTATCACTACACCTAGGTCTTTGAAGTGTAGCGCGTCGCTGCTGAGGAAACGCCCCAACGATATTCATATTCCTATTCATGTCATGATAATGTGACAAAATTTTTACACTGGCTGTCACAAGCCTACCGCAACCCTCACTCTTTATCCTGTCTTGAAACAGGTAAGGATAAATCCTTGGTGGGTTTAAAAAACAGACAGACTACCCTTTAATTTTTTATTTTTTTTATTGATTAGAAAAAAATATTTTAGATTTTTTTTATTACTGAATTTTATTACAAAAAGTTAAATAAAAAAGATAGAAAAACTAAACAAATGAATTAATGAAAGTATACAAAAGAAATGAGGAACGTGCTACAATTTTTTTTTGTAATTTCTTATTGAATAAGAAAAAATGTTTTAGACTTTTTTTTATAACTGAAATTTAAAAAAAAAAAGGTATATAAAAATTGTTAGAAAATTTAAACAAATAAAAGTATAGTATAAAAGAAAAAAAAGGACGGTATCCTTTAAATTTTATTAATTATTGAAAAAAATTACGTGAGTAGAACAACCAAACCTTGCCCACTTATAATTAAGCGAGGACAATAGAAGCCTTTACCTTTTTTATTAAAATAGTTATCTAAATTTTAACCCATAAAAAATTATAGTAACAATTAAATAAATTATATTATGCTTACCTTAATCACTTTTCAATTTAGTTTCATCAAATTATTTATCTTTGCCGCCGAGAAAATCCGTTGGGTTGTCCCCCTAACATTTCTTTCATAAAATAGTAGTAAATCTGCAATTTACAAACTTAATAAGGAGTAATATTAACATTAAATAGTATTACCTTTTAATGATTTAGGAAACGATCCGGATAATATTTTTCTAATTTTTTATTGACTAGATAAATAATATTTTAGCCAAACTTTTTGTGAAACTATTTTTTATAAAAAGTTATAGAAAGAAAGATAGAAAAAACTAAACATATGAAAGTATATAGAAGAAAAGTCAAAAGAGGGACGGACATATTTATTTTTTATTTTTATTTTTATAAAAAAATTTATTGTCAGAAAACAATATTTTAGCCTCTTGTTAATTAGTGGTTTTTTTAGAAAAGTTATATAAAAAGATAGAAAAAAGCTAAACTGTATGAGATGAAAGTATATAGAAGAAAAGTCAGAGGGACGGACTACCTATAATTTATTTTTATTTTTAAAATTTTTTTATTGACTAAAATATTTTATCCTTGTTAATTAGCGGTTTTTTAAGAAAAAGTTATATAAAAAAAGATTGAAAAAATTAAACAAATGAAAGTATATAGAAGAAAAGTCAAAGAGGGACGGACTCACCCTATATTTATTTTTTGATTTTTAAAAAAATTTTTATTGACTAGAAAATAATATTTTAGCCTTTTTTAATTAGTGGTTTTAGAAAAGTTATATAAAAAAGATAGAAAAAATTAAACAAATGAAAGTATAGTAGAAGAAAAGTCAAAGAGGGACGAACTACCCTATATTTATTTTTTATTTTTTTTAAAAATTTTATTGGCTAGAAAATAATATTTTAGCCTTTGTTAATTAGTGATTTTTTTTTAGAAAAGTTTTATAAAAAAGATAGAAAAACTAAACAAAATGAAAGTATATAGAAGAAAAGTCAAAAGAGGGCGAACTTTTATATTTATTTTTTATTTTTTTTAAAAATTTATTAAGTAGAAAACAATATTTTAAGTCTTTGTTAATTAGTGATTTTTTTTGAAAAAGTCATATAAAAAAAAGATAGAAAAAAACTAAACAAATGAAAGTATATAGAAAAAAAGTCAAATTTAGAGACGGATACTAAATTTGTCTCTAAATTTAGAGGCAGGATGTTGAATCATCACTAAATTAGACGGATTCAAAATCGTCTCTAAATTAGAAGACGAGTTAAAATCTGTCTCTAAAGTTTAGGAGGAGCAGTTCGTGTCTAATTTAGAGAAATCTGTCTCTCAATTTAGAGACAATTTTGAATTGTCTCTAATTTGAGGAGTGCAATTTGTCTCTATTCCTTAGAGGATGCAAAACTAGTCTCTAAAATTTGAGGTGAAATGAAAATTCGTCTCCTAAATTATTAGAGACGGATTCAGATTCGTCTCAAAATTATAGAACGGAATTCGAATCCATCTCTAATTTATTTGTCTGTCACCAAATTAGCTACGAGTTCCGTCCGTCTCTAATTTTTCGTCTCTAAATCCGGTTTCCTTGTAGTGTGTGTCCGTAAAAAATTTAATGATGCACATAATAATCTTATTATAAATGTAAATAATTTTGCTATATTACATGTATTACAAATATTTTATATTTTGTCGTGAAATTTTACATACACAAATAACTTTTATGCAGGAACGATGTAGCAAAATGAATGCAGAATGGTTCCAAATCCAAATTTGTGGTATTAATTAAGGCTATGTTTCAATTACTCTGCACGGTTATACACGAAATATATAAATGTTCATTTTCTTGAAAATTTGCGTTGGTATTCCTATGACTATCTATTTAAGAAAATATGATTTCATTAATAAATAGTATTCATTTCCCCAAAAAACATGTCTTTAAATGAGTTTTCAAGTTTAAAATTTCCATATTTTAATTCATACTTGTAAATTGTTTTCAAAAAAGAAAATCTTGTAAATTAAAATTTATAAGAGAATAATGACAGTATGTATGCATAGTACTAAATTTTATAAAAAAAAAAAAAAATCCTCCAATTTTCTATTCCTAAAATGAAAATTAAATACTTTCTCTGTTCAAAATAATATTCCAATTTAACATGTCAACATTTTTAATAGTTTGTTTTTCTTTTCTAAAATTATCCTTAATAAATATCGATACTGAACTCACAATTTTAACAATCTATTTTGAAAATGAGAATACCCATTTTCGGAATGGGAGCATTCATTCAAGCAAAATAAAGTTATTAAACGCCGTCCGTGGGAATCGAGAAAACTGCAGGTTAAAGGTCGCTTTACCAGCTGAGCTAGGACGGCTCTGTGCAGCAGTAACAGTCTTCTTTATTACTAACTCCTTCATTATAAGAAAACAATTTTTTTCTTCTATTTAATTATTTATTTTCAAAGACAACTTCGAAAATTTATTACACATTTGGAATATCATAATATATTAATAATTTGAACATATTATTGTAATAAAATCAAGACAACTAACCAATTTAACTACCTTTTAATATGTGTGAAATTAGTTTTATTATAAATGAGTAGGAGAAGTAAAAATTTGGAAAATGGTTAATTTTACGGCCCCAATAACGTTTGTGAAACTCAAGCCTCACCTCAGTCCACTTCTTCTCCCCCATAAACCACCCTCCCCCTTCTTCTTCTTCTACTCTCTCTCTCTCTCTCTCTCTCTCCCTCTCTCTAACGTCTCATACAAATCCTGCAATTTCTCAATTCTTATCCCTCATTTCATAGTTATATTCAACCAAAATTATCAAATTAAATCAAACCCCACAAGAAGGGAATAAAGAAAATAATAATAAAAAAAGATGGTGAGGTTTTTATTGGAGATTTTAGTGTTGTGCTCTGTTCTTGTTGTTGTTTCTGCAAATGGGAATCCAAGAAATCTGCCAATTTTGTCATTTGATGAAGGCTATTCTCATCTTTTTGGTAATGAAAATCTCATGGTCCTCAAAGATGGCAAATCTGTTCACATCTCCCTAGACCAATCAACAGGTCCTAATTCTTTCCCTCTGTTTTTTTTTTTTTTATCTCCTTCTAATTCTCAATTCTTGGCCTGTTTAATATTACCCCCATCCCAAAATAAATGTTAGAAAATTTCAAATCTGCTAAAATTTGAAGAAAAAAAAATGGACATTTATTTTGTGAGTGAGGGGGCAAGTACTGGTGTAGTTTTTTTTTTTTTTTTTTTTTTTTAATGTAATTTTGTTTGCTGTTGTTTTTTTTATTTTTTATTTCACAGGTGCTGGATTTGTGTCACAAGACCTTTACCTTCATGGATTCTTTAGTGCTTCTATTAAGCTTCCTGCTGATTATACTGCTGGTGTTGTTGTTGCTTTCTATGTGAGTTTAACATTTGCTTTAAAAGAATTATATTTCAATTTTATCTTCTTCAGTGCATTTCTGAAGTTTTTTTTGGTTATTTTGAACTATTTATACAGAGCTGTGTTACTTTTATATTTTCTTACAAATATTTAATTTAATATATCATATTGATTGATGCATCCATACTTTGTATGCTTACTTCATGATATTGTGAAATTACTTTAATCAAATCCCAGACTTGTATATCTTTCATGTTTTCTCATCAATAATCCTCCACTCTCACCCTCCGTCCCAAAATGAATGACCAATATTTGTTTTTAAAATATTACTCTTGATCATGATAAAGAGTAAATTTGAAAAGTTTTGGTTATTTTTGGGGCAGAGGTATGTAGTATTTCATTTTATTAACATATAAAGTTAATTTAAATGAACCCCTTTTTGTCCCCTCCTTTTTTTTGTGTGGTGTGGGGCTTCAATTTTAGTTGTATTTATATCTAATTTAAATTGAATACAGATGTCTAATGGGGATACTTTTGAGAAAAACCATGATGAAGTGGATTTTGAGTTCTTGGGGAATATTAGAGGCAAAGATTGGAGGATTCAAACCAATGTTTATGGTAATGGAAGCACAAGTGTTGGCAGGGAAGAGCGATATGGATTGTGGTTCGATCCTTCAGAAGATTTCCATCAATACAGTATCCTATGGACTGACACTCGCATCTTGTAAGTCACCCAGAAAAAAAACCTCCTTGCTCGAATAAAAAAAGTTGATATTTTTTCGTGCTTTTTTGCAATTATAATATGAATTTGCTTATTATAAAGCTCATTTGGAACGGAAGATTGTGATATTTATCCACGCATCTTGCATTTATGAAAGAAATGTGTATTACAACAACCCAGCCTGGACTTGAATCATGATATTGCCTAATGCTTATAGAATGAACGAGCGAATTGAGGGGTTGTTTTCGGTTTACTATTTTTGGTTTTATACTTTGTTTGTGCTCATAAATTCTGTGTGTTTTTGATGGGTATGGACCACTGACTATATCTTTAACAAAATCTGGCCATATTCTAACATAATGGTCCATGGGGGGGGGGGGGGTTGGTAATATCATCTTTGTACAGCTGTGTTAGTATCATTGTCTATTTTGTGTGTTTTGTAATTTGTTGTGTCATTGCTCTGGACTGACTGAGATATTGAATCATCATCAGCTGTTATCATGTTCTAATTTTATATTTAGGAAGTCTTTTACTCCATCCGTCCCAAAATGATCTTCCCACTTTTTTTTTGCCGTTACTACGAAAAAACTTTAAGCAATAATTTTAGATTGATTAAATTATACAACAGCAACAACAAAGCCTTAGTCCCAAAATAATTTGGGGTTGGCTAACATGAATCCTCAATAGTACAATCAATAACAAGTTTTAGCTTTTCATTAGGATAATTAAATCAATCTAAAGTTATTGCTCAAAGTTCATTTGTGATAACGACAATTAAAGTGGGAATATCATTTTGGGACGGAGAGGATATTTATTTGTGTGAGGGAGAGAGATGTTACCACTCTGATTTTAGACGGCACATTGATTTTAGACGGCACATAACTTCTTAACGATAAGTGATTTATTTGTGTATTATTGTGAGGAATAATTACTGATAAATGCAATGTACTATACCCTTGATTTTACAAAAATGTAATGTACTATTTAGTGGCAGCATAATGCAACGCACTTTTTAGATTTTTTACAAATAATGAAATATTGTTAGATATCGTTAAAATTCATTTACGTAATTTGGAGTGACAATGTTTATGTGGCGAGACCAATTCATTGATAAACTAACACCAGGTTAACAAATTTAAAGAATGTAAAGAAGTAACCTTTCATCATCTCAAAAGAATAATAACCCATTATATTTCATCTTTTTCATCACCCCCAAAATCTACCCACCTCCATCACCTCTCTAGCAGCCACTAATGACCCTCCCCTCTCACACAATCCCGTCCCCAACTATATCTTGTCAATCTTAATTCCCAATTTCAATTAATCCCCAAATTTAACTTTCCCAATTTCTATTAGGATTGGAATTCATGTTTCCTCGAGAGCTGAATTATACCTTTGATCTGGATGGCCCGAGCGACCTGAAACTTTTGGATCGAAGTTGAATCCGGTGGTTGATTATTGCAACAAGAAATGAGGAGGCTAGGTTTGCCCAAATTGTTTCTTCTTTACATTACTAGCCGACCCATTACCCACATTCGAATTCTTTAAAGCGCCCAGCATATTGAGGGAGGTGATTTGGAATAATGGTATCGTGCTCTGAGACAACTTATAGAACGTGTTAATTCAATCGCAATTGTTGAGCTTGGAAATGAAGTGTGTACAAAACCCTTTTCTTGAATTCTCCTTTCAAAAAATTAGAATTTGATCTTAGATTATAAACTCAAGGGATATATTTGTGTTTGAAACAACCCTTTATCGAGTTTTGAATTTCTTGAATCCTGATTTTATTTTGATTTTATGTGTTGGTGTTGATGATTATGGACTAGCGATTGGGGTGGAATTGTGGTGGTGTAGTCATCATGGTGGTGGTGGCGGCAATGATGGTGTTGATGACGGTGGCGCGGTGAGTTGCGGGTGGTTAGGGAAGATGAAGAGGGAGGGAGTTAGTCTTCTTTTTAACAAATGCTGGTGCATTTAACATGGGTTAGTTTTTTTAACAAATGTCGACGTTTTCGTTAAGGTTTTTGATGTCGTTAGTTTGATTTAACGTATATTGTATAAAATGGAGATAGTAAATATCATTAAAATGTCACTAACTAGTACATTGCATTAATTGTAAAAATTGAGAAAGTACGTTGCATATTTAGGTCATTCACCCATTATTGTGAAGATAGTATAATCTATTAGTATTTCATTTACTTATTTGATTATTAGTGATATTTTCCTAGTAAACTTGTGTGATAAAACTTAGGTTAAGCAAATGGAATTAATAGCTTTGTGAGCTATGAAATTAAGTACTCCCTCTGCCCCTAAATAAAAATATCGAAGTTAGAGAATATGGTGGAGCGACATGGATCGGACCGAGTGAAACGGATCTAGACCGATGGAGCGGACCGAGTTTTGCAAGAAAATACTTGTTTCCTAATGTTAGCTTCGTATTTTAGGAAGACTCCTTAATTAAGTAGGAAAGTAGAATACATAGCTAAAATAAAATCCTAGTCAAAGAAGGATTATTATGTATATATAGGATTGTATCTCCTATTAGAATTAGGACTCTAAAAGTAGTATAAATAGGTGTTTAGGACAATTGTAAAACAGGAGAGTGAAATAATATAGAAATTATAATCCTACTCCTCTCCACATTTTAACATGGTATCAGAGCTGGCCCAAGTTGATGTTGGGCTTAAGTTAACCCGTGTTGGGTTTGAAGTCTACGTGTAGTGCCGGCCTACACGTGCGTATTGAACGCAGTCCCATGGCATCAGAATCAATGATATATATAAGGTTATAAACCTATATGCTCCTTACTTAACAAGGCCTTTTAAGGGGATGAGGACCCAAATTCTAACATGGTATCAAAGCTAAGATCCATAGAAGAACTTCTTCGCGAAACCCTAAGCCGCCCCACCCTCACCACCCTTCCGCCCATCCCATCAAGCCCAAACGAAGAAATCTGCTCCAACCTTCATCTTTCATCAAAGTCATAGTCTAGCCAAAGTCATAGTTTTACAACGTCAAGAGCCTCAAAAATTTACCAAAATGCCCAAGCCCATCTTCTTGCGAGGTGAACTCACTTTCTCCTCTAGTATATGCTCAAGAACTTGAAGACATATCATTCTCTACTGCTGGAAACAACCCTCAATACCATTCTGCGCCATCAACCCTCAAAACCCCACCCTCTCTACCTCCTACACCACCGCCCCACCCAAAGTCAACCTTATACGCCAAAACCACCAAACTATCCCTTGAAAAAAAAAATATTGAGTGTCGTCCACTATAAAAACGATAATCGAGTGTCCTCCACTATAAAAACGATAATCGAGTGTCGTTCACTATAAAAACGATGATTGAGTGTCGTCCACTATAAAAACGATGATTGAGTGTCGTTCACTATAAAAACGATAATCGAGTGTCGTCCACTATAAAAACGATAATCGAGCGTCAGTCCACTATAAAAACGATAATCGAGCTGTCGTCCACTATAAAAACGATGATCGAGTGTCGTTCACTCTAAAAAGGGAGATTGAAGAAAAAGAAGATATGCTGCGAGCACAAATTGTGCACAAAATTGAAGAAAGAAGACTCGGATGTAGATGACTCTTCGTATATTGGAACAAATTTTTGTTGTTGTTGAAAAAAAAAAAAAAAAGACGAACCCGAGGTTGCTTGAACTGCAACACGAAAAGGAAGAACTTGACGCAGATGTCGCATGTCGAAGTGAAAGAATTTTTTTAAAACGTTTTAATTTTTATTTGGCAAGTTGGGTATCTACGTTGTAGATCCTCCAACTTGAGGGGGAGTTAGAGAATATGGTGGAGCGACATGGATCGGACCCGAGTGAAACGGATCTAGACCGATGGAGCGGACCGAGTTTTGCAAGAAAATACTTGTTTCCTAATGTTAGCTTCGTATTTTAGGAAGACTCCTTAATTAAGTAGGAAAGTAGAATACATAGCTAAAATAAAATCCTAGTCAAAGAAGGATTATTATGTATATATAGGATTGTATCTCCTATTAGAATTAGGACTCTAAAAGTAGTATAAATAGGTGTTTAGGACAATTGTAAAACAGGAGAGTGAAATAATATAAAAATTATAATCCTACTCCTCTCCACATTTTAACAATTTATGCATAAAAAAATTTGCCCTTATACACACTCGTTTTATTGTTGAAGTTACTTAATACTCTGCCAATTTTCATGTTTTAGTTTACACTTAATTTGTCAAACTTTCTTACCTTTAAAGTAAGAAAACAAACATTTATTTAGGGACGGAAAGAAGGAATATATGTTTCCTTGTTGTGGGTATTACTGACAAAAAACAACAATATGTCATGTTTATTGAATTGCATTTATATCATAATGCACCTCAGTTGAGTTCTTCTGTTTCATTTAAGCGGGGTTATATATGTCGTGTAGGAACAAGGATGAGGGATTGGGGTTGGGTTGAACCGTTGAAGAGAGATTTTCTTATGATGTTTTCCAGTTAAACCACCATCTTTTGTTAACATTACTGTCAAATTCGTAGTTCTATCAGGTTCTGCACAACTACTCGCCACGAAAATATATTGAGAGAGAGAGAGAGAGAGAGAGAGAGAGAGAGAGAGAGAGAGAGAGAGAGAGAGATGGTGTGTGTGTATTTTCGTCAAGTACGTAAATGTTAGTCCAAGTAGGAGTAAAAGCAAAGAAAAATTGTTGGATTTATATTACTAGAAAGACCAAGTCTTTTCTCATTACTAGGACATGCATATATTTGTGTTTATGATCCTGACACTAATCTAGCCTTCTTTCATCTTTGGTTTTGTCCATATCACGCTGCAGATTTTACGTTGATAATGTTCCCATAAGAGAGATCATCAGAACAGAAGCAATGGGCGGAGATTTCCCCTCCAAGCCCATGTCTATGTACTCGACAATTTGGGACGGATCCGAGTGGGCAACAAACGGAGGCAGATACAAAGTCAATTACAAATACGCCCCTTACATTGCCGAGTTTTCCAACTTGGTCCTCCATGGTTGTGCAGTTGACCCAATTCAGCAATCATCTTCATCATCCAAATGCGACCCCACACCAAATTCCGAGTACTCAATCCCAACTGAAATCACAGCCATTGAGAGGACAAAGATGGAGGGTTTCAGAAAGAAATACATGCAGTATTCATACTGCTATGATAAACTACGTTACACAGATCCTCCGTCCGAGTGTGTGATCAGTACTGATGAAGCGGAGAGGCTCAGAAGATTTGATCCGGTCACGTTCGGGGGAGTCATTCGCCACCGTGGCAAGCGGTCCAACCGCCGTACTAGCATTTGATGAGAAGGCCATATTTTTCACATACATATGGTATGTGTGGGTGGAGAGGGGTGGATTCTTTTTTTTTTTTTTTTTTTTTTTGGTGGGGGTGCTCTTTTGATTCATCCGTGGTCATTTTTAAGCTTATAATTCTTATAATTCATCATATATTTTTACTTTGTAGAAAGTTTTATTGAAGATGAGGATTGGGGTGGGGGTGGGGGTGTTATGTGTATGTATGTGCCTGTATGTATATAATTTATGTCATGGAAAATAATTTGGATTTGATGGTGTGAGATTTGAGTTTTGACTAGATTCATTTGGTGTAACATAATGTTATATGTTGACCACAATGGACTAGAATACATATTTAGGAAGTGGGTTGGATGGACCGAGCACTAGGCTGTCCTCAGCGTTCCAACGAACTGTGTTCGATACACAATATGAACAGTGTTCGGCGCATAAGGTTGCCCCATTTTATTTCTCGTGTGAATGAGATCGATTTGACGTCTTATCTTTTCACTAAACTTAAAATTCATCGGTCGGATGTTGAACACAAAAGTAAAAAAATATGATTCGAATACTCCCTCCGTTCCACCAATTGCTTCACCCTTTTCCTCCGACACGAGAATTATGGTAATGTGAGGAAAAAAAAACGCTCATGAAAGCGTAATTTGAAAATGTAGAATTAGTGGATGAATAGTGAATTTGAAAAGTCACAAGAGCGTAATAGTGTTTTAGGAGAGAATGAGTGGAGAGAATAGTGAAGATTCTTCACAAAAAAGGAAAGGTGAGTTCTAACTGACGCCTTTTGGGTAATTAGTGAAGCTTTTATTGGAACGGAGGAAGAATGTATGTTTGTTGTTTGTATCTGTAATTTCAAAAACTGGGATTGAATGAGTGATCAGAGTGGACAGTGGACTGTTTGTCCTTTAATGTCAGAGTAGAGTAAAGTAAGTAGAATTATTTAAACTGGGAGGGACAAATTGTCAAAAGGGCATGTGGAATCTTATGATAAGATACCTCTATAGGTACGTTCATTGCAATGCTGAGGGATATTTGTATTTTTAGCTCTCTCAAATATTAGCGGCCACAAACAAGCCATGTTTGAAGAGTAAATCTTAACAAGTATTGTGTGTAAAGTAATTCTTCATAATTATTTTTTTTTAAAAATATTTTTTTTTTAATAATGAATGATTTAATCTATTACAATTATAAAAATAATATTTGAAAGTGTTAGAAATTGCATTTGATAGATTTTGAACCCTCAATCTCTCGTATGAAAAAAGGATATCAAATGTCATTTAAGTTAGAGCACTCGGGCTTCTTCATAATTACAAGGAATTCTAAGATCATCTCCAACGGTTGCGACAACGGCCTCGCCAACGCTAATTTCAGGGCCGGTCCTGTGATAAATGGGGCCCTAGGCGAAGTAGTCGGTTGGGGCCCTCATTTTTTTATCCCCAATGGTAGATGGGCAGTGACGTTCTCTTTTGGTCCCTATTTTTGCCACGTTGTTCTTTTTGTTCTAGACCTTTTTTTTATGTTTTTTCTTAAATTTTAGCATTCTTTTCTTCAAGGTCTCCCTTTACATCATTCCCTAGCTTTTAGATTTTGTTAATAAAATGATTGAAATTCTTGACTAGTGAAGATTGATACTTAGGTTGGGTTAATATTTTTTATTTGAGATAATTCTGAGTAATTTAAAGAAATATTGTAATAAAATTATAATGATAATCACAAAGTATTCAAAGAAATATTAGGATAATAATTAAAGATAGAGAAAATTGTAAATAATTTAATATTCTAGAAAAGTACTAAAAAATTTGACGTTGATTATGATTATATGCATCATTTAGTATTCTAGAAGAGTAATATAAAAAAGAATGAAGAGTAATATAAAAAAGAATGTCAACAAAGTATTCAAAGAAATATTAGGATAATATTAAGATAATAATTAAAGATAGAGAAAATTGTAAATAATTTAATATTCTAGAAGAGTACTAAAAAATTTGACGTTGATTATGATTATATGCATCATTTAGTATTCTAGAAGAAGAGTAATATAAAAAAGAATGAAGAGCAATATAAAAAAGAATGTCAACAAGCTGTCACCAGGAATCGAACTTGGTCAATTCCCTTTTTAGCTGTATCCTAACCACTTGGCTATTCTTGTACATAAGTAAAATTCTGGGGCCCTAATATAAGTAGTATTTTTGGTGGCCCTAGGCAATGGCCTCACTTGCCTTGCACTAGGGCCGGGCCTGGCTAATTTGGTGCGGAATCCTCCTTCAAGCGGCGCTATACTGCACACAATTTTGGTGCCGGGAAGAACGAGCGTCAAATTTGGCACATGTATCTCTCTTGCGCTAAACCTTTTTTTCCTTTTTTTTTTGTTTTTTGAAATTATTACTTCCTCATTTGTCCCAAAATGAATAATCTTTTTTAAAATATTAATTTTGAACAAATTTTATACATTCATTTTGAAACAGAGATAGTATATATTTTTTAACTTCATATTGTTATTTATATTATGGAGTTTTCTTTTTCATTTAAGCAAAACTATTCAATTTGTTTTTATTTGTATTGTTAGTTATAAGTTATTTGTACCATTAAGTTTTAAACAAAAAATATAAAATTTTGAAAATATGTTAAAATATTGAAAATAAAATAAATAACAAAAATTAATTGGAGAAACAAAATACAAATTTAAAATACAAACACAAATAAAAATAAAAATACATTAAAAGTGCAAATACAAATTCAAGTAAAAAAATACAAATACAAATAACATGTAACTGAAATTATTTTTAATAATTCAATAGATTGTTACGTGATGATCCAATATTTTGGCATAAGCTTCCAAACTCATCTATGTTATTTGAAGTTTGGAAGTTTTGTTGATTAGCTCTTTTCTGCATAATTTGTGTCCGTTCACTTTCAATGTACGCCTGTGCAACTGGATCCAAAATAGTGTTAATGTCTGTCATCATAATTTTACGCTCATCACGCAATTCTCTCTGCTCAACTTTCTTTTCAGCACTTTCACAAATTCTTCATTTTTGACGTGTTAATAAATTGATAGCTGTTGTGGAGTCGTCATTTTGTTTTCTCTTAAGTTTTGCTTTTTTTTTTTTTTTTTAATCCCAATTGGTCTTTGGATGAAGTATGAGAAGGGCTACTATCGTCCATTAAATTGATAGAAAATGATGGCAGACCAGGAGATGACTATGATATGGGCGTCTCAGGTGCTTGTGAATCGAGGTGTGACGAACTATCACCATGGTTTGACGCAAATTTTTCGATATTTTTCATCTGCTCCCATACATGATCAAATTTGAACCCTTTCGCATATTTTGGATCTTGATATAAGAGGGTTTTCGCTTAAACATACTGAATCAAATAATGAGGCCTAAGTCATTATTACAAAAATATAAAAAAATGATATATGTACTAGTGAAACAAAAAGAAATAGGTACTCACGATTTCACTATGTCCTTTTCTAAATAACCACTACTATTTAAATTTTCAATCTTCCAAATAGCACCCCCTTAATTTTCCCATATCTTTAAGGATGATACATACGACATTGCAAAGATCTTCGATTTCGCAATTGTAGGAGCGCATTTTTTGTCGAGTTGTGTTCAATCGCAATTCGAGACCAAAATTAATCTCTCGATTGGTTGGTACCTATGATTGGGCATTGAGAAATGTCAACATAAATTTTGCATAGGTGTATGTACTCAGCAGGAATGTAAGAAGCACTTCTTTGGATTGAAGCCATTTAAAAATACTTCAAAATAAATATGTGTGCGTAAAACAAATAAGGGGAAGATAACTAAAGAGAAAGAAATGGTGAATTTTAATAAGAATGTGATATGGTATTTATAGAAAATTCGTCATATATTTTCTACAAATAATCTAGATATATTCAAGAAAATATCTAGATATTTTCTAGACAAATATCTAGATATTTTCTTTTGGATGGTTAGATTTAACAAAATCTAACTGACGGTTAAGATGTATCTGAAATGGATTTTTTTTATCTTATCCAACTGCACAATTATGGTCTTTATAAAGAAAAGAGTGGATGAGTTTAATATATACATCAAATTTATTCACCCAAGTCAATATGAATTTCAATATTAGTGGTCCATCACTTTCAATATTATCTAACTCGTCTTCTCTCCTCTTCTGATGATGACGAACTAATTTTGAATCAGATCTCGATGAATCGAGAACTTGCTTCTCAATTACTCGCTATTCATCATGCTCCGACTATCTGTAGGGCACTACAAGAAAACAGGGCAACTGAAACGAATTTTTCGGTTGCAATTCAGGAAAATCGGTTGCAAATTGATGTTTGCAACCGAAAATTTCCGTTGCAAAGGCAGTCGCAGGAGGTTGCAAAATCCTTGCAACGGAAAAAGTAGTTGCAAATTCTGTTGCAATGTGTTTCCTAGAACAATTTTTACATCCGTTGCAAACAACAACTGATTTATTTCTGTTTCTAATTGCAACTGATTTTTCTGTTTCAAATATGTTATTTCTGTTTCTAAAATTTGCAACTTATTTATTTCTGTTTCTAATTGCAACTTATTATTCTGTTTCAAATATGTTATTTCTGTTTCTAAAATTTGCAACTGATTTATTTCTCTGTTTCTAATTGCAACTGATTGTTCTATTTCAAATATGTTATTTTTGTTTCTAAAATTTGCAATTGATTTATTTCTGTTTATAATTGCAACTGATTGTTCTATTTCAAAAATATGTTACATAGAACTAAATTAGCAACTAAATTTTTCAGTTTCAAGTCTGCAACCTAATTTGCAACGAAAAATTATGTTGCAAAAAATTATTTTCTAAAAATAAATTATTACTAATATTATAAATATTCTCAATTGTACCTGATTGAAAATTTAACTTAAATATCTTAAATCAAACAAATAAAGTCAACAAAGCTTCAAACATAACATTCAAAATAAATTCCCAAATTATCATACTAAACTGTCGTGCTGTTAAACTACGTAGAATTGTGAAGTTGACATACTTTAAACTACATAGGAGCTCGTGGACGATGATGCTTGAAGCCTCTAAGTCCTCGATTTGAGCATCTCTTGGAATTGCAACTGGAAATCATTTTTCATTTCCTCAAATTTAGCCTCATATGTGAATTCTAATTTTGCCGTGACTTCATCCCTCATTTTCTCAACTCTTTCGTTCAACTTATCTTCAAACTCTTGTGTCTGTGTGAAATCTCCATTTGAACATGTAGATGACGAAATCGTGCCATATCCATAACCACATCAATATAAGGATTTGATTGCTCCTCAACAAGGACCGGCTCATTGTTCGGAGGCATAGGTTGTTGACTTGATGTTGATTGTTGTCTAAAGATTGAAGGATCATTCTCTCCTTGGGAAACCCAGATTGTGTAATTAGGCTTGAATCCTTTTTTATACAAGTGTGTATTAAGCCTCTCTTGAGTTTGAAATTTTCTATTCATACAAATGCAACAAGGAGACCGTATTTTGCCTCCAGACATACATTCAGGATGGTCGAGTGCAAAACCAATAAACTGTCGTACCCCCTCTGTGAACTCAAGTCTAATACCCAAGCCGCCATCCTCAAGTCAACGATACATCCAACTCCTATCGTTAGACATCCCTTTCTGCATTTAGAATTATGGAATTAAAACAAATTGGAAATTGTTTCCTCAATAAAGTATAAGAGCTAGAGATGGATATAGGAAAAACTATAGAGAATGAAACACTATTTATCTGTCGAAGGAAAGGAAAAGAAAGAAAAAACAATAGTCTTATGATCAGAGACAAATAAACAAACTAGTTTATTGGTGACAATTATGTGTCTAGAGGCACTTGAATTCTTACAGAAACAGGAAACCAACTGATAATCTTGGATTAATATGACAAGAAATTGTTGAGAAATTTCATTTTTCTGATCCTTTACCATTTTTAATTTCCATTTTTATATCTGTTCGAGTTTAATGGTGACAGGGCGAAGTAATCTTCCTGGACAAACAACTGAACTAGTCAATCACCAAACTGCAGTTTCAAGAATTGCTGCCTTACAAGGGAACATAAGTTTCACTCAATACTACTTAAAAAAGTGCATTTACACAGTTGGAATGGGAAATAACTATTACATCCAAAGTTATTTCCCATTCCAGCTGTGTAATAGCAGATGGAATGAATTTAACATTATTTTTTCTAGACTTTATACAAGTTGGGAGCGCGAAAGGTAGTTATGTTTGGTCTTAGTTTAAGCGGTTACACTCCTGCTGAGGAGGCTTTGTTTGAGACGGATGGAAAATGTGTATCCAAAATTAACGACGCTATCAAATTCTTCAATGACAAGCTTCAGCCTCTTGCAGATGAACTTTAATACAAATTTCCATACACAAAATTCATTGTGGTAGAGGCATTGCTCTTCATCCCTTCCATTCCTGGTTAGTCTCACTTCTAACTTCACTGTATTACTCCCTCGGTCCCAAAATGAATGTTCAAAAAAATTTCAAATTTGTTATTGATCAAGAACAAATTTGAATAGTTTTTGGACGTTCAATCTGGGACAGAGGAAATAGTAGATGAAAAAATACACAGACACACACACACACACACTAATTAATCTTGATTAATGGTTTGTTTTCAGGTATTATAATATCAAAGTCTCCTTGTTGTGAAGTAGAAACAGAGGGAGGAGCCAGGGGACAATGCATTCCTAACGAAGCTCTGTGCCATGTTAGGCTTCAATACATATTCCTTGATGGATTCCATCCTACCGAGTGCAAATTTCTTGGCTGCACAAGCAGCTTTCCTCTCTCTCCTAATACTCCAAGCAAACCTTCAGCTATAGGATTGTATGTTAGGCTGATTATCATGTACTTTCCTCTGGATTTTTTTATTTTTACTCAGACAATGACATGTATACAAGTGTTTCTTACAATTTAACATTCTCATTATTATTATTGCTGGAAGATTCAAGTAATAAGGTCGATTAATGTTCGTAGTGTATAACTATTATCCCAAGGACATGGAAAAATAGGATTATATGATGGTATTTTTTGTGGTTTTCACTCGAACTCTAAAACAGAGGAAGTGAAAACTAAGAGAGAGGGAAAATTGTGGTGTGAATAAGAGAAAAATGAAAATCAAATCTAAGAGAAAATAAAAGGAAGCATCCAAACACAACAATTAAATTTTCAAATTCAAATCTCGAAACTTTTCTATGTTGTATTCTTGTGGGACTAGTACTACATATCAA
This sequence comes from Adenophora triphylla var. japonica, assembly GCA_022495995.1. Taxonomy (NCBI): domain Eukaryota; kingdom Viridiplantae; phylum Streptophyta; class Magnoliopsida; order Asterales; family Campanulaceae; genus Adenophora; species Adenophora triphylla. The sequence goes on from JAFEMH010001569.1 coordinate 212,982, forward strand.
GGCACCACAAAATCATGTTCAATGTCTAATATCTCTAAAGCTGAAAAATTATACCAATATTCTAACAAACATAAATCAAAGTCTGTTTAAATCTCTCTCCAAGTTTACCAATTCAAATTCCAATCCATCCCAAACAATACAGCTTCCGATTATAATTTTTCTTTCTATTCACATCCTACACCAATTACTGAATTTCGAAACACATATCATTCATTTTCTCAATTCAGTAAATTCAATTACAGAAACAAAAAGAACACAACAGGGAAATAATTTTAAAAAAGGAAAAGCTGGCGATTTTGCCTTACCGTGGTGAAGAAAAAAACACAGTGCTAATTATGGGTCTTTTTTTGGAAGTACCTGTAACCAAGAAGAAAAAACACAAATAGGTATTAGTAGATTTAATTGATGATTCTGGTTTCATATCTAGGTATCCAACTAAATTGAATACCTAGGAATCGAAATTCAACAAATTCAATAGCAAGAGATCAACAATCATGGAACCTTACCTAGAGAGAGAATCAGAAAAAAGTTAGAATCAGAAAAAGGGTTATCAATACCTTGTTCAATTCGGTGGAGAGGGAAGGAGATGCCTAAGACACCGGCACCACAAATTTTGCCGAAAAGGAGACCCCGGCACCACGACGCAGTAGTGGAGAGAGAGAGTGAGAGCGAGGGAGAGAAGAGAGAAGGGGGGAAAGAGTGGCGTATGTTTGCACCTTTGCGGTTTGAATGGGTAGGAATTAGATCGCAAAGTAATGCGGTAAAAATACACCGTACACGATGCCATTTTATACTACTTTTTACAATTTAATATAATAAAAATAATTTATGATTAATTGCAACCGAAATTTAATGGAGAATTTGAAACGGAAATTTATCTGTTTCAAAATCCCTCGCAAAATTAGGCGGATTTCCTCCCTCCAAAATTTTTGCGGCCAATTTTTTTAAGTTCAAAATATATAAATTTTATATTAATAATTGCAACTGAATTTGAAACAGAAAATTGAAACAAAAGTGCATATGTTTCAAAATCCATTGCAACCCTGAAACATGAAGCGACAAAATGGTTTTCCGTTGCAATATGAGTTGCAATATGAATTGTGCACGTCAATTTTCAATGAGAAATTTTTACTCTGAAACTGATTTCAATTCGGTTGCAAAATTCCGTTTCAGTTGACCTGTTCTGAAACTGATTTCAATTCGGTTGCAAAATTCCGGTTCAGTTGCCCTGTTTTCTTGTAGTGGGGGCTCAATTCCTGGCCATATAAGATCGATCGATCAAGAGAAATGGGCGATTTTAGAATGTTCAATGATTATTTCGCAGATAAGACCACATGGAGGGAAGAACGGTTTCGACGTCGATTTCGAATGTCTTGTGAATTATTATTTTGTATAGCTAATGTTATAAGAACTCATGACAATTACTTTATTCAAAAAAGAAATGCAGCTGGTACACTCGGTGTGGGCTCCTCCCAACTTCCGAGACCTATAAACTCGTGTCCCAAGATGGAGAGTCCCAAAATACCATTTCGAAAAAGAAAAACTTTTCTTTACTTTAACTTGAAAGGTATACAACTCATTTTCAAGACAATTTCAAAATAACCTCTCTACACGGAGGCGATATGTACACCTGTTTGAAACCAAACACAACCTGTTTATACAAAGTATACAACTGGTAAGGCTTACACAAGCCAACCATAAAACAAACCAATCCCAAACTGAATTACAACAGACTCAACTGAAACATGTTTATGAAAGTTTTATATACAAAACCTTCCCCCAAAAGAATAAAACCAACCATCCCAACTCCCCAAGACAAAACATACCCCGACAACCAAAAGATGTCTAAACTCCTACCCCGGCCTCACTGGTTCGGTCTTCCTATCTCAGCGGGATCTAAAACAATAAAGGGAGAAGGGCTGAGATAAAATCTCAGCAAGCTATTATGTATGCAACAATATGCCATACAAGATGCAACACATAAACAGGTTGCTCAACAAATATGCAACACCAAATAGGTTGCTCAATCACATTGGGAAAACAGTAAACACTTTACGTTACCTTTCCCTTTACCTATTTCCATCTGAATCATATGTAGTACTACGGCGGGAGTCATACCCCTCTCATTTTGTGAACTGCTAGTGCACATCCACATCTTATACGACCCCTTATAGAGATCCATATAAGCTACCTCGCTATCTTATGGCATGACTGCACATATCCATAGAAGCTGAACCCCTCAATCCGTGGCCACAGAAGGGGGTAAACGGTACAAGTATAAGGACATCCAAGCACCTTATGAAATATCTTTTCATAAGTGGTTGCATTCCCTATACCCCCGAAGATCAACTGGTATACCATATTCAAGCACATCACAGATACTTGAAAATAAGTCCACCCAATGGGACATCAACATAAATATACAACATGGTACTGCAACTCATGTTAAACAATTGAAACAGTGCAACACGTATTTAACACTATGTGCACAATTAGCTATGAATATGTAAACTCGTATGACACAAAGTATATCACTTAAGTCCTACACATTCATTACACAATATGTAAACCAAGAATGTGGTACTACCACTCCTGTTCCAAACCAAGTAAATAGTGCACAACACATTTGAGGCACTATAAGAGCAAATAATCCTACATAGGTCATTACATAAGGCTACAATATCATTTAAGTAAACCTACGTGTTCACCATATCATATTAAACACCTTCTCTTAAGGTTCCAAGTTCATTTACCAAGTTTTATAAACTTTGGTTCAAGTTGCACACTTGCCTCCCAAGCATTTTCAAGACGTTATTTAAAGCTCTTCCACATATCCATTTGGACTATTTCAAGTTCCACAATGTAGTATTAAAGTTTTACTAGAATCCTAGTTAAAGAGTGTACCAATACATGCCCATTAAACTAGGTTCACAAGGCTTCAAACATTGTTCAAGGACTGCAGGGTAGGGCACGACTCATGCCCTTTAAACCCCCACTGCATACGCCGTCCCGCACTTCGGGTACATGACTTAGAACATCTTTAAGGCATGATCGAGGCACGATCTACTGTGCACGACTCTGCCCGTAAGCTGATGTTCTTCAAGAACATCAAAGAAGAATAACAAAGAACACCACTTCAGTTCCAATCAGCCACTGCAAGGACACTTAACAACGGTCTCTACACATGTTTTATACCCTATTATACTCCCTTAATACCCCATAACACATCTCTAACAAGTTTACAATCCAATTCAACCCATGTTATGCCACCTTTTCACATGTTCTTCAACCCCTTAGTTTCCTTTCATTCCAAACCCCAAGGAAATGATCCATCCTTTATCAAAATGATTCACAACATCAACATAACATCAATAAACATGTTATGAACAGTTATAACAAGGAACCATAGCAACTTACCAAGATTTACCAAGCTAAAAAGAAAAGATAATCGAATATTCTTGCTCCAAACACCTCCCTTAGCAACAATTTGAAGTTGGAATCGACAACCAAGCAACGTATGATTTTCTGGGATTTTTGGAAGTTAAGTAGGGTTTAAGGCTTTTCTAGAACGTTGAGAGAAAGAAAGAAAACTGAAGAGGTTAATTAGCTTCTTGAAGAAGCTAAAAAGGATATTTATATAAACCAAATTACAACCAAGCTACTCCAAGGTTGAAATTTAACAAACAACTACCACCAAGTTTAAAGTTACACCTAAGCACCTTGAAAACTTTCATAACACTTTCAATCAAATATCCAAGTAGTACAAACTTTACTATACAATTTTCCTTTTTCTTCATTTAGACATTATAGGATTCCAATTCACTTTAACCACATCTAAATCACATAGTTCATTACAAGTATCAAAATGAACACGTAATCATTCAAATGCCAACAAGCAAAGGATGATATGCAAGGCATACCCAACCCCACGTGCTTCACGTGTGACCAAAATGTGCCTAGGTTTAGGGTCGTGACACTCACTCCCCCTTAAATAAAATTCGTCCCGAATTTGGACTTCACTTACCTGAATGATCAAACAAATCCGGATATTTTTGTCTCATCTCAGATTCTAATTCCCAAGTAGCTTCCTCAATGGTATGATTCTTCCAAAGAACTTTCATCACGAGAATACTCTTGGTACGCAATTCCCGGACCTGCCTCTCCAGAATCCGTAAGGTACCTCCACATAAGTCATATCTGCCTGGACATCCTCAGGAGGAGAACTCAACACATGAGAGGAATCATAACAGTACTTCCTCAACATGGACATGTGAAACACATCATGAAGAGAAGAAAGAGTGGGAGGTAGGGCCAAACGATAGGCCAACTCACCCACCTTCTCTAACACCTCAAAAGGACCAGCAAATCTTGGAGCTAATTTCCCTTTGTTGCCAAACCTCTTGATCCCCGTTCTTGGTGAGATTTTCAAGAATACCAAATCCCCAACCTGAAAGGATAACTCCCTTCTTCTAGTGTCGGCATAGCTCTTCTGATGACTCTGGGCTGTCCTCAATCTGTCACGGATCACCTTGATCTTCTCAATGGAGTCTCTAACCAAGCCTGGACCCCAAAGTCTAGCCTCACCAACCTCGTCCCAACATATTGGAGACCTACATTTCCTCCCATACAGTTCCTCATATGGTGCCATCTCAATGCTAGATTGGTAGCTATTGTTGTAAGCAAACTCCACTAAAGGCAAATGGTCTTCCTAAGATAACTGGAAGTCCATCACACAAGCTCGTAGCATATCCTCTAGAATCTGAATGGTCCTCTTTGTCTGCCCATCAGTCTGAGGATGAAAAGCTGTACTAAAACTCAACTTAGATCCCAAGGCTTCATGCAAAGCCCTCCAAAACCGCGAGGTGAATCTCGGATCCCTATCAGATATAATGTTGACAAGTACTCCATGTAATCTCACAATCTCACGGATATACAACTGGGCCAATATCTCCAATGAATACTTGGTTGAAACTGGAAGGAAATGAGCTGATTTGGTTAGTCTATCCACAATCACCCATATAACATCCATATTCCTCGGAGTAGGAGGCAATCCAGTCACGAAATCCATAGAAATGCCCTCCCACTTCCATTCCGGAACATCCAAGGGTTGTAGCAATCCTGCTGGCCTCTGATGTTCCGCTTTGATCTGTTGGCAAGTCAAACACTTTGATACGAATTCTGCAATCTACTTTTTCATGCCATTCCACCAGTAACCCCTCTTCAAATCCTGATACATTTTGGTGCTTCCTGGATGAATAGCAAATTGGGACTTATGGCCATCCTCTAATACCTGCCTTTTGATTTCTGGAGAAGAAGGTACACAAATCCTGCCTTTGAAGGTTAGAATCCCATCCTTGTTCAATGAAAACTCCCCAGACTTGCCATCTTGCAATCTCTCCCTGATTTTCTTCAACTCATCATCATTCAACTGAGCTTCCTTAAGATCCCCATATAGAGTAGGAACAGATCTGACATTAGCAAACAACATATCACCTCTCACTTCCCAAAATACCAAGGATGAAAAATGAGCCTTATGGCTAATAGCATCAGCCACCACATTCGCCTTTCCGGGATGATAAGAAATGACACAATCATAATCCTTCAGAAGTTCCAACCAACGCCTCTATCTGTTGTTCAGTTCCTTTTGAGTAAATAAGTATTTCTGGCTTTTATGATCTGTGAATATCTCAAATTTTGCCCCGTACAAGTAGTGCTTCTACTTATGCAATGCAAACACAATAGCTTCTAACTCCATATCGTGGGTAGGATAATTCTGCTCCGCTGGTGATAACTTCCTCGAAGCATACGCAATTACCTTCCCATTCTGCATAAGTACATAACCCAATCCCTCTTTAGAAGCATCACTGAATATGACAAAGTTCTCACAACCCTCTGGAAGTGTAAGAATAGGAGCTGAAGTCAATCTCTTCTTCAGTTCAGTAAAGCCAGCTTCACACTTAGCATCCCATATAAATGGTACATCCTTCCGAGTCAATCTGGTCAACGGAGTTGCAATTCTAAAAAATCCTTTAATAAATCTTCGATAGTACCCCGCTAACCCAAGGAAACTACGAACCTCTATCACTGTAGAAGGCTATTTCCAGTTGCTACGGCATCAATCTTTGAAGGATCCACTGCAATACCAGTACTGGATACCACGTGACCCAAGAAAGAAATCTGTTCCAGCCAAAACTCACATTTGCTGAACTTTGCAAACACCTGTTTCGCACGAAGCACGGATAAAAAAAATTCTCAAATGCCTCTCGTGATCTTTCCTGGATTTTGAGTATACCAGGATATCATCAATAAAAACTACCACAAAACTGTCAAGATACGGCTTGAAGATCCTGTTCATCATGTCCATAAAGACTGCCGTTGCATTGGTCAACCCAAATGGCATAACAAGAAATTCATAGTTCCCATACCTTGTTCTGAAAGCTGTTTTAGAAACATCATCTGGCTTAATCTTCAACTGATGGTATCCACGACGTAAATCCAACTTAGAATATATAACGGAACCTTGGAGTTGATCAAATAAATCATCAATGTGAGGAAGAGGATATTTGTTCTTAATTGTAGCTTGATTCAGTAGTCTGTAATCAATACACAACCGCAATGTACCATCCTTCTTCTGAACAAACAGAATTGGTGCTCCCCAGGGAGACACACTGGGACGAATAAAACCTCTATCTAACAACTCCTGCAACTGAATTTTCAACTCTTTTAACTCAACTGGAGCCATTCTGTAGGGTACCTTAGAAATTAGTGCAGTAGCCGGCAATAAGTCAATACAAAATTCCACTTCTCTATCAGGAGGCATGGAATACTCAGTTAAGAACACATCACTGAACTCATTCACAACTAGAACACAAGATAACTCAGGAGACTTCATACCAGAGTCTACCACATATGCCAAGTAACCCTCACACCCTTTAGATAACAACTTCCTAGCCTTTAGTACAGAAATAACATGAATGCCAAATAAAGACTTATCAGCATCAAAGACAAATACAGGCACATCAGGCATAGAAAAGGTGACTCACTTTCTGCGACAGTCCACCAAGGCATGACAAGAACTCAACTAGTCCATGCCTAAAATAACATCAAAATCTTGGATTGGTAACTCTACCAAATCCACTGGCAATACATGCCCACATATAATCACCTCACAGCCATAATAGATCAAAGAGGATTCGAGGTACTCTCCCACAGGAGTAGAAACCTCTAACACATAAGGTAACAACATAGGCAACTTATGCAATGTAAATGCAAAATGAGATGCCACATAAGAATGAGACGATCCAGGGTCAATAAGAATACGAGCCCTGACCCCTGAGACAGGGACAATACCTCTAATCACCGCAGTAGGATCTACCGTGCCTCTATCCAACGCAAACACTCTACCTTGGATTCTCTCTTTGGGTTTCCCCTCAACATCTCTCTTTACCCCACCTTTGGGCTGGTCACCTTGTGGTCTACCACCCGTAGCTTGACCCTTTTTGAACTTAGGACAATCCTTTCTGAAGTGCCCCCATCTCTCCATAACTCATACACTTGCCCTGCTTACTCCAACAACTGTCTTCTGAGTGCCCCACTTTTTTACACCAATTACAAACAGTGCCAAACTTGCTTGATACAGTTCGAGTGGAAACTGTAACTGTTCCTCCATTGGCCACTCCAGAAGTTGAAGATCTAGACTGATTCTTGCTCTGACTTGAACTCTGGCTTGAGAACTTAGCCTTGCTTCCACTACCCTCAGATTTACCCCTATGTTCCTCGATGCCATTCTCAATTATGTATGCCATATTAACTGCCGCCTGGTAATTAGGAAAATCGTGAGTCAATAACTGCTTTCCGAACTCCAACCTGAGTCCCTTGACAAACCTGTAAACCCTCCTGCTTTCATCTGGTACAAGATGTGGACAATACCTGGCTAACTCCGTAAATTTTGCAGAATACTGAGATACTGTCATTGCCCCCTGCTCAAACTTCAAAAACTCTACCTCTTTCTTATCTTTGGTAATCACAGGAATGCAGTGCTCCTTGAATTTCCCAACAAAGTTATCCCAAGTCTGGGGCGTATGATCCCATTCCCAGCTTCCCTTAAGGATTTGCCACCAATGCTCACCAGGAACCTCTAGCTTGAACACTGCACATCTAACCTTTTCTTCATCTGTACTCTCCATTGCGACAAAGATTTTTGTCATAGCTTCTAGCCACCTCTCAACTATCACTGGATCTGGATTCCCATTGAAACTAGATGGAGATAGTTTGATGAATTTCTCTAACCCCTGTGTCGGCCTTGCCTCAGGTTGCTGTTGTGCTCTACCCTGAGCTGCCATATTCTGGAGGAATACCCGAAATATAGCCATCATCTCGGCATTCTGATCTCCCCCAGCACCCTGATCACCAATGTTCCCCTATTCCCCTGTTCCCTCTGCTGGTCACCACTAGTCCCAGCCATTTCAATGATCCCTGCATTAAACACTCGGCGTCAGAGATCACACACTCCCCCTTAGACTAGACATCTACCCTTGACTTCTAGCTAAAGCTCTCATACCAACTGTGGGCTCCTCCCAACTCCTGAGACCTATAAACTCGTGTCCCAAGATGGAGAGTCCTAAAATACCATTTCAAAAAAAAAACTTTTCTTTACTTTAACTTGAAAGGTATACAACTCATTTTCAAGACAATTTCAAAATAACCTCTCTACACGGAGGCGATATGTACACCTGTTTGAAACCAAACACAACCTGTTTATACAAAGTATACAACTGGTAAGGCTTACACAAGCCAACCATAAAACAAACCAATCCCAAACTGAATTACAACATACTCAACTGAAACATGTTTATGAAAGTTTTATATACAAAACCTTTCCCCAAAAGAATAAAACCAACCATCCCAACTCCCCAAGACAAAACATACCCCGACAACCAAAAGATGTCCAAACTCCTGCCCCGGCCTCACTGGTCCGGTCTTCCTGTCTCAGCGGGATCTAAAACAATAAAGGGAGAAGGTGTGAGATAAAATCTCAGCAAGCTATTATGTATGCAACAATATGCCATACAAGATGCAACACATAAACAGGTTGCTCAACAAATATGCAACACCAAATAGGTTGCTCAATCACATTGGGAAAACAGTAAACACTTTTCGTTACCTTTCCCTCCCTTTACCTGTTTCCATCTTAATCATATGTAGTACTACGGTGGGAGTCATACTCCTCTCATTTTGTGAACTGCTAATGCACATCCACATCTTATACGACCCCTTATAGAGATCCATATAAGCTGCCTCGCTATCTTATGGCATGACTGCACATATCCATAGAAGCTGAACCCCTCAATCCGTGATCACAGAAGGGGGTGAACGGTACAAGTATAAGGACATCCAAGCACCTTATGAAATATCTTTTCATAAGTGGTTGCATTCCCTATACCCCCGAAGATCAACTGGTATACCATATTCAAGCACATCACATATACATGAAAATAAGTCCACCCAATGGGACATCAACATAAATATACAACATGGTACTACAACTCATGTTAAATAATTGAAACAGTGAAATACGTATTTAACACTATGTGCACAATTAGCTATGAATATGTAAACTCATATGACACAAAGTATATCACTTAAGTCCTACACATTCATTACACAATATGTAAACCAATAGCAGGGTACTACCACTCCTGTTCCAAACCAAGTAAATAGTGCACAACACATTTGAGGCACTATAAGAGCAAATAACCCTATATAGGTCATCAAATAAGGCTACAATATCATTTAAGTAAACCTACGCATTCACCTCACCATATTAAACACCTTCTCTTAAGGTTCCAAGTTCATTTACCAAGTTTTCTAAACTTTGGTTCAAGTTGCACACTTGCCTCCCGAGCATTTTCAAGACGTTATTTAAAGCTCTTCCACATATCCATTTGGACTATTTCAAGTTCCATAATGTAGTATTAAATTTGTACTAGAATTCTAGTTAAAGAGTGTACCAATACATGCCCATTAAACTAGGTTCACAAGGCTTTAAACATTGTTCAAGGACCGCAGGGTAGGGCACGACTCATGCCCTTTAAACCCCCACCAGATACAGTCGTCCTGCACTTTGGCATTACTTAGCACATCTTCAAGGCACGACTCATGCCTCTGGGCACAACTCGTGCCCTTGCCCAGAAACTGATGTTCTTCAGCAACATCAGCAGCAACAACAGCAACACCACTTCAGTTCCAATCAGCCACTGCGAGGACACTTAACAACAGTCTCTACACATGTTTTATACCCTATTATACTCCCTTCATACCCCATAACACATCTCTAACAAGTTTACAATCCAATTCAACCCATGTTATGCCACCTTTTCACATGTTCTTCAACCCCTTAGTTTCCTTTCATTCCAAACCCCAAGGAAATGATCCATCATTTATCAAAATGATTCACAACATCAACATAACATCAATAAACATGTTATGAACAGTTATAACAAGGAACCATAGCAACTTACCAAGATTTACCAAGCTAAAAAGAAAAGATAATCGAATATTCTTGCTCCAAACACCTCCCTTAAAAACAATTTGAAGTTGGAATCGACAACCAAGCAATGTATGATTTTCTTGGATTTTTGGAAGTTAAGTAGGGTTTAAGGCTTTTCTAGAACGTTGAGAGAAAGAGAGAAAACTGAGGAGGTTAATAAGCTTCTTGAAGAAGCTAAAAAGGATATTTATATAAACCAAATTACAACCAAGCTCCTCCAAGTTTGAAATTTAACAAACAACTACCACCAAGTTTAAAGTTACACCTAAGCACCTTGACAACGTTCATAACACTTTCAATCAAATATCCAAGTAGTACAAACTTTACTACACAATTTCCCTTTTTCTTCATTTAGACATTATAGGATTCCAATTCACTTTAACCACATCTAAATCACATAGTTCATTACAAGTATCAAAATGAACACGTAATCATTCAAATGCCAACAAGCAAAGGATGATATGCAAGGCATACCCAACCCCACGTGCTTCACGTGTGACCGAAATGTGCCTAGGTTTAGGGTCGTGACACTTGGGCTATCGATTTTCCAAAAGATAATTGCCGCTTTGCGGATCCTAGTACTAGGTATGCCTGTCGATGCCGTTGATGAGTATATTAGAATAGGAGAATCTATTGCAATAGAGTGTCTTAACCGATTTTGTCAAGGTATTATCGAGTTATTTGGAGGGGAGTATCTACGTTCACCTAACGCTGCTGACGTTGCTAGGCTATTGAAAATTGGTAAGAAACGTGGTTTTCTAGGCATATTAGGCAGCTTAGATTGTACGCATTGGCGTTGGAAAAATTGTCCAACTGCATGGGCCGGCCAATATGCTGGAAGAAGCAGACATCCTACCATCATTCTCGAGGTCATAGCCAATTATGATATTTGAATTTGGCATGCATATTTTGGTATGCCCGGCTCTAATAATGACATAAATGTCTTAGAATCATCTAACCTATTTTGCAATCTTGTTAAAGGCATTGCACCCCCGGCAAACTATATTATTCAAAAAAGTAGTATAATATGGGCTATTATATACGTATATACCCAAAATGAGCAACTCTTGTGCAAATTATCCATAATCTACGTGGTCATATAAAGAAACATTTTGCAATGAAATAAGAATCGTGTAGAAAGGACGTCGAACGTGCATTCAGAGTTCTACAATCACGATTTGCAATATTGGCAGGACCAGTTCGCTATTGGAATAAAAGGGACTTACATGCTATATTGACTGCATGTATTATAACGCACAATATGATAATTGATGATGAGCGTGATGTGACGGTAGAAATTCAATATGCAATGGATGCACCTGCCCCCGATGTAGAAATGATGAATGAAAATACTTGATTTCGACGATTTCTTGAGCAACACAAACAAATCAAGGATCAGCGAGCTCACTTTCAACTTAGAGATGTCGATTGAACATTTATGGGATGAATATGTGAATTCAGAGAATTAAATGTTTATCTATCATTGTCATGTAACTTAATTTTCTATTTAAATTGTATTTTGAAGCAACTATTTTAATTATCTATTTTAATGTTTTTCTTATAAATTTATATTTTATTTATATTTATTAATTGTCTTATTTAAGTTCTATATCATAATATTTAATATAATGTAATTTGAATAATATTAAATATGATTAATGAAAAACATTTTAATTAAATAAAATAATAAGGAATATTTTGAAAAGATTCTTATTTGGTGCAAGATTTGAAGCAAGTTGTTGGAGATGGTGAAAGATATTTGGTGCTGAAATTGCACCATTTTAGAGGTCGTTTGGTAGACTGATAGGATTAGCATGTATTAATAGTCAGGAGATTATTATTTCAGGGATTAATTATACCACCCTTTTTTTGAGATAAATATGAAGGGGATAAGAGGTGATAAGAGGTCTTATCCAGGTTGTTAGGATTATTACACCGGTTGCATTTAATCTACCAAACATCAAGCTTATTGGACTAATAATCCTATTTGACGCTAAGAAGGGCTACTAAACGACCCCTTATTGTTTTAGTGCAAGTGCAATTTCTTCACCAAACTGTTGGAGATGTTCTAATGGTGCAAATTTTATGTAAATGCTATAGACAAAGCTACATTTCATAAAATATGAGATGAGCGGTTGAGATTCATTTTTCATGATTTGTACACTTGTTGAACCTCACATATCTACCGATTCTTACTATTCATAGTACTCAAATTTAAAATTGTTACAACAGTGGTTAATCTTTACTTATGGCCACATCACCGCATTCAAATATTTCAAGTAATAGGTGGACAATTTTTTTGTTAATATGTGAGAGTCAACAAACATTTTGTTGACCCAATAAATCACTCCCATCCATTTTCAACCGCTGCTTAAAACCACTTGATAGAATACTACACCATAGTGATTTCAAATTTCTATGATGCAAGTTTCTAAAAAAACATTTATGTTATTAGGTAAAAACTAATTCATGTTTTAAAAGATGGAAAAACCATTCTAACTTTTTCCTTCCTAACCATTTTTTATTATAGAAACACTAATGAAATGGAATAGCATTAGTCTTAATTCCAAATGCACGTATTGTTGATGTAATGCCCTAGGCTTTAGTTATGTTTAACTGAAAACCGTTATGTATCATTTCTATCGTTTAAGTTTATTACTTGATTATTATATAGTTTGCATATTTATTATAATAATCTCCGTCCCTGATTATTAAGAGAATAATTAGTATAATTGTCAATGGATAATCATATGATGATTATATGCATAGAGATGCACATTGAAATTATGGGTACTTGTTAGAGAACAAGTGACTGGACTTGACCCGTATGTGATTTATGTCATGGTCAAATGTCATAATTAAATCTCATATGGTCACTTCATTTAGTCCCTAGACCTGAGATTATCATGACCTTACATATGATGAAAGTTATGTTTGATTTTAGTCAAACGATATCTTAACACGATATTTATAAAGGCTATCTTTGGCATGATCGGATTCATGATGGAAAGAATGATAAGTCAAGATGGAATTTGTCCCTCGAAAGAGAGATGTTTTGCTTGGGCCCCTCAATGAGTGATAATGATGAAAAGCGTGTGGCCACACCCCAATACGATTGGATTATCATTATACTCAAAGATCGAGAAAGCATTGAACAAATACAAGTTGACGTGGACCATGACTTGTGTTCAATATAACATCGTGAGACAAAGGGAGAAATGGAAGTGTACCATTGGAAACGTGAACTCTTACGTTATATTATTTGGGTAGACATAATGGCTTGCTAGAGTCCGCTTATGTCTTATGAGGGTCGATAGGATCGAGCTCATTGCCAACATAATATAATCCTATTGGGTCACACACAACTAGAATGAATTGGTTAAACCAAAGGAAGAATGATTGAGAGATCCTGATGTGGCATACCTTGGCGCGCGACAAAACTGGCCAAGTGGCTTGTTTTACCGCGCGACAGAACCTGCCAGATGCGGTTTTCAGACCAGTTTCCTAATATGATTAGGAAACAAATACTTATATTAAGGTAATATAAATATGAGGTCTGTAATCCTAATCACTAGCCGAATTTTTTCAAGAAAATTATAACAAAAGTTCTTTCAATATTCTTCCTAAAGTTTAAGAATCTAGCAATTCACAAGAACCACTATAAGAAAAACGACAGTTACCGACGAAAAAATCTGTCACTAAATGCCAAAAATCCGTCACTAAATCAATTTAGTGACGGATTTTAGACGTAAAAAATTTGATGTTAAAACGTGCGTCGCTAAATTTTTTGACAGATTACTGACGGTTCTCAATCAGATTTAGCGACGAAAATTTCCGTCGCTAACGTTTTAAAATTCGTCGGTAATTTGGTAAAATAAACGACCAATTTAAAGCATTATGCCGACGGATTAGCGACGGAAAATTCTGTCACTATTTAAACGGTCGTTTTATTTTTTGGACCTTTTTCGTGACGGATTATCGACGGATTATTCCGTCGTTATTTAAATGGTCATTTTATTTTTTTGGATCATTTTAGTGACGAATTATCGACGGATCATTCCGTCGCTATTTAAATAGTCGTTTTATTTTTTGGACCAATTTAGTGACGGATTATCGACGGATCATTCTGGCGACATTAATAACGACGAAAATTTCCGTCGCTAAAATTTATTCCAAATTTTCCCAATTTTATTAAGTTTTTTTAATTTTCTTTTTTCAATATTTTTTATTTTTGATATATCAAATTACCGACGGATATTTCCGTCGCTAATTTGATATTTTTTATTAAAAAAATTATATATACATATATATATATATATATATATATATATATATATATATATATATATATATATATATACTCCCTCCGTCCCACAATTTTAGGGACTTTTGGGTTTTCGAGAAAAATTAAGGAGGAAATATTATATTGAAAGTGTTGTGAGTGTGGAAATAAAATAGGAGAGAGAATGAGTGGAGAGAATAGTAAATTATAATGGTGATGTGAGTATTAAAATAATGTAGGAGAGAGAATGAGTGGAGGGAATAGTAAAGATTCCTTTCCATTTTAGGAAAGTTATATATTATTGTGGGGCAAAAGGAAATTTTCCTTATTATCATGGGACGGAGGGAGTATATATATATATATATATATATATATATATATATATATATATATATATTAATATTAATATATTTTTAAATATATATATATATTTATTCTCAAATCAATCCCTCAACTTTTTTTTATTCTCAAATTAGTCCCTTAACATTTTTTATTCTCAAAACAGTCACTAAACTTTTTTTATATTAAAATCAATCCTTGCATTTTTCAAAAGTTCACTTTGCTCCACCACCATCCACCACCATCCACAACCAACACAAATCAAACAAAAGTTTGTACAAATCGAAATAAAACACAAAATATGTTAAAATAAACAAATCAAAATCGAAATATGAACAAATCGAGAGAGAGATGTAGAGGGAGTAATATGAACAAATCAAAAGAAATTTCTACAAATCGAAATCAAAACTGCGCCACCGGCCTCCTTAGTCTTCCCCTCGGGGTCTTAGAAATGAGCTTGGCCTTCACAACAATCGGCTGCGACTGCGGCAAGACTCCCAGAGATTAAATTTTATTAACGGAATGTTTATATGGTCAATCCAAAATGAACCCCATTAAAGATTTAACGGGTTTGTAAACTTCTATTTTCCCAAATTGAAAAACCCTACCCTGTTCATCACTACCGCCACCCAAATCTGAATTCAAACTTTGGTTTCCAACATGTGCTCAAAAAATTGCAAACCCTCATTGTAGCTCCAATACACAAACGCACATAAAACTGCAGAGTAGGTCAAGGGGTTGTTGTTGAATGGTTTGGGTGAAGAAATCTGATCGGAGGTGGCCGAAATCTGAGCGATTGGGACCAGACAGTGGAGGCTCGTGGCTATGTACTTGGGCTTCATTGGCAACAGTTTTTATGTCACCGGAGTCATTTGGTTAAGGCACAGCGGTCTGTGGCATCCACTCGTCTCGCCGGAGTCTCTCCCCTGATCTTTACTTTCCTCATGGATTCCAGTGACTTCTTGGCCAGATCTGGTAGGTGCTGGCCAGATCTGCGATGTTGTTGTAGATGAGGGAGCTACCGGAAAAAAATGAATCATCGGAACTGAACCTCTGAATCCATGGCCAGATCGGCGACTTCCATGGATTCCAGCAACTTCCTGGCCACGACCTCCGGGATGCTTCCTCTGCTTTCCGATACGTCCATGACCGGCGCTCACGTTGCCGTCGCCAGATCCGAGGGAGGGAGACGAAAAGGGAGAGATGGAGTAGAGAGAGAAAGTGTGTGTGTGTGACTGGGAAGAGAAAGTGAGTGTGTGTGAGGAGTATATAATATTAAAAGAAATATATATATATATATATATATATATGTATATATACATATATATACATATATATATATATATATATATATGTATATATATGTATATATATGTATATATATATATATAATGATGAATTAGGGACCATTGGATTTGAGTGAGATTAATGGTATAGATTGATTTATTGATAATTCATGAATATTAAAGGGCGTCAATCAAATGAAAGTGTATTTTTGTTTTTATAGGATGAATCTGACCATTTGGATGTGATGCGTTTAATGGTGAAGATATTTGCTGGATAATGATCCATGTGAATATTTGTATTTCTTCATGATTATAATAATTAAGCCAAAATCTTGCAAAAAGCTAATTTTTTCGTAACATAAGAAAAAAATTAGTTTTAAATCACTAAATCTAACTAATAAGGTGATGAACTATTCTAAAAACTAGTTTTTTATAACATTTTTAAAAAAACTAGTTTTTCACAAGAGTTACTCAATAATTAATAAAAATAATTAATAATAATAATAATTTAAACTATAAAATAATATTATACCTAATATCAATAATAATAATATTTATTATCAATAATATTTATTAATGAATTATTAATTATATAATTGATTAATTAATTAATATTAATATTAATTATATAAACAGTAATAATATTAATAATAGTACTAATAATAATTAGTAATTTTTATTATTTTTTATTGACTAGGAAAAAATATTTTAGACTTTTTTTTATTACTGAAATTTACAAAAAGTTATCTAAAATATTTACATGCTTTTATTTGATTTACTCAAAATTTTAATTAAAGTAGTATGTCTAATATCAATTTTTTTAAATAATTTTCTTAAAATAATTTTTTTGAAAAAAACTTTCTTACTAAAAAAAGTCTAAAACATTTATCTCCATTCAAAAAAAAAAAATTAAAAAAAATACTCATAGTGAAGGATATAGGGTATACCTTATAGGGTATAGGGTATACCCTATACCCTATACCCTATACACTATACCCTATAGGGTATAGGGTAGAGGGTATAGGGTTTAAGGTATACTCTTCTATACCCTATATTATAGGGTATATCCTATAGGATATAGGGTATAGGGTATACCTTATACCCTATAGGTTATAGGGTATAGAGTATAGGGTATAGGGTATACCCTATACCCTATATTCTATAGGGTATACCCTATACCCGATACTCTATACCCGATAGGGTATAGGGTATACCCTATAGGGTATAAGGTATATGGTATAGGATATATGGTATACCCTATAGGGTATACCCTATACCCTATACATTATACCCTATACCCTATACCCTATACCTTATACACTATACCTTATACCCTATATCCTATACCCTATACCCTATATCCTATACCCTATACCCTATATCCTATACCCTATACCTTATACCTTATACCCTATACCTTATATACTATACCTTATACCCTATATTCTATACCCTATACCCCTATACCCTATACCATATACCCTATATCCTATACCCTATACCCTATATTCTATATAATATACCCTATACCCTATACACTTTATACTAAACCATATACACTATATACTATACCCTATATCCTAAATGTATAGTTTTTTTATTTTTTATGAATAAAAATAAATATTTTGGACGTTTTTTTGTATATAAGTTTTTTTCAAAAAGTTATATAAAACAAGTTAGAAAAAAAATAAACTAATGAAAGTATAATAAAGAAATCAGGGACGGGTAAATTTTTTTAATTTTTATTTATAAATGTATATTTATTTTTATTTTTTATGAATATAAATAAATATTTTGGTCATTTTTTAGTATTGAAATTTTTTTTCAAAAAGTTATATAAAAAAGTTAGAAAAAAATAAACAAATGAAAGTATAATAAAGAAATCAGGGACGGGTAAAATTTTGTAATTTTTATTTATAAATGTATATATTTTTTTATTTTTTATGAATATAAATAAATATTTTGGACATTTTTCAGTATTGAAGTTTTTTTCAAAAAGTTATATAAAAAAAGTTAGAAAATTAATAAACTAATGAAAGTATAATAAAGAAATCAGGGACGGGTAAAATTCTTTAATTTTTATTTATAAATGTATAGTTTTTTTATTTTTTATGAATATAAATAAATATATTGGACATTTTTTAGTATTAAAGTTTTTTTTTTTAAAAAGTTATAT
Source organism: Adenophora triphylla var. japonica (assembly GCA_022495995.1). NCBI lineage: Eukaryota > Viridiplantae > Streptophyta > Magnoliopsida > Asterales > Campanulaceae > Adenophora > Adenophora triphylla. Next base: position 231,614 of record JAFEMH010001569.1, read on the forward strand.
AAAAAAGTTAGATAAAAAATAAACAAATGAAAGTATAATAAAGAAATCAGGGACGGGTAAAATTCTTTAATTTTTTATTTATAAATGTATAGTTTTTTTATTAGTAAAAAAATCCACTACTAACCAACATTTTAAAAAAGTTTATATATTATTGTCCGTCCCTCTTCTATTATATACTTTTATTTCTTTAAAAAATCTTAACTTTTTTTATATAAAAAATCCGTCACTAATCCGTCGCTAACCTAAAATATAAATTTAATAATTATTTTGAATAATTTAGCAACGACTGAAATCCGTAGGTAATAATATGTTATTAATTTACCGACGGATTATAATCTGTCGGTAATTAAATCCGTCACTAATCCGTCGCTAATCTAAAATATAAATTTAATAATTATTTTAAATAATTTAGCAACGACTCAAATTCGTCAGTAATAATATGTAATTGATTTATCGACGAATTTTAATCCGTCGGTAATCAAATCCGTCACTAATCCGTCGCTAACCTAAAATATAAATTAAATAATTATTTTAAATAATTTAGCAACGACTCAAATTCGTCGGTAATAATATGTAATTGATTTACCGACGGATTTTAATCCGTCGGTAATCTAATCCGTCACTAATCCGTCGCTAACCTAAAATATAAATTTAATAATTATTTTAAATAATTAAAATCCGTCGGTAATTAATTCCGTCACTAATCCGTCACTAACCTAAAATATAAATTTAATGTTTATTTTAAATAATTTAGCAACGACTCAAATCCGTCGGTAATATTATGTAATTAATTTACCGACCGATTTTAATCCGTCGGTAATTAAATCCGTCACTAATCCGTCGCTAACCTAAAATATAAATTTAATGTTTGTTTTAAATAATTTAGCAACGACTCAAATCCGTCAGTAAAAATATCCGTCGCCATTCCGTCACAAATTCGTCAGTAAAAAAGTGCGCAAATTTTTGGCGCCAAAATGGTGACGGATTAGAGACAAAATGGAATCCGTCGGCATATCCGTCACTAAATCCGTCGGTAATCTCGTCCTAATTTCGTTTTTTGTTTTTCACCCCAGGTCGTTGCCATTTCATCGCTAATCCGTTGGTATTAGTGACGGATTTATTTCCGTCACTAATTTCCGTCGGTATCTGTCAGTTTTCTTGTAGTGAATGGTTCTTGGTTCATTCTAACGTGTGGATACTACTAGAGGGTCTTCGCTCGTATGACGATCAAGGCCTAGAGTTCAAATTGTCCAAAGCAATCTGAAGGTTCAAAGGTTTTGAAGATCGAAGAATGTTATTCAAAATCACACCGATAAATTGTTCGATAGCTCAAGACCGGAAAGCAATTAAGGTTGGTGTTGTGGGTATTTTTCAGCATGGTGACATCTTCGGTTGCTCCTGCATGCCAAACAAAAGAAATTGTCTTCGGTCCTTATGGACCTATTACATAACCAAACAAAACTAAAATTGTCTTTGGGATTCCACCCCAGTTAAACCAACAAAAAAAACTAAGAACAAACTTACTTTACCTTTTCAGATGGCATCTGCCTCAGGTGTTGCTTTGGGAGTAACTTCTCCAACCGCAGCTGCTTCCTTTGCAGTCGCTTCATATGGGCTTGATTACACCTCACCCACATCTATTGGCTCACCTGTCAGCTTGGAGAAGTAGGCATATTCTTTATTGATATCCCAGCTCTGAGCCTTTCCTTCCTGGAATTCCTTCATCATCTTGATCTTACACTGGGAAACAGTTTTAGCAGCAGCCAATTTGCAAGAACCCTTCACTTCTGCAATCTCCTTAAGGTGATCTTCCTCACTTTTTGCCAAGTTGTTCAATAAGTCCTTCACCGTCTGCTCCTGCTCTTCCAACGACTTAACTTGTTGCTCCAAGGTCTTTTCATGTCCTTTCACCTTGCTCTCTAACATTATCTTCTCCTTCTTAAGCAAGGCAATATCAGCTTTAGACTTCTTCTTCAGCATCTCCATTTCTTTTACCAGATCTTCCAAATACCCTACAGCCTGTAAAATAATAGCTTGACACCAAAAGGTGTTATAAAAAACTTTTGAAACAGTTAAAACCCAGTTAGTATCATCTTACCCCTGCTGCAAAACTCATACATTTCTTTTTGAATTCTCCCACTGGCATTCCTTCAAAAGTATCTCCAACATTGATCACCTCCTCTTGGATAGCCTTCCTCTTTCTCACCCTGGAGCCAATCCCCGCGCTCTCGTCTAAAACAGGGATCTTCTTAGGAACAGGCGGAGGTTTCATATCAATCTTAAGAGCGGACTCATCAAACATGGCTTCAATGTCATCAAGATCAAAATCCGATCCTGAAACGACCGGGCTTTCGGGAGACCTGCATTGACATATGAATATTGTCAGGAAGTGTAGTGCATCAGATTGATAAACTATAGTAAAAAGACAACATGCTTACCTGTAGACATAATGACGGAAGTTGACTCTTTTTGATCTTCCGGAACAACCAGAGGTGATTTCAGTAGTCCCTAGGAGATCTCTTGTCCAAAGGAAGCTTGAAAAATTCGTCAATTTTGGCCAAGGTGTCCTCAGTCGGTGGAAGTAGTTCTCCCCAGTCAATATCTAAAAAGAGGTAAGAACAATTACAATTTCAGTTTGTTTCAAGAACAAAAAGACACAAAGTTAGGAATTCAAGTACCTCCCTTGTTCCACTTGCTTGATATCTCATTCCCTTCTCCAATGGATACCCTATCAACAAAGAAAAACCTATTTTTCCATCCCCTATCACTAGAATATGTGGTGCTCATTAAGGAGTTCCTACCTGACTTTTTCTTAAAAAGATATCTTTTTGAATCGAAAGGTTGGAGATCGTACGAATAGGCTATCTCATGAAGCCCTAGGTTTAACCCATTCTCCCTGTTCACTTTGATAATAAAAGCAAAAACTCTCCAAGCCATGGGCATCAGTTGAGTATAGGCAAGTTGGGTCTTTTGAAAGAACTCAGAAACCAACGATGGGAAGGGGTAACTAAACCCTAGAAGAAAGGGATACTCATGAAAGCAGATCCATTTGGCGGAAACAAAGTCAGACCTAAGATTTACAGAAAAAGGGTGAAAAATCGCACCTTTTGGGAAGTAACATTGTTGTTTTAGTGATTCTATTTGGGTATCACTAAACAAACAAGTCTCCTCATCCGGTTTCGCAAGGAGATTTTCACTCACAAAATCAGTAAGACTAATCTCTGTGGGACCTTGTGGGGATGGGGCACTCTTATTTTTGGACGAACTCCACCTAGTTCTACCCATGGTTGACAAACAAAAGAGAGAAGTAAACAATGGATGAAAATAAGAAACGGAGAAATTTTTACCTTGAAGAAGAACAGCGCCGTAGCAAGCAGGGATGAAAAGGAAGGTTTGAGAAGCTTATTAAGCCTTCCAAGCGGTTATTTAAATTAAAAAAGAACTCTATTTCCAAAAAACCACTTTTTCCTAAGCATTACTCCCCAACCGTCCATTTTCTCCACGTTTCACAATACCCGTCCCATCATGCAAGCTGGCAGTTGAGCATTTATTGGGAGAAAAACATTTGCCTCTTCAGTTTCCAAGATAGCCAAATGTTTTTGGGGACAAATTGTTGTGCGTATTTTTCAGTATGGTGACATCTTCGTTTGCTCCTGCATGCCAAGATGTTATTCCGTAGTAAGTATTGTTTAATATTTACTTATTTGATTTTTATTAATATCTTTATTATTATTTTCCAGTAAATAAGGGAGAAGAACGCGGGATATTTCCAACCATGTTCAACACATCTTCAACGACGAAGAAGACTTGGTCTCACGGACGTTGAGAAGATAAACTTAAATCCCGAGATTGTAGGAACAACTTTGACCCGTTCATACTTTCTTTTATTTAAGGGGATATGGAGACGGAAAAACATACTCTCATGCTCACACACTCTACGCACATCTCTCTTGTAATCCTCTCCATCATCTTCCACAGTTGTAACTCAATTATTATAGTGAAACTTTTAAGGTTGGAGACCTAACTCCCGGGGTTTTTTCCAAAGAGGTTATCACCTCCAAGGTTTTCCTCGTTAATAAATCCCCGTGTCATTATCTCTTTTTATCTCTTTGTTCCATTTAGTCGAATTCCACAGTCCCCTCCTTAGTATTTAAATCCACACACTTGTCAAAGTTAAGATTCTGTACTATTGTTTTTTCTACCAAAACAGTTGGTAAATTCTATCTCATAGGAATTCAATTTAATCGTATAGAATGGATCTTAGGGCTTGGGTTTTGTGTTATTTAGATGCTTATTCCGCTGCGCATGGACCCATAAAACCCAACACGTATTCCTTCCAAAGTCCATACCAAATTGCATTGCATATTTGCATTGCACTGGAATTGCATGGCATCACATTGCATTATGACATTGTCATTGCATTGCATTCCATTGGTACCTTGCATTGGAAATGCATTGCATTACATTTCATTGGCATTGCATTGCTTTGCATTGGCATTGAACTGGTATTGCATTGCATGGCATTGCATTGGCATTATCATTGCATTTCATTGGCATTGGCATTATATTGCATTGGAATTGCATTTCATTGTATTGGCATGACATTGCATTGCATTGCATTGCATTGTATTGTATTGTATTGCATTGCATTGCATTTACATTGGCATTGCATTGCTTGGGAATTGCATTGCATTGAATTACATTGCATTACATTGGCATTGCCTTACATTGCCTTGCATAGCATTGCATTCCATTGCCTTACATTGCCATTTCGTGGCATTGCACTGTAATTGCTTTGCATTACATGGCATGTCATTGCATTAGCATTGAATTGCATTGCATTGGCATTGTCATTGCATTGCAGTACATGGAATTTCCTTGCATTGCATTGGTATTGCATGACATTGCATTGCATTGCATTGCATCAGATTCCATAACATTGCATTGATTTGGATGGCATTGGCATTGCCAAGCATTGTATTACATTGCATTGTCATTGCATTGCATTTTCATTGTATTACCTTGCATTGTCATTGCATTGCCTTGCATTGAATGGCATTACATTGGCATTGCATGGCATTGCATTGCCTTGCGTTGCATTGTCAATACATTGCATTGCATTGACATTCCATTCCATTGCATTGCATTGCATTGGCATTGCATTGGCATTGGCATTGGATTGTCATTGCCATTGCATTGCATGGAATTGCCTTGCATTGGCATTTGCATTGCATTGGCATGACATTTACATTGTATTGCATTGCACTGGCGTAGCAATGCATTGCACTGGATGGCATTGAATTACATTGCATTGGCATGACATTGCATGGCATGGCATGGCATTAGCATTGCATTATATTGCATTGGCATTGGGATGGCATAGCGTTGCATTCCATTGGCATTGCAATGCATTGTATTGTATTGCATTGATATTGCATTACATTGGCATTGCTTTGGCAGTGCATTTCATTGCATTATCTTGCATTGCATGACATATTTCAAACTTGAAAAGGAATTTGATTTACATAAGACAACTTGATAAGGAGGGTTGTGTGGCTACTTTCGATTGTGGGACATGGTAGGTAAACCGGAGAGATAGCTTGGTAGTTCATCTCGGTTTGGAAAATATGTTATACACCACATGCAACATGGTAGTTGGGGGAAACGAGGGCGTATCCCAATGATAGATGTTGGTGGCCCAGATCGCCATGGTGGGAGGAATTACACTAAATGGTATGTTGGTAGAAATTGGGGAATGAAGTCGGCCGACGTGGAGCCAATCTAGCCAACATGGAAGCGGGATTTAGAACAGTGATGTGATAGGTTCCTAAGGACACGCAAAAGTTCCAAGCTTGTGACTGTGTGGGGCACGAGGATTCGCGATATAGAAGATCATTAGTTAGCAAGCAAATGAGCAAGGATGTAGAATGAGGATCATTGGCAACGAAGACTTAAGGTATGGTGGAACCGGCAGCTATTTGATGTGCCACTCAACTTCAACTCACTTGGATAATTAGACAAGGGAATGGCACTAACAACACATGGAAATTTGTTTTGAGGGAGTCAATATCGGGTGGGAGATTGATGAAGGTAGCACGAATTTGGTGAGTCACTAAGTGGGAGATTGTTGGGGTTAGAGTCCTAACCAAGAAGAAATCAGGAAGGAATTTGTCGGACGACAAGAATCATGGTCATGAATCAAACAATGGGCAGCCCATGGAGTGGGCTGGTCAAATCCTGGCAGGATTCTGATTTTATTTGATTTCCTAATTGTGGTGGATTTTTTTGCTTGGAGAGAAAGAAGTTTTTTTCTTTGTGGACAAGAAATTTCTTATTGATCTAGGACTAGAGATTATTGTATCCTATAAATTCTTGTGATAGTTTAGAAACAAATTTGTGTAACATCATTGAAAATATTAGAGATAATATTTTGGCTTGGTAGCGCCCCCGGAGGTTGTTGTTGTTGTAACGAATCGGGTAAACAATTCTTGTGTGTTTCTTTGTGTGTGATTTACTTTTCGTGTGTGTTGTTCTTATTAATCTCTCCATTGTCTTTGGCCGTTCTGCTGCATGATTTTCCAACACTATAAGATGCCATGAGGGCAATCCTACAACCCTAGTAATGATCGAAGTTTGTGTTCTTGATAAGGGAGATGAGATATATATGAGAGGGTTGTTCATGGAGATGCTTACATCCGGACTATCCTAACCAAGTTGAATCAGAGGTTGGATCAACAAGATAGCAATTCCAAGGTGTTGGCCAATTCCATGATCAAGATGCAGAGGGATCAACAGCTCATCGCTTCGCAGCTTGAAAACGTCTCACCATTGCGTGCAAGGAACCTCAACTTCGATAGCACCGAAGGATCTACGCTCCAGAATGAATTTATTCCAATGAATAGTCCACCTCAAACTCCTCAGCTGACATCCTTACCCGGGGACACCCTAATGACGCCACCTTCAGCAGGATTCACCCCGTTCATTCCATTCATTGACAACACCACTATCACAACTACCACGGATAACTCTGGTTTGCTGAATAATCTTTTAAATAATAATAATTTCAATCGTATTCCTATGGCTGACCCTTTTGCAGGACACCCACTAGCCAAACAGATGCAGGATCTCAGGGAGCTGATAATGAACGTGCCCGGCATAACTCCTCCAATCCAACCAGTGACTCGAATCGCTACAATCAATCTCGGTTTGTCCCAGCAATTGCAAATGTCGACATCCCGAAGCGTTTCAACGTTCCATCTATGAAGTTGTATGACGCACCACAGACCCAGAGGAGCATGTTGCTCACTATCAGGAGAAGATGGACATAATCCATATTCCGCTTCAATTCCGGAGGCTTGCTTATGCGAGAGGATTTGGATCGACCTTGGTTGGACCGGCTCTCAAATGGGCGATTAGGCAGCCCCTAGGTTCAATTGGTCCATACGCCCCGAGCCTTATCAACATGTTCTATAACCAATTCTCGTGTAGTCGACAATTTGAGAAGCCGACAAGTGACCTCTACAATGTGACCCAACAAACCTAATGAAACTACGAAAGATTATGTTCACCGGTTCAATAAGGAAGTGCTTTGGAAATTCCCAATCTTGACATGTCAACACCACGAAGCATTCAAAATGGGACGAAGAAAGATTCACAAGATTATCAAGATTTGGTGATGACTCCTTGTAAGCGGTTGGAAGAAGTCAGGAGCAGGGCATTGAGATTCATAAGATTAGAGGAAGATGAGCTGCTAAGATCAAAGTCCTCATCCAAGTTGTCGACATATGACCACCCTGACAGGAAGACTGAATCATCCCATCGCAGGAAGTTCCAATCCTTACCCAAGAATTGATACTAGCAAAATTAATTCAATAGACGGTGAGGATGAAGATAGTGATAATGTGCCTAACATTTCGATTATTGTTTTTCCGGTGACATTTCGGGTGTACTACGTGCGATGGGCAACCTAGGGGACAAAGCCGATGGCCAAAGAAGACGGATAAGCCTACGGGATGGCGTGACAAATCAAAATGGTGCGCTTACCATGAAGACTTTGGGCATGTTATTGAAGATTGCATCGCACTAAGAAAGGAGATCGAGTTACTTGCTCTCGAAGGGACATCTTAAGGAGTTCTTTGGGATCCGAAAGAAGAAGGCCGAAAGTGCGGAAGCTCCTCATGAAGTCGAGAGACCGGCTTCTCCCCAAAGATCAACAAAGGTGATCAATTTCATTAGTGGAGGCTCAGAAATATGTGGCACATCCTATTCTGCCGCAAAACGACATGGTAAGGAGTCAAAAGAGGAGAGGCCAGAAAGACAACCAAGAATGTCGACACCCTGCCATGATCCAATCACCTTTGATGAGAGTGATCGAGATAACTTGCTGGAACCCCATCACGATGGCCTAGTTATTTCCTTGCAGATCACCAATTGTACAATCCGGCGTATCCTGGTTGATGGGGTAGCTCTGTCAATCTCATTATGTTGAAAGCACCCTCAAGGAAATGAACATCCCGAGAATCGGAGATCATCAAGAAATCCTCGGTATTGGTAGGCTTCGGTGGTGAAGTCAAAGAAACGGTGGGGAAATAAAGCTTCGAATATACTCAAAGGGCCTCAACACCATGGAGCGGTTGTGTAATTGATTGTGCAACATCCTACAATGTCATTCTTGGAAGACCATGGATTCATGGGATGAAGGCATCCCCTCCACTTACCATCAGTGTGTGAAGTTCCCAACACCTTGGGGTGTCGCCAAAATATACAGTGATCAGCAGGTGGCCAAGGAATGTTATAAAACTTCAATGAAGGTGTCGACATCTCCAAAACAAGCATAGCAACTACAGAGGAAAGTACGTGAAGTCCTGGAAGCTAGGGAGAACGATGTTAAAGAAGTATTGCTAGAACCTTCCAACCCGGACATCAAGGTACTTATTGGCAGTGACATCCCATCAGATATAGAAGAGAAGCTTGTGGACTTATTAAAAAGCAGAGTAAAGAGTTTTGCTTGGAGACATGATGACATGACCGGCATCAGCAAAGATGTCATCACTCACAAACTTAACATCGATCCTAGTTTTAAACCAAAGGCACTGAAAACGCAGAAAATTTGCGAAACAAGAAACCGAGATCATCAAGGAAGAGGTAGAGCCCTTACTCAAAGCCAACATGATCCGAGAGGTAGATTATCCAAGATGGTTAGCAAACGTGGTTGTAGTTGAGAAGAAGAATGGGAAATGGCGAGTACGTGTTGACTTCACCGACTTAAATAAAGCTCCGTCCAAAAGATCCTTTCCCTACGCCTCACATAGATTCGTTAGTTGATGCCACATCCAGGACATGAGCTCCTCACCTTCATGGATGCATCTTCGGGATTCCGGCAAATCCGGATGGAACCATCGACCGGGAGGACACCGCCTTCATAACGCCAACAGGTAATTATTGTTATATTGCTAAGCCTTTTGGACTAAAAAATGCAGGTACAACATATCAGAGGCTCGTCAACAAAATGTTCAAAGATCAGATTGGGGACACAATGGAAGTATATATTGACGACATGGTAGTAAAATCCAAGAAAGCCGAAGATCACATAAGCAACTTATCTCAAGCCTTTGACATCTTGGATTGTTTCAATATGAAACTTAATCCCACTAAATGCAACTTTGGAATGAAGGCGGGGAATTTTTGGGTTACATGGTTACTAAAAGAGGCATTGAAGCTGCCCCGAAGCAGATACGTGCTATTATTAACCTGTCGTCACCTCAATGCATCAAGGACGTCCAAAGATTGACGGGAAAGATTGCTTTGCACTCACCGAGGTTCATTTCAAAATCCTTGGATCGATGCAAACCTTTCTATGAAATCCTAAGGAAGAACAAGAAGTTCCAGTGGGAGAACCAACGTGAAGAAGCCTTTCGGGAGCTCAAAACTTACCTGTCGACACCTCCATTATTGGCCAAGCCTCGGGAGGAGGAACATCTTTACATCTACAGCGGTATCGGAAAGTATTTGTTAGTGCGGTCTTGGTGACAGAACAAGATGGTAGTCAGCCACCCATCTACTATATAAGTAAGACACTTTTAGATGCAGAGACCGGAGTATTCTCATTTACGAAGTTAATTTTAGCTTTGATAAGCTGCTTCTATTAAATTAAGGCACTATTTTGAAACACATATTATAATTGTACGCACTAACTATCCTATTAAGAATGTTATGAGAAAACCGGAGATGTCGGGTCGAATGGCGAAGTGGTGCATACAATTAAGCACATACGACATTAAATATGAGCCCGGAATAGCAATAAAATCTCAAGCTCTAGGCGATTTTGTGGGCGACTTTAGTCCAACCATGCAACAAGAGGTGGAATTGGAGGTTCAGCAACTTCAAGATGATGACATCCTGAAGATCTGGACTCTCTACACAGATGGTGCTTCTAACATGAGAGGTACAGGTCTTGGTGTTGTACTAAAATCGCCACAAGGGGACATAATACCACAATCCACCAGCTGCAGTTTCAAGGTCACTAATAATGAAGCAGAATATGAGGCATTAATTGAAGGTTTAACAGCGGCCCAGGACCTAGATGTCAAGCATATCCGGGTGTTTATGGATTCTTTGCTAATTGTTAACCATTACAACGGATCCTACATAGCAAAAAATGCAAAGATGATGACATATTTGGAAATTGTAAAAATTCTGGCGGCCAAATTCAAAACATTTACTTTGGAACAGATTCCACGAGAGGAAAATTCTCAAGTAGATGCTCTGGAAAACTTAGGTTAAGCCTTCAAAAGCATTTCACAGACAAGTATCCCAATTGTGCATGTTGGCATCCCAGCAATTGATCATCTTGAGCTGTTCGTTCTAGATGTCGACGTACCTTCCCCTCCAGCAGCAACTTCTTGGATAGCTCCTATTATCAAGTATCTCTTAGATGATACGATCCCAGCCGAGGAGAAAAATGCTAGAGCCTTCAGGGTAAGAGTATCTAAGTATTTACTTATTGATAACCTTTTGTTTAGAAAATCTGCTGCAGGTCACTACTTAAGATGTCTAGAAGCAGACCAAGCCCATCAGGTTCTCAAGGAACTGCATGAAGGACAGTGTGGAAATCATACCGGGGGCAGAAGTCTGCATACCAAGGCTCTGAGGATGGGCTATTTTTGGCCCACAATGAGAAGAGACGCCGCATACTATGCAAAGAAATGTGACTCCTGTAACCGACATGGGGACATCCTACACCAGCCAGCTGAACTACTGCATCCTATCCTGTCGCCATGGTCATTTATGGTTTGGGGAATGGACATCGTAGGAAAATTACCCAGGGCACCAGGAGGAAGAGTATTTCTATTAGCTATGACAGACTATTTCTCTAAATGGGTAGAAGCTGAGGCGTACGTACAAGTTCGTGACAGAAAAGTAATATCTTTCATCAAAAGAAATATATTCAGCCGATTTGGGATACCTTCAGAGATAATTTGTGATAACGACTCCCAATTCATTAGTAAGAAAACCCAAGATTTCTTGACATCTTGGGGAGTCAAGATGGTGACATCTTCACCTGTTCACCCTCAAGCTAATGGACAGGCAGAATCTAGCAACAAAATAATCATAAGCAACTTAAAAAAGAGACTGAACTAGAAGAAAGGACGATGGGCAGAAGAGTTGCCAATGGTTCTATGGGCTGACAGGACGACATCTAGGAACGCTACTGGTCAAACTCCCTATTCACTTGTATTTGGAACAGAATCAGTTATTCCAGCAGAAGTACTTGTACCTACGGCCAGATATAGTTTGTTGACATCTGAACATAATAAAGACATCTTGACATATGACTTGGATATCGTAGACGAACTAAGGGACATGGCCAAAGTTCGGATGGCAGCATATCAACAAAGGGTAGCCAGATCTTACAACAAAAATGTAAGGGTTAGAAGGTTCCAAGTAGGAGATTTAGTCCTACGAAAGGCATTCCAAAATACAAAGGAGCTCAATGCAGGCAAGCTCGCCCCAAAGTGGGAAGGACCCTACCTAATAGATGCACAGGTCGGGAAAGGAGCATATCGTCTGTCAACCTTGGATGGCCAAATGATACCACGAAGTTGGAACGCCATTCACCTTAAAAGGTATTACATCTAAACAATGCTCCCCTTAAACTCATCTCATCAAATCCTTTATTTATTTGTAACCTTCCATTTTCCTATTTTACTATTTTCTTACTTCATTACAAATCAAGATGTCGCTAACACAACTTGTGGAGAGGCGTCAACATAGTTGACGTCCATTTTTAACATGTCTTTGTCTTATGAGGTGTTGACATACGGAAATGGGGACATATCGAAAGTACGCAAAGTCAGAAGAACAACGAATTCTCCTCCGTCGAGAGGCGGCCATCTCTTCTCAAGTAAAGGTACATAATCCCTTCTAAGGTTTAAAGAGTTAATTACCTCTTTCTTAAGATGTTAGGTTACCACACCTTCGCTTGGAGCGCAAGTTATCTCTTTAATTGAGGTGTGGGGTGGGCCTATATAGGTAAACTCATATAGCTTACCCATTCCCACTCAGTTAAATGATTGATCTCATGTTTTATTATTATGGTTATGACATGTACGTGTCATCTTAAGTATCTACCGCTTTGACATGCTAAGATGTCACCTTACGAGCATAACAAATGACCATCCAAAGAAAAATTTCATCCAAAATAAAACAAGCCTTGACATGCTTGAAAATTACTAAACCACAACTAAGCTAAAGTTACCCTAAGAACATCCCTAAAAAGTTAAAAACAACATCCAAACTGCCAAAGTTAAAACGCAAAAGTGTTGGACCAACCCAACACATAAAAGAAATTGTCTTCGGTCCTTATGGACCTATTACATAACCAAACAAAACTAAAATTGTCTTTGGGATTCCACCCCAGTTAAACCAACAAAAAAAAACTAAGAACAAACTTACTTTACCTTTTCAGATGGCATCTGCCTCAGGTATTGCTTTGGGAGTAACTTCTCCAACCGCAGCTGCTTCCTTTGCAGTCGCTTCATATGGGCTTGATGACACCTCACCCTCATCTATTGGCTCACCTGTCAGCTTGGAGAAGTAGGCGTATTCTTTATTGATATCCCAGCTCTGAGCCTTTCCTTCCTAGAATTCCTTCATCATCTTGATCTTACACTGGGAAACGGTTTTAGCAGCAACCAATTTGCAAGAACCCTTCACTTCTGCAATCTCCTTAAGGTGATCTTCCTCACTTTTTGCCAAGTTGTTCAATAAGTCCTTCACCGTCTGCTCCTGCTCTTCCAACGACTTAACTTGTTGCTCCAAGGTCTTTTCATGTCCTTTCACCTTGCTCTCTAACATTATCTTCTCCTTCTTAAGCAAGGCAATATCAGCTTTAGACTTCTTCTTCAGCATCTCCATTTCTTTTACCAGATCTTCCAAATACCCTACAGCCTGTAAAATAATAGCTTGACACCAAAAGGTGTTATAAAAAAATTTTGAAACAGTTAAAACCCAGTTAGTATCATCTTACCCCTGCTGCAAAACTCATACATTTCTTTTTGAATTCTCCCACTAGAATTCCTTCAAAAGTATCTCCAACATCGATCACCTCCTCTTGGATAGCCTTCCTCTTTCTCACCCTGGAGCCAATCCCCGTGCTCTCGTCTAAAACAGGGATCTTCTTAGGAACAGGCGGAGGTTTCATATCAATCTTAAGAGCGGACTCATCAAACATGGCTTCAATGTCATCAAGATCAAAATCCGATCCTGAAATGACTGGTTTGGAGACTGCATTGACATATGAATATTGTCAGGAAGTGTAGTGCATCAGATTGATAAACTATAGTAAAAAGACAACATGCTTACCTGTAGACATAATGACGGAAGTTGACGCTTTTTGATCTTACGGAACAACCAGAGGTGATTCCAGTAGTCCCCTAGGAGATCTCTTGTCCAAAGGAAGCTTGAAAAATTCGTCAATTTTGGCCAAGGTGTCCTCAGCCGGTGGAAGTAGTTCTCCCCAGTCAATATCTAAAAAGAGGTAAGAACAATTACGATTTCAGTTTGTTTCAAAAGACACAAAGTTAGGAATTCAAGTACCTCCCTTGTTCCACTTGCTTGATATCTCATTCCCTTCTCCAATGGATACCCTATCAACAAAGAAAAACCTATTTTTCCATCCCCTATCACTAGAAGATGTGGTGCTCATTAAGGAGTTCCTACCTGACCTTTTCTTAAAAAGATATCTTTTTGAACCGAAAGGTTGGAGATCGTACGAATAGGCTATCTCATGAAGCCCTAGGTTTAACCCATTCTCCCTGTTCACTTTGATAATAAAAGCAAAAACTCTCCAAGCCATGGGCATCAGTTGAGTATAGGCAAGTTGGGTCTTTTGAAAGAACTCAGAAACCAACGATGGGAAGGGGTAACTAAACCCTAGAAGAAAGGGATACTCATGAAAGCAGATCCATTTGGCAGAAACAAAGTCAGACCTAAGATTTACAGAAAAAGGGTGAAAAATTGCACCTTTTGGGAAGTAACATTGTTGTTTTAGTGATTCTATTTGGGTATCACTAAACAAACAAGTCTCCTCATCCGGTTTCGCAAGGAGATTTTCACTCACAAAATCAGTAAGACTAATCTATGTGGGACCTTGTGGGGATGGGGCACTCTTATTTTTGGATGAACTCCACCTAGTTCTACCCATGATTGACAGACAAAAGAGAGAAGTAAACAATGGATGAAAATAAGAAACGGAGAAATTTTTACCTTGAAGAAGAACATAGTAGCAAGCGCGGGGATGAAAAGGAAGGTTTGAGAAGCTTATTAAGCCTTCCAAGCGGTTATTTAAATTAAAAAAGAACTCTATTTCCAAAAAACCACTTTTTCCTAAGCATTACTCCCCAACCGTCCATTTTCTCCACGTTTCACAATACCCGTTCCATCATGCAAGCTGGCAGTTGAGCATTTATTGGGAGAAAAACATTTGCCTCTTCAGTTGCCAAGATAGCCAAATGTTTTTGTGGACAAATTGTTGTGCGTATTTTTCAGCATGGTGACATCTTCGGTTGCTCCTGCATGCCAATATGTTATTCCGTAGTAAGTATTGTTTAATATTTACTTATTTGATTTTTATTAATATCTTTATTATTATTTTCCAGTAAATAAGGGAGAAGAACGCGGGATATTTCCAACCATGTTCAACACATCTTCAACGACGAAGAAGACTTGGTCTCACGGACGTTGAGAAGATAAACTTAAATCCCGAGATTGTAGGAACAACTTTGACCCGTTCATACTTTCTTTTATTTAAGGGGATATGGAGACGGAAAAACACACTCTCATGCTCACACACTCTACGCACATCTCTCTTGTAATCCTCTCCATCATCTTCCACAGTTGTAACTCAATTATTATAGTGAAACTTTTAAGGTTGGAGACCTAACTCTCGGGGTTTTTTCCAAAGAGGTTATCACCTCCAAGGTTTTCCTCGTTAACAAATCACCATGTCATTATCTATTTTTATCTCTTTGTTCCATTTAGTCGAATTCCACAGTCCCCTCCTTAGTATTTAAATCCACACACTTGTCAAAGTTAAGATTCTGTACTATTGTTTTTTCTACCAAAACAGTTGGTAAATTCTATCTCATATGAATTCAATTTAATCGTATAGAACGGATCTTAGGGCTTGGGTTTTGTGTTATTTAGATGCTTATTCCGCTGCACATGGACCCATAAAACCCAACACGTATTCCTTCCAAAGTCCATACCAAATTACATTGCATATTTGCATTGCACTGGAATTGCATGGCATCACATTGCATTATGACATTGTCATTGCATTGCATTCCATTGGCACCTTGCTTTGGAAATGCATTGCATTACATTTCATTGGCATTGCATTGCTTTGCATTGGCATTGAACTGGTATTGCATTGCATGGCATTGCATTGGCATTATCATTGCATTTCATTGGCATTGGCATTATATTGCATTGGAATTGCATTTCATTGTATTGGCATGACATTGCATTGCATTGCATTGCATTGTATTGTATTGCATTGCATTTACATTGGCATTGCATTGCTTGGGAATTGCATTGCATTGAATTACATTGCATTACATTGGCATTGCCTTACATTGCCTTGCATAGCATTGCATTCCATTGCCTTACATTGCCATTTCGTGGCATTGCACTGTAATTGCTTTGCATTGCATGGCATGTCATTGCATTAGCATTGGCATTGGCATTATCATTGCATTGCATTACATGGAATTTCCTTGCATTGCATTGGTATCGCATGACATTGCATTGCATTGCATCAGATTCCATAACATTGCATTGATTTGGATGGCATTGGCATTGCCAAGCATTGTATTACATTGCATTGCATTTTCATTGTATTACCTTGCATTGTCATTGCATTGCCTTGCATTGAATGGAATTACATTGGCATTGCATTGCCTTGCGTTGCATTGTCAATACATTGCATCGCATTGACATTCCATTCCATTGCATCGCATTGGCATTGCATTGGCATTGGCATTGGATTGTCATTGCCATTGCATTGCATGGAATTGCCTTGCATTGGCATTTGCATTGCATTGTCATGACATTTACATTGTATTGCATTGCACTGGCGTAGCAATGCATTGCACTGGATGGCATTGAATTACATTGCATTGGCATGACATTGCATGGCATGGCATTAGCATTGCATTATATTGCATTGGCATTGGGATGGCATAGCGTTGCATTCCATTGGCATTGCAATGCATTGTATTGTATTGCATTGATATTGCATTGCATTGGCATTGCTTTGGCAGTGCATTTCATTGCATTATCTTGCATTGCATGACATATTTCAGACTTGAAAAGGAATTTGATTTACATAAGACAACTTGATAAGGAGGGTTGTGTGGCTACTTTCGATTGTGGGACATGGTAGGTAAACCAGAGAGATAGCTTGGTAGTTCATCTCGGTTTGGAAAATATGTTATACACCACATGCAACATGGGTAGTTGGGGGAAACGAGGGCGTATCCCAATGATAGATGTTGGTGGCCCAGATCGCCATGGTGGGAGGAATTACACTAAATGGTATGTTGGTAGAAATTGGGGAATGAAGTCGGCCGACGTGGAGCCAATCTGGCCAACATGGAAGCGGGATTTAGAACAGTGATGTGATAGGTTCCTAAGGACACGCAGAAGTTCCAAGCTTGTGACTGTGTGGGGCACGAGGATTCGCGATATAGAAGATCATTAGTTAGCAATCAAATGAGCAAGGATGTAGAAGGAGGATCATTGGCAACGAAGACTTAAGGTATGGTGGAACCGACAGCTATTTGATGTGCCGCTCAACTTCAACTCACTTGGATAACTAGACAAGGGAATGGCACTACCAACGCATGGAAATTTGTTTCGAGGGAGTCAATATCGGGTGGGAGATTGATGAAGGTAGCACGAATTTGGTGAGTCACTAAGTGGGAGATTGTTGGGGTTAGAGTCCTAACCAAGAAGAAATCAGGAAGGAATTTGTCGGATGACAAGAATCATGGCCATGAATCAAACAATGGGCATCCCATGGAGTGGGCTGGTCAAATCCTGGCAGGATTCTGATTTTATTTGATTTCCTAATTGTGGTGGAATTTTTTGCTTGGAGAGAAAGAAGTTTTTTTCTTTGTGGACAAGAAATTTCTTATTGATCTAGGACTAGAGATTATTGTATCCTATAAATTCTTGTGATAGTTTAGAAACAAATTTGTGTAACATCATTGAAAATATTAGAGATAATATTTTGGCTTGGTAGCGCCCCCGGAGGTTGTTGTTGTTGTAACGAATCAGGTAAACAATTCTTGTGTGTTTCTTTGTGTGTGATTTACTTTTCGTGTGTGTTGTTCTTATTAATCTCTCCATTGTCTTGGGCCGTTCTGCTGCGTGATTTTCCAACACTATAAGATGCCATGAGGGCAATCCTACAACCCTAGTAATGATCGAAGTTTGTGTTCTTGATAGGGGAGATGAGATATATATGAGAGGGTTGTTCATGGAGAGTAGTCAAGATTAGATCTTCGTGATTGCATGTGCAAAATTGTAACACCATCGTATGTTGATTATATTGCATATCCCATGATAGGATTGCTAGTATGGCTAGGCGGGTGCGAGATCCTCCCAAATTCCCAACAATTAGTTCGGATTATAAATGGTTTGTTTCAAACCAGTTTGAGAATATTTTAATTATTATTAAGGGCAAATGACAATTTAGGGACTGAAGTCTACGAGGAGGTACCATATTGAGGCTTGAAGTCTTAATTTTGACAATTTAGGGCCCAAAGTTACTACTTTTTATCAATTTGGGGCTTTTTGATGTTTTCCGTCCAAAAAAAAAGCCCGTTAAGTTATCACGTACGATTCACGTGAGATTCAGTGAGGCCATTTTGGTCATTTTGCCTTCTCCTTCTCACAGCATGTCTTCCATGGCGACTGTTCATCAGATTCCCCAATCATCACCGCAGTCTCCAACCTCTACCTCGAAGATCCGGCGAGAAACAATCGAAAAGGCCGCTAAAGCTCTCCTCAAATGGAAGCGAATGCAATCCAATTCTCAAAACCCCCAATTATTGCCTCAAGATGATTTCATCTACCTAATCCTTTCCCTAAAAAAATCCCATCAAGAGACAAGACCTCTTGCACAAACCCCCACAAAATCCCTCTTCCCCACCCACTCTACCGCCACTATTCGTCGTCGGAGCTTTGCCTCATCATCGACGACAGACCTAGTTCCAAGCTCATCGGCGAAATTGCCAGGAAGAAGGTTGAATCGAAAGGAATAGTAGTCACCAAGGTTATATGTATGTCGAAGCTCAAGAGTGATTACAAATCGTTTGAAGCGAAATGGAAGCTTTGTGATTCGTATGATTTGTTCTTTGCTGACAAAAGGGTACTTCACCTTCTTTCGAAGGTGTTAGGTGTTGTGGCAAGATTTTCCACATGTTGACATCCTCAATTGTTCCTACATGGCGACATCCTGATTCCCTGTAAGTTACGCATAATTTATTTTTATGTTTAACTAACCACTCTTTATTTACAGCTATTATAGAGATATTTTCGGGATCACTATTATCAGCACGTGAACCTCTTCCATCCACGCCAAGGAGACCAAGTCAAAGGACGTTTGAGAGAATAAGAAGATGTGCCGAGATTATACGGATTTTTGTTATTTTCTTGTTAGTCTTTACTATTAATAGGGGATATGGAGACTCGCAAACACACACACTCCCACACTCAGATACACATTCTCCCACGCACACTGAACACACTCTCGTTGTAATCTCCATAGCTCTCCGTCATCTTGTAACCGAGTAATACTTAGTGAATTCTTTGGTAAGGAAGGTGACCTAACCTCCCGAGGTTTTATGCCGGCGAGATCATTTGACTCAAGGGCTTTCCTCGTTATATTGTTGTGTCCTTGATTGTGTTTATTCATTTTAGCATCCGTTTGTTCCATTTAATAAAATTCCAAAGTCCCCTCCTTATTATTAAATTCATACACTTTCATAAGTCAAGATTAGACAAAATTGTTTTTTCTACCAAAACAATTTGGCGCCCACCAAGGGGCCACTTGGTCTATTGATTATTTGGATCATTTCCTAAAGCTCAACATGTCAACCAACCCGAAGGTTTCCGTCGCCGGTAAGAGCATCGTCGTCACTCCGTCATCTGGGGATAAGATGACCTCATTCTCGCCACCTCCTCAATCAAAACCTCCGATGATGCCGCCCTCGCCATCATCCCACAAGGCATGATCTTCCACTGTGAACGATGACATCCGGAGCGCATTGACTATGCCGAATCAGAGGCTGGACAACTAGGACAGTAATTCAAAGTTGTTGGCCAATGCTATGATCAAGATGCAACAAGACCAGAAGTTCATTGCGTCGCAGCTCAGTAACATCTCGCCATTGCGCCCAAGGAACATCAGCTTTGAGACCAGTGGAGAATCTCCGTTTTAGAATGTCGACATCTTCAATTATGTCAACATCTTCAATGATGTCGCCATCCTTGCCCGGTGATACTTTTGTTGACCCCACCCTCGGCAGGATTCACCCCATTCATTCCAATCATTGACAACACCACTGTCACTACCACCGCGGACAACACTGGTTTGCTTAATAACCTTTTTAATAATAATACTTTCAATCATATTCCTGTGGCTAACCATTTTGCAAGAAATCCGTTAGCCAAGCAGATGCAGGATCTTAGAGAGCTGATAATGAATGTACCGGGCATAACCCCTCCAACCCAGCCAGTGTCTCAGAATTGCTATAACCAGTCTCGGTTTGTCCCAGCCATTGCAAATGTTGACATCGCGAAGCGTTTCAGTGTTCCACCCATGAAGTTATATGACGGCAGCACAGATCCAGAGGAGCATGTCGCCCATTATCATGAGATGATGGACATAGTGCATATCTTGTTGTAGTTCAGAGAGGCTTGTCTGTGCAGAGGATTTGGGTCGACCTTGGTTGGACCAGCTCTCAAGTGGTTGATTAGGCAGCCTCTAGGCTCAATTGGTTCCTTTGCCCAACTTATCAACATGTTCTATAACTAGTTCTCATGCAGTCGACAATTTAAGAAGTTGACAAGTGATCTCTACAATGTGGCCCAGCAGCCTACTGAGACCCTGAAAGAATATGTCCACCGGTTCAATAGAGAAGTTCTGGAAACTCCCAATCTTGACATGTCGATGTACCACGAAGCATTCAATATGGGGCTGAAGAAGGATTCCCAATATTATCAAGATTTGGTGATGACTCCTTGTAAGCGGTTGGAGGAGGTCAGAAGCAGGGCCCTAAGGTTCATAAGGTTGGAGGAAGATGAGTTGTGGAGGTCAAAGTCTTCAGGCAAGGTGTCGACATATGATAACCCGGACAGAAAAACCGAATCATCTCACCGCAGAAACAACCGATCCAATCCTTATCCAAGAATTGACAACAACAAAATTAACTCAATCGAGGGTGAGGACGAAGATAATGATAATGTGCCTAATATTTTTTATTATTGCTTTTCTGTTGACATTTCAGGTGTACTTTGTGCAATGGGCAACCTGGGAGATAAAGCGAGATGGCTAAAGAAGACAGAAAGATCTACGGGATGGCGTGATAAGTCAAAATGGTGTGTCTTCCATGAAGACTTTGGTCATATCATAGAGGATTGTATTGCGCTAAGAAAGGAGATCAGCTGCTTGCTCTCGAAGGGACATCTCAAGGAGTTGCTTGGTTCCAGAAAGAAGAAGACCGAGAATACGAAGGCTCCACCTGAAGTCGAGCGACCAATCTCTCCTCCAGCATCAACAAAAGTCATCAATTTCACCAGTGGTGGGTGAGAAATTTGAGGCACTTCCTATTCTGCTGCAAAGTGACACGCCAAGGAGTCAAAGGAGAAAAAGCCAGAAAGACCATCCAGGATGTCGACATCCTACCAGGAACCAATCACCTTTGATGAGAATGATCGAGACAATTTGCTGAAACCTCAGCATGAAGCCAGCCAAGAGCAAATTTGTGCCATCATTAACCTGTCGTCATCTCAATCTGTCAAAGGTGTTCAAAGATTGACAGGGAATATTGCAGCACTTACCAGATTCATTTCCAAATCATCTGATCAATGCAAGCCTTTTTACGACATATTAAGAAAGAATAAGAAGTTCCAGTGGGAAGATCAGCATGAACAAGCTTTTCAAGACCTCAAAATTTACCTGTCGACACCTCCATTATTGGCCAAACCTCAGGAGGGCGAACACCTTCATCTACCTAGCAGTATCAGAAAGCGCTGTAAGTACAATCCTGGTGACAGAACGAGATGGTATTCAGCAACCCATCTATTATATAACTAAGACACTTTTAAACGCGGAGACCAGACCAGAGATGTTAGGTAGGATGGCTAAATGGTCCGTACAATTAAGCACTTAAGACATCAAAAATGAGCCCAGAACAGTAATAAAATCTCAAGCTCTAGCTGATTTTGTGGCTGACTTTAGTCCAACCATGCAACAAGAAGCAGAGTTGGAGGTTCAGCAACTGCAAGATGATGACATCTTGAAGATGTGGACACTTTATACATATGGTGCTTCCAACATGAGAGGCACAAGACTTGGGGTTGTACTGAAGTCGCCACAAGGGGACATAATACCGCAATCCATCAACTGCAGTTTTAAGGCCACTAATAATGAAGCAGAATATGAGCCATTAATTGCAGGTTTAACAGTGGCTCAGGACCTGGACATCTAGGACATCCAGGTGGTTATTGATTCATTGCTAATTGCCAACCACTACAACGGGTCCTATATAGCGAATAATGCAAAGATGACGACATACTTGGGGATAGTAAAAATTGTGGCGGCCAAATTCAAAACTTTCACGTTGGAGCAGGTGTCGCGGGAAGAAAACTCACAAGCAGATGCTCTAGAAAACCTAGGGTCAGCCTTCAAAAGTATTTCTAAGACGAGTATCCCAATTTTGCATGTTGACATCCCAGCATATGACCGTCTCGAGTTATTCATCATAGATGATGACATCCTTCCCAATTCAGAGGTGACATCTTGGACAGCTTCTGTTATCAAAAATCTCCAAGATGACACAATTCCACCCGAGGAGAAGAATGCTCGAACATTTAGGGTAAGATCATCAAAGTATTTCTTTATTGATAACTTCTTGTTTAGAAAATCTGTTGCAGGTCACTACTTAAGATATCTAGAAGCAGACTTAGCGCAAGAGGTTCTGAGAGAGCTGCATGAAGGGCAATGTGGCAATCATACCGGGGCAGAAGTCTGTATACCAAGGCTCTAAATATGGGCTATTTCTGGCCTACTATTCGAAGAGATGCTGCAGAGTATGCCAAGAAGTGTGATTCCTGTCAGAGGCATGGCGACATCCTGCATCATCCGGCAGAATTGTTACATCCTATCTTGTCTCCATGGTCGTTCATGATGTGGGGAATGGATATTGTAGGAAAGTTTCCCAGGACTCCAGGAGGAAAGGTTTTTCTACTAGCCATTTTTCCAAGTGGGTAGAAGCTGAGGCATATGTGCAGTTTATCAGTCGAAAAATGCAAGATTTCCTGACAAGATGGGAGTCAAGATGGTGACATCTTCACCAGTTCACCCTCAGGCGAATGGACAAGCAGAATCCATCAATAATATTATCATAAACAACTTAAAGAAAAGATTGGACCAAAAGAAAGGGAGATGGGCAGAAGAGTTACCGTTGGTTTTATGGGCTGATAGGATGACATCTAAGAATGCAACGGGTCTTACACCCTATTCTCTAGTATTTGGGACAGAATCGGTCATCCCTGCAGAAGTTCTAGTGCCTACGGCTAGATATGGTTTGTTGACACCTGAGCATAATGGTGACATCTTAGCACATGACTTGGACACTATGGACGAGCTAAGGGATATGGCTAAAATAAGGATGGCAACATCAACAAAGAGTGGCCAGGTCCCACAATAAGAATGTGAGGGTCAGAAGGTTTCAAGTAGGCGACTTAGTCCTACGAAAAGCATTCCAAAAAAAAAAACAAAAGAGCTTAATGCAGGCAGACTAGCCCCAAAATGGGAAGGCCCCTATTTGATTGATGCAGAGGCAGGAAAGGGGGCATATCGATTGTCAACTTTGAATGGCTAGATGATCCCAAGAAGCTGGAATGCCATTCACCTCAAAAGGTACTTCATTTAAATAATATATGTCTCCTAAAATCCTCACAAACCAGGTATGAATATTCATTTTTGTTGTCTTTTCATTTTTTCTTGGTTTCTTTCATGATTATTTAAAAACAAAACGACCTGCGGAGGTGCGTCAACAGAGTGGACGCCCATCTCTAACATATTTCTGTCTTGCAAGATGTTGACATACAAAAGTGGGGACATATCATAGTGCTCAAGTCAAAGTGACAACGAACTCTCCTCCGTTAGAGACTGACCATCTCTTCTAAAGTTAAGGTACACAATCCCTTCTAAGGTTTAAAGATTTAATTACCTCTTTCTCCGAAAGTTAGGTTTCTACACCTTCGCCTGGAGCGCACGATATCTCATTGGTTGAGGTGTGGGATGGGCCTATATGAGTAAAATTGTATAGCTTACCCATTTCCACTCAGTCAAATGATTGATCTTAAGCATGATTCAACTGGTTATGGCATATTCCTGTCATCTTAAGTACATCTGGTTACGACATTCTCATGTCTTCAATCGAAAACAAAAATATGACATTTTATTATGTCAACATCCTATGACAATACTTTAGCATCAGGGATCAAAGCATGACATGCACAGAAGTTGCTAACAAAAGTTTTTTCTAAACACTAAGATACTAAATACCATTAAGACTACCATAAAACATTTCCAAATTCAGTTGGCCCGCTCCAACATCCAAACAACATAAAACTAAAGTGTTGAACCAACTCAACACTTGAAATTAATTGTCTTTGGTCCTTATGGACCAGGTACATACCAAAATAAATAAAATTATCTTTGGGGCTCAGCCCTGGGAATCATCATCAAACAAAACAACTTGAAAAACTAACTTGAATTTTTCTTCACTTAGCATCTGCCGCAGGTGTTGCCGAGGGAGTTCTCTCTTCCTCATCCTTCTTCTCCCCTTCTTCTTCAACTGTCGTATCCTTAGGGTTAGATGACACCTCTCCTTCATCCACTTTTTCACCCAACAAATTCTTCAACTTTGCATACTCGTTCTCAACCTTCCAATCTTTAGATTTTCCATCTTTATGTTCTTCCGTCATCTTGATTTTGATCTTCAACATGTTTATGGTAGCAGCCAACTTCCAGGATTACCTTACTTCATTTATTTTCTTTCTGATAGTCACCCTCAATAAAAGCCAGATTACTAACAACGCCTTCACCGTCTTCTTCTGTTCCTCTAAACTTCTTCTCCTAACCAGCAACTTCCTTCTTAACCTGTGCCATATCACTCTTAGCGCTCTTTTTGATTTGCTCATTGATCTTATCCATATCTTCCACTTGGGACTCCAAACATCCCATTGCCTGTTAAGAAAACACCATAAGTTCCAAATTAGCAAATAATAGAGCTATGGAACAATTAGAACAGTCTAGTAACATCTTACATTGGTTACTAATCCTAGAAGCTTCTTTTTCACCTCTCCTGCCTTCAAACCTTCAAAAATATCCGCATCCACAACTTCGATAGCCTCACTCTCTGCAGCCTTCCTCTTCTTTACCCTTGAATCAATGCCAGCACTTTCACCCGTCTGGACTTGTTTCTTTGGGACAGTTGGTGGCCTAACATCGACTTAGCGCTTGAGAGAAGCACCAACAAGAGCATCCAAATCTTCCAGATCAAGGTCTGACCCTGAAGCAACTGCCTTTGAAACTGAAGAGAAAGTTTAAGCATTGAGGAAAAGGAAGATTAACAGGAATCGAAAGACAGAGTAAACTATTCTTACCTGTTGACATTTTGAGAGATGACGACGTCTTGACTTCTTCTTGATTTGCTTCACCACCGAATGTTGTCAAATCATGTCCGCCAGTTACTCGGAGTCTGGAAACTTACCTCTTCGTATTCCGCAAAGTGATAAGTTTGGGGGCAATTGTTATGTCAAGATTTTCCACATGTTGACATCCTCAATTGTTCCTGCATGGCGACATCCTGATTTCTTATAAGTTACGCATAATTTATTTTTATGTTTAACTAACCACTCTTTATTTACAGCTATTATAGAAATATTTCGGGATCACTATTATCAGCACGTGAACCTCTTCCATCCACGCCAAGGAGACCAAGTCAAAGGACGTTTGAGAGGATAAAAAGATGTGCCGAGATTATAGGAATTTTTTGTTATTTTCTCCCACGCACACTGAACACACTCTTATTGTAATCTCCATAGCTCTCCGTCATCTTGTAACCGAGTAATACTTAGTGAATTCTTTGGTAAGGAAGGTGACCTAACCTCCCGAGGTTTTATGCCGGCGAGATCATTTGACTCAAGGGCTTTCCTCGTTATATTGTTGTGTCCTTGATTGTGTTTATTCATTTTAGCATCCATTTGTTCCATTTAATCAAATTTCAAAGTCCCCTCCTTATTATTAAATACATACACTTTCATAAGTCAAGATTCGACAAAATTGTTTTTTCTACCAAAACATTAGGTAAGCAGTTTTTTAAGAAGAAGAAGTTGCCTTTGCCGGTGGATTTGAGTCATAATAACTTGAAGGAGCAAATCGAGAGGGCTTGTTCGTCGGCTTTGCTGAATTTCAAGAAGGGACTTGTAGCGCGGTGAGAGTAGGGGAAGCGTCCATGGAGATAGAAGTGATTTTTGATAATGTAGGGGCTGCCATTGATGGGGTTGCTGAGCTTGTTCCCAAGAAATGGAAGGGGGTATTAGATCTCTGCATTTGAAGTTCTCTGAGTCATTGCCGTTGCCATTGTATCAAGCTTTGCCTGATTCAAAATTGAAAATTGAACGCGAAAGAACCAAAATGCCCTCACTGAATCTCACGTGAATCGCACTTGGTAACTTAACGGGCTTTTTGGACAAAAAACGTCAAAAAGCCCCAAAATGATAAAAAGTAGTAACTTTGGGCCCTAAATTGACAAAATTAAGACTTCAGACCACAATCTGGTATCTCCTCATAGACTTCAGGCCCTAAATTGTCATTTGCCCTATTATTAATAAATGTCTTAAACTACTATAAGATTGACACTTGAAAGTGTTTTTTGATAAGATTCGAACTCCTGACTTTTTATAGAAAACGATATTAAATGCCGCTTGAGTTACCAATTTATATAATGTGATTTTTTTTAGCAAAAATGATCTAATTCGGATAAAAAAAAACGCATATAATTTGATTTGATTTGATTTGGTATATGACCTGAAGCTAGACCAATCATACACAAAACAATGAGACGGCTCCATTATACTTTGAGTTTGTTTGCTACTTTTGTTACTATGTAATGTAACCGTGAATAACTTTTGATTTTGATAAAAAAAAAATTAGGTAGGTTATTAAGTTTGAACTACTAAACTACATTATTGTGATAATAATAATTTGTTTGTGTTGAATGATTGTAATTTGAGATTGTTATTGTAAGAATAGATGAATTTTATGGATATATTATTATCTTTAAGCTTATTTTAAACATTAATTTTTTTTTAGTATCACATTAAATTAAATTTTTAAAAACGTCAAACTAATCATTACAGTATTAGATTGGAGTGCGTCTGCTGAGAAACGCGTTTCTCCATAACTATGGAGAAACGTGTTTTTCATAGCCAGAAGCTTTACATTTGATAACCAGAAAAAAAAACCCAAGGCCAAGACCAAAAGCTTCTGATATCCGTGCTTTGCATTTGATAGCCGTAAGCTTTGGCAGCTGATATCCGTAAGCTTTGTATTTGATAGCCGAAGGATGTGAAATGTATATCCGTAAACCGTTAGGTGCATATCCGTAAATGTGTTAGGCATATCCGTAAATTGCTATTGAAGGTTTTCGATATCTGTAAACCTTCAAATGTATATCCAGAAACATTTTGAAGGTTTCTGGATATTCATTTGAAGGTTTCTGGATATCACTTTCATAGGTTTCTGGCTATCTAGCTCATTGTCACGCGACATGTCGGGACCCGTTTCTCCATAACTTATGGAGAAACGCGTTTCTCCCTAGATTTTGTGATTAGATTGAACAACCGGCAGAGCCTCGTATATTCTATAGGGCAGTTGCCCGCTTTTAGTTTTGTCTTTTGAAAATTGTCATATTTTTCATTTAGAGTTTAGAAAGTGGTTATATTTCACTACTAAAGTTGTTAATTTTATCAATTTCGCATTTAGTTCTATTGAAAATAGGGGTGAGCATAGTACGGTATGATTTGATATTAGGGTAAAATCGGTACTATATCGAATATTTCGATATATAAAAAACTTATACCGTTAGAATTCATTTTTTATCGGTTTGGTTTTTTCGATTTTCGATTTATGTTTGATATTTTCGGTATTTAAATGCATTGTTTAAAAGCCTTTATAACCAGAAGATTTTTTACTTGTTTGATTATCTCAAAAATACGATTTGGTCTTTCAAGATGTAGTAAACGTATTTGATAATTCAAAGTTCTAAAGGCCCATTTGATTTAACTTATTAATATGTGCTGATGACTTATTATTTATGACTGATAACTTATGACTAATGACTTATGACTGATGAGCTGATAAATGATGCTGTTTGATTTAGTTTTTTATAAGTGCTGATGAGTTGTCATAAGTAAGTATGACTGTTTGATTAATAAGCTGAAAAAGTGCTGAATGAAATTATAAAGAATAAAATAATAATAATTATTATTATTTTTATTATTATTTATCATTATTATTATTATTATTATTATTATTATTATTATTATTATTATTATTATTATTATTATTATTATTATCATTTTATTATTATTATTATAATTATTTTTATTATTTTTATTTTATTATTATTATTATTATTATTATTATTATTATTATTATTTTTATTTTTATTATTATTTATTATTTTATTTTATTTTTTTATAATTATTTTTTATTATTTTTTTATTATTTTATTATTATTATTATTTATTATTATTATTATTATTATTATTATTATTATTATTATTATTATTATTATTATTATTATTATTATTATTATTATTATTATTATTATTATTATTATTATTATTATTATTATTACTGTTCATACTTTACTGTTCACAAGTGGTTTTTTGATTCAGCACTTTGTACTGCTTATGACTTATAAGAAAATTGTGATTTAATTGACTTGTACATCATTTATGGCTTATTTAACCAAAATTGAAATCAAACGACACAAAAATGACTTACGAAAAGTGATAAGTCATAAACACTTATAAATAAGTTATATCAAACAGGCCCTAAGTCATCCAAGATTAACTTCACAAATTTAAAAGTTAATAGTAAAAAAAATCATTGAAATGACAAAAAATTATAATTGTAATCATATATTACACGACATTAAAATAATAATTAATCGACATATACAAGCATTCATATAAAAATGACATGATTTTTTAATTTCAGTTCGGTTCGATACAATATCAATTTTAGAATTATAAAATTGTATCAAAACCGAAAACTCGATTTTATTATAATCTAATACCGTACACTGATCGATATTATCGGTTTCGATTTTTTTGTTTCGTTTTTTGTCGATTTCGGTTTGATTTTCAGTATTTTTGATTTTCATGCACACCCCTAATTGAAAATAGGTGAATTGCATTTTGAGTACCAAAGATTAGGGGTGTTCACAACACCCTATTTTTTTACTATTATCAATATTGGTCCTAAAGATAAAATTTTTTGTTGTGTTAGGATTTTTAATCAATTTTGTTAGAAAAATTCGTTAAATGATTACATTCAAGTCACGTGCCATTTAACGAAAGATGTTTATGAACAAGAGTTCTTTC
Source organism: Adenophora triphylla var. japonica (assembly GCA_022495995.1). NCBI lineage: Eukaryota > Viridiplantae > Streptophyta > Magnoliopsida > Asterales > Campanulaceae > Adenophora > Adenophora triphylla. The sequence continues at coordinate 261,092 of JAFEMH010001569.1, forward strand.
ATTGTTGTTTTAATGCAAATTGAATGATAATAAATAGCCAAAATAAAAAATACTAATATCCCTAAATATAAAAACAAATGATATTTTGTTATAATAACATTTGGAAAAAATTGCAAATAAAATCACTGTACTATTTAGTTTTTGCGTGTTTACCCCCAAACTATTTTTTCCATAAAACGTATTAAATTAATTTATTTTTGCAAACAACACTTAAAACTAATTTATTTTTGCATCTCTGATCACTTTTACTAACGAGATTAGTTTTTTATCGTTAAATGATTATGTGCATGGTATGTGATCAAATTATAAGGGATATTTTCGATAGTTCACACCCTACATTACCTATTTGTGTGTTTAACTTGTTTTAAATAGATCCCTGGCTTAATCTTTTTGCACGTCACCAATCATCTTTTATATTTTACTATAGCTATTAATATTTACTTTTGTTTTAAAGTATGATATTTTTTCCATTAAATATAACAATCACCACCGCCATTAAAATTAACACCATCTTATCACCACCACCATCACCATTCACGGTTGCCACCCCTTCAAAATCCCTTAAAATATACTCCTTTCGTGTCGGATGAATGGAGACTTATTTTATTTTTGGGTCGTCTCACGTGATTGAAGACTGCCCAAAATGGAAAGAATATTGTGAATGTAATAGTAAAATAGGAGAGAGAATAATTGAAGGGAATAGTAAATTATAATGGTGTTGTGAGTATTAAACTAATGTAGGAGAGAAAATGAGTGGAGGGAATAGTGAAGATTCTTTCCTTTTCCTTAGTTATTGTGCCCAATTTTTTGGTGTCCATTGACCCGACACGGAGGGAGTATAAAAAAGTATGTCCATTTCGTAATGCCCCAAATCAAGCACGAATACTAGAATTCGTTCAACGAAATCAATTTCAGTTCCGAAAATTCAGATTCAAAACCGAACCACATAATTAAAACAAAAAAACAGTCAAAGCCGAACTCAAAATCAATACTCCCTCCGACGACGGTCAAAGCCTCACCATTGAAGGCATGCGATGGAAGCCTTTCTTTGCGATCAGATCTAGAGATCTGCTTGAAGATGGCCAAAATTAACGGGTCAGATTTGGGTTGATCAAAGAGGAAAGAGATGACAGAGTTGGGTGAGTTTGACCCGTTATGGGTAGAGGTGAGGTGTGCAACTGTGAGGGAGGGAAGGAGGAAATGAATTACGTTAATGGAGAGATTTGAGGAAGGAAGAAAAAGAGAGAATTGGTTTTGTGGGGGTTGGGGGAGACCGGAAGAAGAAGAGAGGGGATATGAATTAAAGGTTTTTTTTTTTTTTTAATTCGTCCCCTATATTTTCAAAAGGAATTTTAAACCCTACTTTTTTTTTTAATTTTTTTTTTAGAATGAACTACCGAAAATGGCTCTTTAAAATATGATCACATGCGTCACACATGATTATTTAACGGAAAAAAAAATTAACCCCGTTAGTGATAGTAACCATGGATGCAAAATAATATGTTCAATGTGCTGTATGCAAATAAAATTAGTTTGGTGGTGAAACACGCAAAATGTGAATAGTACAGTGGTTTTTTTGCAATTTTTTCTAATATTTTAAAATGCAATATTTTTTTTAGAAAACTATTTTTTACTACAATTTATATGAATATGTTTTTTCTTTTTGAAAGAAATAATAATCTACTTAAAAAACTAATATTTATATTATCAATATTTTTATTGAAAATTATTTATGTATGAGTATATTAAAAATTATTTATATGTGATGGTGTTTAACTAATGAAATGTAAAAAAAAAATTCTTCTCGAAAAACCATACAAAAAAGTATTGTACACAATTAAATATACAATATTATTATGCACAATTGCTGTATTTGATTTAAATTTACAAACCAACAACATCATCTCTACACAAATCAAACCCATCATCTCAACCATAACCAACACCCACCACATTTCGTCCACCACCCTTTTCCACCGCCAATCACCACCGTTTAACATCACCATTTCGACACCACGATTCCAACACAATCAGTATCTGACACCATCATTTCGACGGAACTAACGCCACCAACCACCTACACCCCCACCACCACTACATAAACACACCTAGATGTGCACACAAACACACCCTAAAGGCGCGCGCACACACACAATCAGAATCTGCAATTGGGTTTCAAAAAAAGGGGGGAGATGAGAAATTGATCTGAGAAATAGGGGGCGATGAGTTTGGGAGGGCAGATGATGACCGAAATTGGAGGGAAGAGGATGGTCGAAGGGAGGGTAAGGAGGGGTCGTCGGAGGTGAGGAAGGTGAGAATGATCAAATATGGAAATGATAGAGAGAGAAAGTATGTGTCGGTGTATGTGTGCTTTATGTGAATAATATGGGGGGAATTGTGGCGGCCTCCCCAACTCCAGGACCTATAGACTCGTGTCCCAAGCTGGAGGGTCCCCAAAATACCCTTTAAAAAAACTTTTCTTTATTTTAACTTGAAAAATATAACAACCATTTTTCAAACACAATTTCAAAATAACCTCTCTACTTGGAGGTGGAATATAAACATGCTTTAACTAGTTATAACATGTATAAGTTACAAGTACTACAACTGCCACGACTTATACAAGCCATCTTTAAACAAACCAATCATAGGTTTAATTACAACGCATCATGCTGAAAACATGTTTATAAAAGTTTTATATACAACTTTCCCCAAAAGAATAACAACCACAACTTATTCCCAACTCCCCAAACCAACGCATAACCTGACAACCCCAAAAGATGTCCAAACTCCTTTTCGGCCTCACTGGTCTGGTCCTCCTGTCTCAGTGGGATCTAAAAACAGTAAAGGGAGAAGGGGTGAGAATAAATCTCAGCAAGCTATTATGGATGCAATAATATGCCAAACAATATGCAACACATAAACAGGTTGCTCATAATCACATAGGCAACACATAAACAGGTTGCTCATAATCACATTTGTAAAGCGATAAACACATTCCGTTACCTTCTCTTTACATTTCCCATCTGAATCATATGTAGTACAACAGTGGGAGTAATACTCCGCTCATTTGTGAACTGCTTGAGCATATTCACGTCTTATAAGACCCCTTTCAGAGAAACATATAAGATATCAGCAATCTTATGAACTGCTTGTGCATATCCACAGAAGCTACACCCCAATATGTGGCCACAGAGGGGGGAGAGGTCACAGGTATAAGAAAAATCTAAGCACCTTATGAAATATTTTCTCATAAGTGATAGTATTCCATATACCCCCAATAATCAGCTGATATAAACACATTCAAGCACATCATAGATACTTGAAAATATATCTACCCCATGGGATAATAATACTTAACATGGTACAATTACACATGTTAAACCAATAACAATAGTGCAACATATCTTTAAACACTATTGAATAATAACAATCCAATGACATTGTATTAATACTCATGCTCACACAAATGAAACAGTGCAACACGTATTTTAACACTATGTGCACAACCAATCATGAATATGTAATCACATATGGGCACAATATATATCAAGTAAGCCCTACATATTCATTATACACTTTATAATCCAGTAACAGGGTATTAGTACTCCTGCCCAAACCAATGAAGTAGTGCAATATACATTTCATGCACTATATGAACCAATAACCATATACAGGTAACCACGTAGGGGTACAATATAATATAAGTCGCCCTACGCATTCAAGACATAACGTTAAAAATCTTCTAAGGTTCCGTATTCAAATACCAAGTTTTTATCAACTTTGGTTAACTATTTACATTGCCTTCCAACCATTTTCAAGACAATATTTAAAGCCCTTCCCAATATCATTTTGGGCCATTTAAGATTCCATTGTGTAGTACTAATGTTGTACTAGTATCATAGTTAAAGAAGGACTAAATCCGAACTCCCCAGAAAACAGTCCTGGGCACGACTCGTGCCTAACCCCAGCACGAGTGCATCAATTATCACGACTATTACATACGAGTGAAAACCTGAGGGTCACGACTCGTGCTCCAGGGCACGAGTCGTGCCCTTCACCAGAATTCTTGTTGAAGTTTTCCCATCAGCAGCCAAGTAAGAAAAATGACCCATATACTCATTCCCAGCTATGCAAATCAGACCAACAACATTTTATATCAGTTCTAAACCATAATCATACCCCTTCCATGCCATATAACATATACTCCCTCCGTCCCACGATAATCCGCACAGTTTGACTTTTTATGAAGTTTGACCATACAATAACGAGAAATTAGAACATTTTAATGAAATTTTAAAAGTTGTTATTGATTTATTACTAACAACACTAACAATTAAAAGTTTTACAATTTAATTATAATATATCAATTTCTCGTAGTTGTATGGTCAAATTTCATAAAAAGTCAAACTGTGCGGATTATCGTGGGACGGAGGGAGTATACAACATGTTCCAATCACACCAAATCATAATATCACTCCTTTGCCATGTTCATTCAACCCAACTTATTTTGTTCCCATTTCAAACACCAAGTAAATGGTTCCACCTTTACAAAACTCATTCATAATCTCATAATAGCATCTTTATACATATTATGAACAGTTATAGAAGGAAATCATAATAACTTACCAAAATAGACTAAAATAAAAGGAAGATTTAATCGGCTATACTTGCTCTAATCGACTCCCTGATCACAAATATGAAGTCGGAATTGAAAACGGATCAACGGTTGATTTTCTACGAATTTCTGAAGGTAACCCTAGGTTATAGGATGAAACGTAGGGGAGAAGAATACTGAGGAAAGGATAAATGAACCTTTTGGGAACTTTTTGATATATATATAGAAATTTTACCCTTTAGCTCCTCCATGAATCAATTAACTTCAAACCACTACCTTAAACTTATATTTACACATAAGCTCCTCAATACTTTATAACACTTTCATTTGAAATTTTCTATATTACAAATTTACTACACAAATTTTCATTTCCTTCATTTAGACGTTATATAATTAAAATTAATTTAATAACATCTAAAATCACGTAATTCACCAAAATTGTCAAAATGAACACGTAATCAATTCAAATAGCATATAATGAATAAGATGAGATGCAAAGCAACTCAATCCCACGTGCTCCACGTGTGACCAAAATGGTGCCTAGGTTTAGGAATCTGGGGAGGATGAGGGAGAGGGTGGCCGATGGGGATGGGAGGGGATGGGAGGGGGTTCACAGAGGTTGTATTGGGATAAAACCGATACCGTATCGAAATATCTCGGTATATCAAAAATTTATATTGTTACATTTCAGTTTATATCGTTTCAATTTTTTTGGTTTCCGATCTCGGTTTATGCTCGGTTCGGTCTTTTCGGTTTTTAAATGCATTGTTTAAAGGTTTTTATAGTCAAAGGTTTTGTAGCTGTTGAATTATCGAATTATCTCAAAAATTCTATTTAGACTTTCTAGTCTGAATGAACACAACTTAACACAAAATTTTAAATGACCCACGATTATTCCACAAATTTAAAAATTAATAGAAAAAACTAAATACTCCAGTATTAAATCAAAATGAAATAAAATTCTAATAGCACAAATTTTATTAACAAAATTAAATTTAAAAATTATTCTATCTTGAGCATAAATAATTAAAAACATACATATAAAAATGCTATGCTCTTATAATATCTTTTAACCCATATTTAGCAAGAATCATGTCTGCGCTAGTGAATTGTATTATTAAACAAGATCACAATTTGAAATTGTTGAACCAGATCACTGAATCGTAAAACTAAATGGTAGTCTATACCAAACTGAATTTGACCTTTGAAATGTAATTCAATCAGATATTTAGAGTGAACAGTTTATAATTGTGCCAAAAATTGTAGGGTTTTGGTGTACCTGATCAAGCGGGAAGAATGTTTGGGATGAACGATGGACAACCTGCAAAACAGACACCGATATGGCGCGAGGAGTTATCTCACGCAAACACTCCGGCGTGAGAATAAGAATTAATATGTATAAATCTATAATAAGCCAGAAGGGAAGGGAGTATTATAATGTTTTAGAGTCTAACATTTTATGTGAGGAGTTGGACCCCTATTTATATCTTTTGAGTGGAGTGTCCTCAAAAAATGGGAGATCCTTAGGTCAAATCGTATTAGGAGAGTATATCCTTGTCCAAATTAGATTCTTTCACCGGTTAGGAGTCTGTTTTGATCATATATATCCTTGATGAATATTGATAGAGATATACTTTCCTAATCTGTGATTTGTATATATCACTTATTATTTAATTGTAATCTTTTACTTATTGTAATTATCTTTTTCTTACTGTCTATATCTTATATACCAAGTTAGGTAGTATCATTTGCACCAAGTTAGTAGTCTAGGACTTGTATAAATACTCAAGTACATCAATAATACAATTTGAACCATCAGGGCTTGACCTGATGGTCAGAGCACAGGACACCAACACGGAGGTCCTAGGTTCGACTCCCCCCAGGAGTTAGAGTGGATGTTTATCCCTCCCTAGTTTATATTAGGCACTTCTGGGGTGGGGGACTTTAAGGGAATTTTCAGTGAATTGATGGACTTATTTGTGAATTGACTTAAAAGGGCTTGCCTTGAAGTGGGCAAGCCTCAAAAAAAAATTAAAAAAAAAATACAATTTGAGTCATTCATATCAATTCTCTCTCTCCATGTATGATTGACTTCTTCTATCATCTTTTATTCTATCATGGTATCAGAGCATAGATCCATAATGGTCATTCTCTGCCAAATATCTCTTCTCTCACCACCCTAACACAACCACCACTTTCGCCTCTCACCAAATAAATCTCGGCCCTCCTTCTATGGCCGCCACTGATCTCTCCCTCCCCCTCTCCGCCGCCTTCTTCTTTCTTTCTTATTCTCGGCACTTCTCCTCCAATGGTCGAATCACTAAACTCATCTCCCTTGATTCTTCCTCTTCCTTTTGGCCAAAACCCTAATATGCTTCTTATCTCTTCTTCCTCCCTCTCGGCTAATTACCTATGGCCGCCACTAATCTCTTCTTCCCCTTCGTCTTCATCTTCTTCTTTTCTCAAAACCCATCTCTTCTCATATGGCCAACCCTAGTTTTCTTGTAGCAGTATTCTTCTCTCTTCCTCTTAATACTCTCTTCTAAATAAAGATCCTAAACTCATTTTATTTTTCTTCATAATTTTTCTTATCAATATTTTTCCTTAATCCTTATCCTCTCTAAATTTTCACCCATCTCAATGTCACATTGAGTATTTCTTCTTCACTTTATAAATTCTTCACCTTCTTAAATTCTTAGATTTTGTTTCCCAATCTTAAAACTAAGTTGGGTCAAATTTATTCTCTTATTTTTTAAGCTATTGTCTTCTTCATAAATTAGCCTCATACATCGTTTTCTTCCTAGATTCTTGTCAAGTTCTTCTCATATCTCTTTCAAATTTTCTCTCAAATATCTTTTTCAAATATTTTCAATATCTCTCTCAAATATCTCTCTTAAATATTTTCTCAAATATCTCTCTCAAATATTTTCCATCTTGGCGAAACCCTAAATTTTTTTCACAAATATTTATATCCTTAAATTCTATTCTCATTCTTTCCCTCGTTATATTTTCTTCTTATTCTTATTCTTATTCTTCACAAATATTTCTATCGGTTTTTTACTTCTTCCAAATTATAATGTCTTTATCACACAACAAAGATCAGCTCGATGATATCTTCACAACACTGCTTGACCAAGCTCACCTTCATGGAATTTTGTCCAAGATTGGACTCTCCTATCCCTTCCATCTTACGGTGGCATGATAGATATATACTAGAGATATACTTTCCTAATCTATTATTTGTATATATCACTTATTATTTGATTGTAATCTTTTACTTATTGTAATTATTTTTTCCTTATTGCCAATATCTTGTACACCAAATTAGGTAGTATCTTGTACACCTAGTTAGTAGTCTAAGACTTGTATAAATACTCAAGTACATCAATAATACAATTTGAGGTATGCATATCAATTCCCTCTCTCCATATATGAATTGACTTTGAAATTTTCAATGGCTTAAGAAAGGAAAAACAATACAGGTGTTGTCCCAAGTATTGACAGCACTAAGGACAACATTGTTCACAACAATTCAATAAATTAAATAAATTTGAAATAGTTTAGCAACAGTAATTTTACACACACAAGAGAGTAGATTTTCTCTAATTATATAAATATAACTTGAGGATGCCCGTAGGCGAAGACCTTTCAATAAATATGCTTTAGATACAAGGCCGAAAAGTTCCCTAATGATTATAAACCAAAAGCACAATGGAATGACTACTCTAGAACACACTCTATAGAACAACACTCTATCTCACACTAAAAAACACTCAAAGAATGAAAGCTAAACACTTTAGCTCACTGGTGTTATATAGAGTATTGGCAGCACTTAGGATAGTACTCCGAGGATGTGTTCTTTCTTTGTGTAGATCTCAACTTTGGATTGTTTATTTGAAGTTGTAATGATCTTGCACTTATATAGCCTGGATGAACGTGCAACCTAATCCATGTAACCAGAATTTCACCATATGTAGGAAGGTGGAACAACCTTCCATTTTGAGCTCCATTCTTCCATGATTGTAGGAAGACTTGGTCTTCACTAGCTACTCCACTTGTACTACGTACTTCTTTGACCCTGTATTCATTATTTCTTTAGATATTATATATGGATAACGCTTAAAAACCTTTGCTCGATCTCCACATTTACACGTAAATTGTAATTTAGGTGTAACTTCCTTTAATATTTAATTGTCCATGTTTGTTCAGTCCTTTTGACCTGTTAAAATATACTTCTAACACACTAAAAACAGACATAATTATAACTAATAATCACTTTGTTTTTATGAATAAAATGTTGTAACTATTTAAAAATTTTGAACTGCCAACACAATGGCAACACAGAAGGCAATACAAGTGCCAACACACGTGTTGAAACTAAAAGACTTTGTCTACTTCCTTTATTCTATTAAATATATACATGTACATAATGAAGTAGGATTGTGTGAGTGATTGTGTATCTGTGAAGAACTATTATCCCTCACATTTAAAAAATAAAATAAATTGAGTTGTATCTGAAAAAATAAAGAGATACAAAAGAGCAATATTATATTTTCAGTTTACAAGTTACAACATAGTATTGATAAAGTATGACCCTCGACTTTTGTGGACCGAACCAACCGATACTCTTTCCTAATATACTCCTCACTGTCTCCTATTAGCCCAATGTTAGCACATAGTTGGGCTGAACCAATATTAAGACCACAACATAGCAGCTCAATGTGGGTGTAAGAGAAAAAAAAAGAGAGGCCAATATCGAACCTTAAGGTACTAGTAATAGGGAAATGGAACTGTTGAATGTGCATTGTTAATTTCGTTGCATCCTGTATAAACATTTCATTGTGATTACATTGGATAATTTAAGAAAAAAATCAGATCAATTTCAATGGTCGATGGTGAACCTTTCAAATTGATTTGAGTTCAAATGAAACCCATTTTGAATCAAATTAATTTCTATAATTGAAATACTAAAAAAAGAGAAAATTTCGTTCTAGTCTCTTAGTATAAACTAATCTACGTCCTAATACAACAACTTATCATAATTACCTCTAGTCTCACACTACAAAATAAATAATTGCATAGTTCCTCTAACCCTAAATAAACACCACCCCTCCCAGATCACACACGAATACACACACACTCCACCTTCACTCTCCACTCTCCACTTTATCTCTCTACCCAACATCCGATCACCTATTAATTTGGCGACCGTCTCCCCTTTTCCCTTCCCACCTCCATTCGTCCTCCATTAATTTCGACCATCACACCATCATCTCCATCTCCATCTCTTTCTCTCTCATCCTCCATCCACCCTCTTCTTTCTACCTCTAGTCGCACTCTCTTCGCCGGAGCAAATAAACTCCGGCCAGATATGGTCTTCTCTGGTAGATACCTTCTCCATTTTCTCTCCGACCATCTCCAAAACTAATATTCGGCCAAGATCAGACAGGAAAACATAAAATCACAGCACACAAACACACACACACTCTCTCACCCAAACTACATAGCCTTTTTCAGTACATATATGTGACAAAAGATGCGTTTGGGTTTCGGTGCATTGGTAGCCGAAAGTAGATTTCAGATGGACAGTGATATAGACGATGATGTATATGATGTTTCGCTGACAGAGCAGCAATCATTGTTCTAACTGAGCCAGTTAAGTTCAAAATCATAAACTGCGAAGTTTATGATAAGTTCGTCGGAGTTGATCGTGTTCTTAGTAGTCTAGTTGACAACATAGAACTTACTGATAAGTTCTCAGTTGTTTGGTCGCCGAAGTTGGTCGTGTTCTTAGTAGTTGACGGAGATAATTTTCAATACCCACTTCTTGTTATAATTACCCTCGCAGGTACGAGTGCCAACTTGTAGCAATATACTATTGTAGGGGTCGAACCACATAGACTCGGGTTTTTTGTTTTAGAATAAAGATGCACGAAGAAACAAATAAAGGACAAATGGGGGGGGTTGTTTTTTTTTGAAAATAACAAACAACTACAATGATCACGAATTAAAATTAAATCTAGGAATAACAAGTAAACAAAGAGAGCAAATTCAAATAGAGATTAAAACAATAATAAGAGAGGATTCCATGGATTGGATTTCATTTAATCACAAAATACTATGCCATTGATTTAGAAAAAAATATATTAATTTCAATCTTGGGTTCAATCACTATTGCAAAGATTGGGACGGTAAGGCGGCCGGATTTCAATCTATTTAATCCTACTCAATCACTTTTCGCAAATCAAGTCCAAGTGATTAAAAAGGAAAGCTTTAAGCTTTAAAGATTTTATGAACCAAAACCCATGTGGTTTCAATCAAGAGAACCAATGGATTTCAACATCTAGCAAAAGTCTAAGTCAAAATCCCCAAATCAATATAAGAAATTGACACCCATAAAGTTAAAAGGAAGAAATTAGGAATCAATCACACTTTAATCCAAGAAACTTTCATTAAAAGAGCAAAGATGAACAATATATGAATTAATTGGATAAAATAATCAATGGCATAGCAATATTGACTAAATTACCATCCAATCCATGAAATTAAGAGTTTAGCTACACATATTAAGCATTAAATAAACAAAACTAATTAAGAAAAGCATTAAAAAACTTATCTTGCTTGAAGAAATAAAAGCCCTAATATTTATCTCTCTAAGTTGCCTCCTTTTGTCCCCAAAATAAAAACATAACCCTAAAAAATTATAACATTCTAATATTTATACCAAAGTGGACCAAGGGTAATTAAGGCTTAGGAAAATTGGGTTAAGGCCCAAAAATGGCAGAAGGGAGGCCCAAGTTTGCTACGCAGCTCACTGGAAAAATGCCTTGGTCGTGGGTGAATGTCAACAGTCAACATTTGGAGAGAGTCTTGGGCGGTCACCAATGTTATTTTGGGCGACCGCATTTAGGCCACGGCCCATCAACGGCGACCGCTGTAAGGCTTGGGTGACCGCCCTTTGTTCCTTTCTGCAGTAATTCCTTAAAACTCCCCAGTCATGAAAATTCCCAACAAGCCCTTGCAGCTCCAAAATGCCTCAAAAGCCCTCAAAGTTTGCTCCGCTCTATATATTTCTTCACATTCAACCACCCATTTTCCACCTTTTCAACCTGAAAATAAAACAACACTAACAACGCAATTAAACTACCATTTTACTCAGGAAATTTGCAATAAATAGAATTTAGAACGTATAAAATGGATATGTAAACATATCCATCAAATACCCCCAAACCTATCTTTTGCTCGTCCCCGAGTAAAATAAAACACAAATATAACTAAATGCTAACCCACAATTCTAAAATTAAAGATGACCAAGCAAAACAACTAAAAAAAATATATTTTTGGGTGTTGCTTACAATATAAAAAGTTTGCCACCTTCGATCTCAAAATTCTTTCCAAAATGCAATCAATCATGTGTCATTATAAACTTACCATTGCACTAACATATACCAATTATGATTCTTTTCACCATGAAGAGATGTGAGGGGGGATCATTGCCAACAAAGTAAGATATTTTATGGGTTCACTAAAGAAATAACCTAAATAAAGAATGATAATGCAAAAAGCATAGATAGGTTTCCATAAGCACTTTCACACAATTTTCAACCCGCTTAATCCATATTGGGAACATGGCTTAGGAAGTTATCTAGTTACATTAGAACCTCACTACAATCAAGCTTTTCACTCAAAATGTAGCTTCACCATCTTCCTTTCATGGCCATTTCAAACTTTGACATATTAAGGGGCAAGTTAAACAAATAAGCACAAACTAGTGTCTTTGCAGGTACAAGAAAGTTAATTCAATCTTGGAGTAGGAATCGGTACAAAGGATTTCATGATTCAAAACTTGACATTTTTTTGTGCTTCGATACTTGCCATTCCATGACTCTTCTTGTTGTATGGTATATTTTTAGATATCTTCAATACGTAAATCAAACGACGGAGATTAAAGTGAGGTATGCCGAAGCAAATCTCCTTAAGACAATATTTCGCCTCCGTAATTATGCAAACGGATCGATGGCGAATGTCTCCCAAGATACAATGCTTTTTACCAAGAGTTAGTGTGCACTTTAACTAACCTTGACGGGCGAACCAAAATAAGACTTGCTCTTAGTCTTCAAACTTTAAAGAAGGAATGATGAACGAATACTTTGAACTTCAAGAACACTTTGAATGAGGGAGAGAGAGACTTGGATTCTTGAACAAAGATTTGATAATAACTTGGTTGGATTACTTGATGACTGAATGAAGGAATAGGGGTCTCTATATATAGGGTAAAATCAAGCCAGAACAGTTGTGATTTTTCCACAAAAGTCACACCCTTTCAAGCTGGCACCTATTCAGACTTTAATCTGAACAGACAGCATCTACTCGGCCGAGCACCATTGGTGCCTCGCCCGAGCACAGGCAAGTTGCTCGGCCGAGCACCTTTCGTGACTCGCCCGAGCAGAGGCCAACAGAGGATGATAGTTTCTGTTCTGTCATGCTTGGCCGAGGCTTATGCCTTGCTCAGCCGAGCAGTTCAAAGAATTTGAACAGTCGTGTCTTTTCAATTTTAGACTTTTGAATTTTCAATTCACACCCTAATATTTTCCCAATATTCCAACACTTCTAGTCTGTGGGATCTCCAGTCGCCAGGTTAGGTTTCCATCAAGTTGATTTATATTTGTTTAGGCTTTAGCCCCATTTCTTCCGATGCACATTTTATTCTCTCCTTAGATAAACCTTTAGTAAATGGATCCGCTAGGTTATCCTTTGATCGCACGAAATCAATCGAAATCATTCCATTGGAGAGTAACTGTCTAACGGTGTTATGTCTACGACGTATGTGTCGAGATTTTCCGTTGTATATAAAATTCTCTGCCCTTGCTATAGCTGCTTGATTATCACAATGTATACATATAGCAGGCACGGGTTTTGGCCAGAGGGGAATATCTTCTATAAAGTGTCTAAGCCATTCGGCTTCTTCACCAGCTTTATCTAAAGCAATAAACTCAGATTCCATCGTTGATCGAGGTATACATGTTTGCTTAGAAGATTTCCATGATATGGCACCTCCACCAAGAGTAAATACATAGCCACTAGTAGACTTGAATTCATCTGTATCAGATATCCAATTTGCATCACTATATCCTTCAACTACTGGAGGATAATTGCTATAGTGCAATGAATACTCTCTAGTTCGTTTTATGTATCCTAAAACTCTTAATAATGCATTCCAATGCTCATTATTAGGATTACTAGTAAAACGACTCAGCTTACTTATAGCGTAAGCTATATCCGGCCTTGTGCACTGCATTAAGTACATTAGGCTTCCAATGATTTGAGAATACTCTAATTGTTGCTTCGCATTCCCAGTATTCTTATGAAGAACTATATGGGGCAGAAATGGATTATTAGTTTCTTTAATTCCATGAGAATTAAATCTCTCAATCATTTTATCAACATAATGTGTTTGAGATAAACTAATTCCATTGGATGTTCTTGAGACTTTCATTCCCAAGATTACATCTGCTTCACCCATATCTTTCATATCAAAGTTATTGATAAACATTTTCTTTGTTTTATTTATAACATCAATGTCATGACCAAATATGAGCATGTCATCTACATATAAACAAACAAATACATATGTGTTACCAAATTTCTTTGAGTATACACATTTATCACATTCATTTGTGATAAAACCATTCCTAATCATGACATTGTCAAATTTCTCATGCCATTGTTTAGGAGCTTGCTTTAAGCCATACAAGGACTTAACAAGTTTGCATACCTTGTGCTCTTGTCCTTTTACTTTGAAGCCTACAGGCTGCTCCATGTAAATTTCTTCATTCAAATCACCATTCAAAAATGCAGTTTTTACATCCATTTGATGTATATGCAAATTATACAAAGCTGCAATGGCTATTAAGATTCGAATTGAAGTTATTCTTGTAACAGGAGAGTATGTGTCAAAGAAGTCAAATCCTTCCATTTGACGATATCCTTTTGCAACAAGACGAGCCTTGTATTTGTCCACGGAACCATCCGGTCTTAATTTCTTTTTGAAAATCCATTTGCAACCTATTGGTTTAGAACCCTTTGGAAGATCAACCACTTCCCAAGTGTTGTTACTTAAAATAGATTCAATCTCACTATTTACAGCTTCTTTCCGTAATGTGGATTCAGAGTCGTTCATGGCTTCCTTAAATGATTGAGGCTCATCTTCAATCATAAAGTTAGAGATAAAATCTGACCAAAAGTTTTAGCAATTTTAGCTCTCTTGCTTCTTCTTGGTTCAACATCTTCATTGTTTTCGAAGTGCTTTCACGTGGTCTCTTAGGAGTATTTTCACAAATATCCTTTTTCATAGGGAACACGTCCTCGAAGAATTCAGCGTCACGAGATTCAATTATTGTATTGACATGAATGTCATTAACTTCAGCATTTGTGTACTAAGAATCAGACGCACCGCTATTCATTGCATATCCAATAAATACACAAATCAACGGTCTTAGGTCCTAACTTTGACCGTTTAGGAGGTGGAACGGCAGCCTTTGCGAGACACCCCCACACTTTGAGGAATTTATAGGAAGGCTTTCTTCCTTTCCACAATTCATATGGTATAGAACTGCATTTCTTGTGTGGAATCCTATTCAACACAAAGTTAGCGGATAACACCGCTTCCCCCCACAAGTTCTGTGGTAAACCCAAACTTCCAAGCATACAGTTAACCATATCCTTGATAGTTCTATTTTTCCTCTCAGCAACACCATTTTGTCTTGGAGTATAGGGTGCGCTTGTTTGATGAATGATACCGAATTTGGAACATAGGTTACTAGATTCCGTTGATTCATATTCACCACCCCTATCAGACCTTAATATTTTAATTGACTTTTCAAGTTGATTTTCAACTTCAGTTTTGTAAGTAGTGAAAGCATCCATTGCTTGATCTTTACTACTTAGCAAATAGACATAACAATATCTACTTCGATCGTCAATAAAAGTAATAAAGTATTTCTTACCGCCTCGAGTTGGGACAAATTTTAAATCACATAGATCACTATGGATTAATCCCAACAGTTGGCTAGTCCTTTCAACTGGTTTAAAAGGTTTCTTTGAAAACTTTGCTTCAACACAAACTTCGCATTTGTGACCTTTCATTGAGTCAAGTTTTGGAATGAGTCCTAAACCAACAAGCTTTCTCAAAGAAGCACGATTCACATGTCCTAAACGACCATGCCATAAATTAGAAGACTCGCACAAGTAAATAGAATTGTTAATTTTATTCATCACTTGAGGGTACAAATATGTGGACTTCTTGTCCACTACAACATCATTTGCCTTAAATAGGCCATCTAGCAAGTATCCCTTTCCAACATACATACCTCCCTTAGTAAGTACAAACTTATCAGATTCAAAAACAATTTTGAAGCCTTTCTTACTAAGTAAAGAACCAGAAATTAAATTCTTTCTTATGTCGGGTACATGCATCACATCGTTGAGAGTAAGATCCTTTCCCGATGTGAACTTCAAGATCACCTTCCCAATGCCTTCAATCTTGGAAGTTGCAGAATTTCCCATATAGAGAAAGTCTTCGCGTTCCATCTTCTTGTATTCTGCAAACAAGCTTTTGTCGGCACAAATGTGACGAGTGGCTCCGGTGTCTACCCACCAATCCTTGACGTTTGACACCAAGTTGGCTTCACATACAACGGTAGACAGACTTACATCCGAGACACCCGCAGATAGAGTATCTATTTCAGTCACGTTTGCTTGGGGAGGCTTCTTCTTTTTGCTTCGACAATCCTTTGCCCGATGACCGCTTTTTCCACAATTGTAGCAGTCCCCTTTGAACTTGAAGCGTTTGTTGCTGTCATTACTTGACTTCTTCTTTGAAGAGTCATCATGCTTCCTCTTGTTATTCTTGGGTCGGGATTCTTCCACCATGTTAGCCTTCGCTTCCATGTTTCGTGCATTGGCCCTTTTTTCTGCACTACGATTGTCTTCTTCAATGCGAAGACGAACTAGCAAATCTTCCATTGACATCTCTTTGCGCTTGTGCTTGAGATAGTTTTTGAAGTCTCTCTATGAAGGAGGCAACTTCTCAATCATACATGCAACTTGGAAGGACTCACCCAATTGCATCCCTTCGGCTTCAAGGTTATGTAATAGGACTTGCATCTCTTCGACCTGATTCATAACAGTTTTAGAATCATTCATTTTAAAATCCAAAAATTTTGCAACAAAGAACTTCTTTGTTCCAGCATCTTCGGTTTTATATTTCTTGTCGAGAGAATCCCAAAGTCCTTTTGCAGTTTTTATGGAGTAGTACACATTATACAATGTGTTGTCTAGTCCATTCAAGATGTAGTTTCGACATAGATAATCTGCATGTTTCCATGCATCAATAGCCATTTGTGTAGCCTTGTCTACTACACCTTCAGCCGCTACGGGACATTCTTCCCGTAAGAATTTCACTAGTCCAAGCGTTGTGAGATAAAACAACATTTTCTGTTGCCAACGTTTGAAATCAGTTCCATTGAATTTCTCCGGTTTCTCGTACTGCGAGGCCGGTGGCATCATGAGTTGATTAGCACTTGACGTACTCCCTATTGCATTGGTATTCATTGCAATAGTCTCACTACTAACGGAGTCATTCCCATTAGCCATTTTCTGTTACGAAAACAGAAAATACAATAAGAAAAAGATGAAGTAGAGAAGATAAAATCAAAACAAAATACCTGAAAATATTGTCTTAAGATTGTTGTATGGTATATGTTTAGATATCTTCAATACGTAAATCAAACGACGGAGATTAAAGCGAGGTATGCCGAAGCAAATCTCCTTAAGACAATATTTCGCCTCCGTAATTGTGCAAACGGATCGATGGCGAATGTCTCCCAAGATACAACGCTTTTTACCAAGAGTTAGTGTGCACTTTAACTAACCTTGACGGGCGAACCAAAATAAGACTTGCTCTTAGTCTTCAAACTTTAAAGAAGGAATGATGAACGAATACTTTGAACTTCAAGAACACTTTGAATGAGGGAGAGAGAGACTTGGATTCTTGAACAAAGATTTGATAATAACCTGGTTGGATTACTTGATGACTGAATGAAGGAATAGGGGTCTCTATATATAGGGTAAAATCAAGCCAGAACAGTTGTGATTTTTCCACAAAAGTCACACCCTTTCAAGCTGGCACCTATTCAGACTTTAATCTGAACGGACAGCATCTGCTCGGCAGAGCACCATTGGTGCCTCGCCCGAGCACAGGAAAGTTGCTCGGCCGAGCACCTTTGGTGACTCGCCAGAGCAGAGGCCAACAGAGGATGATAGTTTCTGGTCTGTCATGCTCGGCCGAGGCTTATGCCTTGCTCGGCCGAGCAGTTCAAAGAATTTGAACAATCGTGTCTTTTCAATTTTAGACTTTTGGCTTTTCAATTCACACCCTAATATTTTCCCAATATTCCAACACTTCTTTACGAAGACACCTTTATTTTCTTTTCTTTACTTTACTTTTTTTTTTGCAATGAATAATACATAAAAGATACTTGCCCCTTTTCAACTTTACATTCCCCATTTCCTAAGTTGACCACATAAGCCATGTCCAATATCTCATAAACTATTGATTTGTTATTGACAATTGTGCAATCATGTTCTAGCTACCCCAGATATGTAAAGTAATCCCATAACGGTCACTTAAATTGGTGACCATGATCCCGTGCAAGCAAAGTGTTGTGGTGAAAAGAGAAGCAAAATAGGTATGTTCTAATGCAACTCTACTTTTATACTATGATGGTACATAAGATGCAAAAATCAAAAACAAATATCACACCATCACAAACCATGGGTGGCAACCCAACTATAAAGTGAGCAACACAATTTTTAATCAATTTTTTTAAAATCTGGACCGCACCAAAGGTTGCCTACGTTCCCAAAACAATGAGCGGACTACTCATTGAAATAGGCTCAGGTCACCGTAGTTCAAACATTTCTCCTCAATAAATGAGAGGAAGATACAATTTGACTCGGTTTTTTTTCATAAAAAACAACTAAACAAGACATCATAAACTAACAAGATAAATATACTACCACCCCCAAACCTAAATAGTGTTATGTCCTCATGGCATAAAAACCACAAGAAAGCAAAACTCAAATTCGGGAGGGAAGGAGATGAAAAGTAAAAGACATAAGATAAAAGACGGGAATTAAAAATTGAAAACATTAAAGTCATACCATGTTGGGGTGCCTCCCAACTAGCGCTTTGATTAAGGTCGTTAGCTTGACCGGATCCCCGCTTCAATGGAGATTAGAGATGGCCATCTTCTCTTTGGCCTTCGCTTTTCTCCCCTTCACCCATTTTGCACATTCATGGGCGCACACGCCCATCACTTTCCAAACAAAATCACCCTTTGTTATAAGCTCGGGGGGAGCCCAAGAGATTTTTGTGGCATTTTTCTTGGCCTTTAACTTCTTCTTCTTTTTCTTGGGGATCTCTCCCCCAAACCTATTCGAAGTCTTGGGCTTATCATACTCAACCCCCTCCTCTTCCTCAACACAATCAAAAGAATTGTTATCCTGATCATACATCTTAGCAAAGAACGAATCAGATATATCAATGAAACAACACTCTTCAATTTTATCACATGAATCCATATTTTTAGACTTTAGAGGGAAAAAGGATTTTACCGAAGACACCGACCCCTTGTGGGATCGTCCTAAGGGGTGATACGGGCCGTCACAAGGATGAAAATTATCAACCTTATCTTCAATGGCCAACACGTGGGAACCCGCACTATCCTTAGGATTCTCACCGTCATTCAACAATTTCTCATTCTCATCACACTCTCTTTCAAATCTCCAAGTCTCCTCTACACACTCCTCAATTTCAACCACAAAATTACAAGCATTCTCATCATCTACGGACCCATGCATGGCATTAAATATGGAAATTTATATCCTCTCACTAGCCACGGTCATGGACAAGGTTCCATTTCCCACATTTATGATAGTGTTGGTTGTAGCCATAAAGGGACGCCCAAGCATGATGGGTGAGTCCTGGCTACCACCCTGACTTTTTGGCATTTCTAGAACCACAAAATGTACGGGGACAATGAGTGATTCCACCTGAACTAGAACATCCTCCACAATGCCCAAAGGTCATTTTATGGACCTATCGCCAATTAAAGGGCCATTGTGGTGGGTTTAAGCTCGGGCAAACCCATCTCCTCATACATATAATACGGCAAAAGATTAATACTAGCCCCGAGGTCCAACATGGCCTTCACCTTACTTGAATTACCCAAAGTAATAGAGATTAAAAAACTCCCAGGGTCTTTCAACTTAGGTGGAAGGGTACGTTGTACCACGATACTCGCATTTTCTCCCATGAAAACTTTTTCATCTTTCCCATACCTATGTTTTCTTGAGTTAATTTCTTTAAAAAAATTGGCATAAGTGTGAATGTGGACCCAAAGATCGCGGCATTTTATCTTTTTTGTGTTGAACCGCTTTCTCGTGTGAAGGGGCACCGCTTCACATCGGTTTGAAGACATCCAGTTTAAATTGAAAAATGGAGTCGCCACGCCATTTTGATTTCCTCAAAACTTTGAAAAAAAAAGAATTAGGGTCCAGAGGTTAAGTTACTCCTTGGGAATAACATTTGGCGTTCACCCAAGGAGCCTTGCCGAAGCAAGTCTTCCAAGATCCAATTTTCATGCTTGTTTTGTGCTTTCGTGTGTGAGATGTGATTTGAAAAGGGAGGGAATGTGCCAAGTTGTCTTCCGGACGTATAAACCATGAGTTGGTTATCGCTCGGGATTCCTTGGATTTTGATATGTTTGGGACTTTGATCTCGTGCTCATCTTGGACTTATGATCATCATTAAGTGACCTTTGGTCATATGTGATCGAAATAGGGACACCTCTTTTTATAGTCCAAGAATGAGACTCTTTAGAAAGGAAGGACCTTTGCCCATCAATCCTACATCTTGAGACGATTTGAGCTTGATAGGGACATTTATGCTCGTCTCAAGTGATGATCGCAGATGTAGGGGCTTAAGTTCGTCCATTTCTAAAGGGACTTCAACTATGGCATCTTTATGTGGAGGAAACAATGTAAAGATGAGACCTTTACACCGCTATGCCCTAAGAGAGGCTTCAAGTACCAAAAGAGACTAAGGGGAGGGGTATAAAGATTGGATCTTTATACTCATCCTAAGCCTTTTTGTGCCATAAGAAGGTCACTAGGCAATCCTTGGAGAGTGATCCAACCATGAGGGACATGGGGGAGTTACATTTAAAGGTAAAGATGACATTTTTATGCAAACAAGTATAATGAACACTATGAAAACTAAGACTAGGAATGTAAAGGGGAGACCTTTAAGGCTTTCCTATGTCCTTTAAAAACCTTTTAGGTGGACAATCCTTGGAAGTAAGGTCAATGGGAAGGGAATGACATTTATGAAAGTAAAGATGACATTTTTATATGATAAAGATGACATTTTTCACATCATCATGTGAGGAATCCACCCTAGAATAAGCCATTTGTGGTCTTTTGTTCATCCTTGGGATGGATTCTCCATGAATCCCATGTGATAAAGGGAAAGGGGATATGATGATCTACATGGTAAAGATTTGATCTTTATGACAATAAATCACATATAAAGGCAATAAATAGCAAGATAAATAGCAAGTAGGCAATATAACAAGATAATAAGTAGATTTCAAGGATAGAGGAAGGAGAGGTTACCAATGGTGGTGTTCCTCTATCTCCCTTGAGGTTTTTCCAAGAAAGGAGTGACTTTGGATGAGTTTTGGAGAGGAGGGAGGTGATTTTGAGAGGGTTTTGCTTTCTGTAAATTTGTGGTTTGAATTTAGTAGAGTAACAGTGCTCAAAATTTTATATCAAAATGAATAGAGGAGGCCTCTATTTATAGGCAGTTTTGTGCTTCCTAATGAAGCCGTGCGGCATTAACTATTGGCAAATGAAGCCGTGCGGTCTTATCCTTTAATGACTCAGCCTGTTTCTAGAACCATGCAAGGTGGCGTTCTAGAAGGCCTTTCCAGTGAGGGACTACATGGAATTTTAATTCCTAGCAAGTCCTTTGCCCCTTGGAAGGTTTGGGAAAGTTCCCAAATTGCCCCTGAACTTTAGAAAAATTTGGGAAATTGCCGGGAAACTTAACCGAAAGGCATGAGCCAGATTTGGGTACTTACAGAAGCCCCTCGGCAACGTCACTTGAAGGGCAAGTGGGGTTGTCGATAAAAAGGGATCCAATCTGGCAAACTGCCGAGACGGATTGGGTGACCTAGGAGGTCGAGTGGCTGAACCTTCGAAAGGCTACCTACGCATCCCGGAGGAATCAAGCCATGATCGTAGTTCGGAAATCTGCTGGGGAAAGGGGTGTCATATATGATGAATTGGCTAAACCTAAAGTAGGCTACGTACGTATCCCGGAGGAATCAAGACAGATCATAGTTCGAAAAAGATCCACTGGGAATGGCGAAGAGAAACTGATCCCTTGCTAGGAAGATGGAAGGAAAATGACCTAGGAGGTCAAATGGCTGATCCTACTAGGGATATGCCAGATGATGGGAGTGACCAATGTGGTCGGATATCTGGACCTTTATGAAGGGCTACTTCACCACTGAGGAGTGATGAAGGAACAGGGTGACCAATGTGGTCGGGTGGCTGGACCTTTATGAAAGGCTACTTCACCACTGAGGAGTGATGAACGAACAGGGTGACCAATGTGGTCGGATGGCTGGACCTTTATGAAAGGCTACTTCACCACTGAGGAGTGATGAAGGAACAGGGTGACCACTGTGGTCGGACGGCTGGACCTTTATGAAAGGCTCATGCACCACTGAAGAGTGATGAATGAAAAGGGTGACCACTGCGATCGGATGGCTGGACCTTTATGAAAGGCTACCTACGTATCCCGGAGGAATCAAGCCTTGGTCGTAGTTCAAGTCTCACTAGATAGTTAGGAACATGTCTAGGTTCCTTGAGGTTTTGACGATTAATGGAGGAGTCACCTGATTTGACAATTAATGGAGGTTGTCACCTGATTTGACAATTAATGGAGGTTGTCACATGGTTTGACAATTAATGGAGGTTATCACCTGATTGACAATTAATGGAGGTTGTCACCTGATTTGACAATTATGGAGGTTGTCACCTGATTTGACAATTAATGGAGGTTGTCACCTGATTTGACAATTAATGGAGGTTGTCACCTGACGTTATTTCGTTATAACGGAAGTAACGGAGGCGTTTTGAGAAAACATCATTCTATCCGGAGATAACGGAGATTTCTTGGGAAACAACGTTACTCTGATTAGGAGATAACGGGAATTGTATGCCTAAGTGGAAAGTCCATGGGCAAAAGTGTAAATTCAGCTCAAAGCGAATGAAGCCACCTGGCGTGAGGTGGAGAAAAAGAAGCCGTACGACTTTGAGCCTATTTTCACCAGATTAATTTAAACAGAATTGAAACGGGCAAACAGCCATTGTTGCTTGTTTCTGCCGAGGAGAGAAGAGAGAAAAGAGAGAGAAAATTTTGAAA
This sequence comes from Adenophora triphylla var. japonica, assembly GCA_022495995.1. Lineage (NCBI taxonomy): Eukaryota > Viridiplantae > Streptophyta > Magnoliopsida > Asterales > Campanulaceae > Adenophora > Adenophora triphylla. The sequence goes on from JAFEMH010001569.1 coordinate 284,266, forward strand.
ATCTTCAATTCCCTAGCTTCTCTAGCTTAAGATGGATCAAGAGGGGAACATTGTGCCTCGACAAGCGCGTAGAAACTTGTGGGAAGCCGCGAGGAGGAGGAGGCGGAGAGAGTTCGTTCGAACCGAGCGAAAATACGACTTCAATAATCCTCCTTCAGAGCTCTATCCCGGCAAGAGGGAGCATAAATCGATGAAACCTCAATCTATTGGGGTAAGCATTCTTGATTCGCTTGATTTTGTCAATTTTGATTGAATTTTGATTGATTTAGGGCTTTGACCCAATTTTTTTTTTAGGATTTTTTTGAATTTTTCTTGCGATTTTGTTGATGATTTTGGGAATTTGGTAATTAACCTATGAGGCTATGGACATAAATGAACATGCATGTGCAATTTATTTGAGAAAAATATGAGAATGACTTATTTTTAAAAATAAAGTAAGAAAAATAATGTCTAAAATGTGACGGAGTTCTTGCATGTGCTAGAACTAGGTCAATCTCTGATCATGGATGGGAAAGCAAGATTTTGGACGATGAAAAGGATTCATGCATGCCATCTTGAAAAATTAAAGCTTATGTGCAAAGAATTTTGTGAAAATTGGACTTTTGTGTTTGAGAGAGCAATGTGCTCGAGATGACGTGTTTCAAATGATGAAAGACATGTTTTCTAGGCAAAGGATGCTAGAGATCTCTTATGAATGCTTTTCTTTGAAAATATGTGCACCTATTTGAATATATGCATGCTTTGAGATGAAATGAAGGACTGACACATTTTTTGTTGTGTTTTCTTACAGGAGAGCAAGTCGAGGGGACCCGCTGAGGTGGCGGTGAAGTTATGGGATAGGATGCCCAACTTTGAAAAGGATGGGGTGAATCCCAAGCAGCTGGTGATGGCTACCGAGCTTGATTCTTTCATTGATGCTATTGGTAGAGGTATTCACGTGACCTCTAAGAGTAAGGGGCTGGTCCAGGCCCTCTCGGAGTTCTTCTGGGACACCACCCACAGCTTTCATCTTAGCTGGGGAGAGATTACGGTGACTCCCGCCGACTTCACTACTATTACCGGCTTAAGGTTTATTGGGAGACCTGTGACCTGGAAAGATCACATTTCTGTGGCCGATTTCAGAGCTTTAGTGGGATTTGACCTCCTTCCTAAGGGGCTTGGGATGGAGACGAGGTTTGTTGAGGTTGAGGTGCTGAGATGCATGGTGGATTTTGCCGCCAATGAGGTGACTGCCCACCAGCTCGCGAGAGCTTTTCTGTGGTTGCTGCTGTCAGTCACTATTTTCGCGAACTCTGGGACATTGGCTATGCTTTGCCTCTTGACTCTTTGGAGGACCTGGATGAGGTTGGGGAGGTTTCTTAGGGTGAGGCCGGATTGGCTGAGCTCTACTTCTCTTTGGATCTGTACAGCCGTAACAAGGCTGCTTCTATGGATTGTTTCTCTTTTGCTCTTGAGGTACTCTCACTTTCTTTTATCTCTTTTACTTTTCTGTCTTGAGATTTTATGAGAGAAATGACCTTTTTGTTTTGAACATGCAGGTCTGGTTCTGCGAGATGATCGGGTTCTTTCCTTGGAACCAACAGAGTGATCCGGCGATCTTCCCGGCCATGATTCGCTGGAGGGGAGAGGCTAGGGATAAGTTCACCGGGAAGACCCGGATTACTTTTGATTACAAGATGGTGAGACCCGTTATCAACAGGGACGGCCACGAGGGGGTGGATTTTTATCCTTGGGGGAGTTATCTATAGGCTTTGATAGGGGATGCCTTGGTGGTGACCAGGCAGAGGAGATGGCTGACAGGGCTGACCTGTGACATCATTTACTTGGGGTACCGCTTCTCCAGGCAGCATGGCCATGTCCCTCCTTTGGGTGCTATCACTCCTCATGACCCTCCACCGCTCATGCTGCAGCCCAGGCATTGGTCAGCGAATGAGATAGAGAGGTACCAGGCTGGTGTGGCGGCTGAGGAGTATTTCGAATTTGCTACCCCGTATGCCACCTTTGTGGAGGCACGGTTGAGGACGCCGCAAAAGCTAGTAAAGATAGCCGTCGCTCAGGGGTACGGGGAATCACAGCCGACTGATCCGCCTATGCCTCCTGCTCATCTCTCCTATGTGGTAAATGGGGTACCGAGGAGGTTCATGGTGCCCATTCCTGACACGAGGGAGCCCCAGTATACTCTGCCTGCTGATAGCACTGTAAGTATCTCTAGGTCCCTTCTCTTTTCGGCTTTCTTTGCTTTCTGCGATTTTGAGCTTCTTTTGAGATTTTCTGAGTTTTTCTTCTCTTTTCTCGCAGGTTCCCGCTCGTACCTATGATGGCTTGGTACGGCAGAACAGGGGCTGGAAGGAGGTGGCTCGATCCCTTCTGAGGAAGCTGGCCTGCGCTTCCAGGGCTGCGAAAAATGTGCAGGAGCCCGTGGGCAAGAGGAGGCATGTTGGGAGCACAGCCTCTGCCTCATCAGCCTCAGGGTATCAGTCCTCATCCACCAGCGCCGTGCCTCGGGGACAGGGGCCTAACACGGACATCTTAGAGCAGCTGGCGGAGTATGAGCACGTGACTGTCAATCTGTCTGATGTGAGTGACAATGAAGACTTGATGAGGAATCCCGAGTTTTACGAGCTAAGCAGTGACGACGATGAGTCGGAAGCTTAGGGTTCCTTAGGTTGAACTAGGGGAGGGAGAGAGACAAACAATGAACACTTTATGCACAATTTGTTATTTTTTTGTTTTATTTGGGCGCCAATGAGGCGAAAACAATGTAATGATCTTTTATTTGCTTTTATTATTAATGCTTTATGTTTTTTGCATATTACTTGAGCCTCGGGGCAGCTTTTTTGCTTGGAAATGGGGCTGAAATTGGGCAAAAATGGTTTGTGATGATATGTGATTGCATGAATGGTGCTTGGACATGTTTTTATGTAGGTTTCATTGAGAAAGTGGGGTGAGAACTCCCTTGGGCAGAAGCCAAAGCTACTGCAGATTTTTTTTCTGCAGAAGCTAAAAAAGTCGTCCGCCCAGGTCCTGGGCAAAAGAAGCCGTGCGGCTGGAACCCTTGTCTGAACTGATTTTTTTTTCAAATAAAATCAAGGAAAGGCCTTTTCACTTCATTTTCACCCTAGACTTGTCCCAACTGATCCCAGATCACATTTTTCACCAAAAATCATCAATTTCGATCACTTGCCATGTAAAAACCAATCAGATTGCAAAAGGGGAAAAGAGACCGTTTTCTGTCCGATCTTCAATCTTGGATGAGGCACAACTTTCAATCTCATAGGGGGCTATTTTATACCACCTTCAAGATCAGTCTTTATGGAATTTGAAGGATCTCCCGCCCGATTGGGACCTTTTGAGAGCAGCAGCGAGGTTTTGGGACGTCCGGAGACATGTTTACTGCTTTTCTTACAATGAAATTGTCCCAACCTTTGAAGAATTCCGGGCATTGATTGGGGGTCCAAAAATTGAAGTCATTTCAATTCCTTTGACCGGGGACGTTCCGGTGACCGTAAAGTTGGCATCTTTTCTGCAAATTTCTACGGAAGAAGCCGAGGGGATGTTGATAGCCCCTGACAGGATCGATATTTCTGATATCCCGAGCAGGTTTGGGTCTCCGGATACGGCTACGACCACAGTGGCTATGGATGCCTTTATCCTCTGTGTGTTCTCATTTCTGTTCACTGCCGAGTCCTTCGGGGTCTGCCATAGTGGCCTTTTGGACATGGTCAGGGATTGCAGGGCTGGAAGGGATATTGTTCCGCTAATCCTGGGGGAGACTCTGCATGGCATCGACAGGATGGCTAGGGGAGACCATTTCATGAGGTCTGGGAGTCCTACTGTGTTGACTCTATGATTACAAGAGAGACTTGGGGCTTTGCCTGGGGCTTCGACTACTCAATGCCCTTGGGTGATTTCCCGTAAAGGTGCACCAAGGCAACAGGATCAGGGTGGCTGGGAGCTGATGATGGCTCGACTGTCTACCTCTGACATTCATTGGTGGGTGCCTCACTGGAGGCTGCAGACTCGGAGGACGTTTCAGGAGTCCTAAATAGTGAGGGTTCCGGGGCTATCTCTGTCATCCTTCTACATCCCTTGCTTGGTGTCCAGGCAGTTTGGGATCTTGCAGGAGACTTTGGACGATTGGGAGGACATCCGTACCATGAAGGTGGTGCCTTTCGATATGAGGGATCCGACCAGCTTCTCATTTTTCTCGAGGGCATGGACATACGCCGTTTTTCCACCCGGGTCCATTCTCAAGAGCAGGAAGAGTACCATACTGACCACGGCATACTTGAACTGGTATGAGAAAGAGATGGGGGCGACTCAGGTCATTTTGGGAGAGAGGCGTTAGGCTTTATTGGGGGCTGATTGTGACTCGAACAGGGCTTTGAGGGAAGCCGAGGCCAAGGCTAGCTGTCATAACCAGTCGGGTCACCTTATCAGGGATATGAAAGCTCGATATGAGAGGTTATCGGAGGTCGTTCCTCTTACTGAGGCTCAGAGGGAGGAGATACGGACTCGTGCCAAGATAGAGAAGGCACTTATTGTCATGGGCTTGGTGGAGGCTCCAGTGAGGATTCCTGAGATAGGGATGAGGGATACCGACATCATTGAGAAGAAGAGGAAGAACACTCGACGGGATCGAGGTAAAGTGAAGAAGAACAAGGAAGACTCCTGAGAGATCTATTCCTAGGATCCACTTATTGCCATTTTGCAAACACAATAGATTATTAGGTCTTTTATTGTATATTTTAGTCTTTGTAGCAGGTTAGCAGAGTCAAGAGTAGACCGTGCTTGAACTCATCAAGAAATTTTTGATTTGTGAATAACAAGAGATATTATCTTAAAAATTTATTCAAGACACATTTCATGGAAATTATGATGTCTTATTTATTGTTTAGACCGAACCATTTATGGCTGCCTACGTTTCCCTTTTACAAGAAAGACTAAGGGGCTCAGGTCTTCGTAGTTCATTCTGGTGAACTATCGAGATTTTTGTTTATTTGTTTTTTTTATGTGCAACCCTGTCTTCTGCCTAGACCGCCCTTTTTGATTTTCGGTTTAGCTGGGTATTACTCTTTTTGCACTATATTTCTTTTTTTTTCTTTTTCTTTTCTTATTTTTTATGTGCAACCCTGTCTTTTGCCTAGACCGCCCTTTTTGGGTTTTCAGCCTAGCTGAGCATTACTCTTTTTGCACTATATATATATATATTTTTTTTATTTATATTTTTATATATATTTTTAATTTTTTTAGACATAATACCTGCAGAGCTTGTCACCGTTAACTGGGTGAACAAAGGGATTGCTGTCCAAGTCTGCAAGCTTCATTGCTCCTCCCGAGAGTATCTTCGGCACCACATACGGGCCAATCCAAACGGGTTTCCTTTTCCCCAGAGGGTTGTCTCTGGTAGGGGGCTTTACTTTCAGCACTAAGTCACCCTCTTTGATGTCTCTGGCCTTGACCTTTTTGCCGAATGCTCTGGCCATTCGCCTTTGGTAGGTGTAAGTACCCCAATCTGGATCACTCTCTTTCGAACGCATGGGAAACACCGCAGACTCACGCAAACGCAGTCTCGAACACCCGTAACCCTAAAAAAAACCTCAAAAACCCAAAAAACTACCAACCAAACCAAGGGGGGACCTTTTTGGGACAAAAAAGCACAAAAGGACTTTTTAGAAATTTTGGAAAATTTGGAAAAGCATGGATGATCCGTACGGACCTCTTTGCATGCAAGGTGATCCGTACGGACCTCTTTGCAACCAGACATAATTATAACAAAATCCTCTTAAAGTCCACATTATTCCCTCAAATCTGGGAAAACCAAAACTTTGGTTTTCATGGAAGGTCCGTACGGACCTTCTTGTACATTTTCAAAAACTATAAATAGAGGGCTCCACCTCCCTCATTTGACACATCTCTCTCTTCTCCTCTCTCCCTAAGCCTTCAGGCTGCCCCTCTAAGACCCTTCGGGGCACTCCCGGTCCCTTTTGGTTCCTTTTGGGGCCTTCCGAGCTCCCTCACGGTGCTCCGAAGCCCTATCGAGCGCTCCCGAGATGCTCCCGCGCTGTCCCGAGGCACTCTCGAGGTATTCTGAGGTCCCTTGTGGTACTCCGAAGCCTTGCCTGGTCTTTCCCGAGGCGTCCCGGCCCTTTTCGAGCCAAACCGACGATCCCGACGCACGCCGAAACTCTACCCTAACACAACCGACGATCTCGACGCTCGCCGAACCTCTGCCCGAACGCAACCGACGATCCCAACGCACGCCAAAACTCTACCCGAGTGCACACTTGACAATCCCGAGGCACGTCGAAGCTCTGTCCGCAGACAACCGGCACATCCCGAAGCAATCCCGGTCCGTCCCGGAACACTATTCCATCCTCAAACATTATTCCCTAGCGGAAGACAGACACGAACCAACATTGGTAAGGCTTCCTTCCAGTACTATTTCAATACATCTCAATACGTAGTGTACAATGTAGACATCCGATACAGCATGCATTTTTAAAAGCACACACACACACAACATTTAAAGAAAGAAGGGGTACTGAAAGACTCGTTTTTACGAGGCGACTCGGGTGAGCTCTAATATTCTAATATTCTCTTCCCGAGGAGTAACCTGACCCCCGAACTCAAAAATCTCATCACACAAAAACAGTTTTTTAAACTAATGCCTTTTCTCAATGTTTTGGGCTTAATCAAAATGGCGTGGCGACTCTACAAAGCAAAAACACAGCGAGATACCTCCACCGACCAATGCAAAATGGAATGCCAGATGCCGGGGCACAATCGCTGCGCCTCTCGGATCGGGTAATTTCAGTTGGTGACTCTGCTGGGGAGATTTTGTTTTTTTAAACTTTTAAACAAAAATAAAAGATTTTTAAAAAAACAATGATGAGGGTCAAACTTTCATTTTACCCCTTTCTTTAACTGTTGTGTGTGTGTGCATGTGCTTTACTTTTTATTTTACAAAAAAAAATAAAAATACAAAAAAATGCATCAATATACATCTGTGTACGTACATTTAAAATTCTTCAAAAACTTCTATTTTACTCAGAAAAATAATTTTAGAGACCGCACACTACTCGCACTGCTGCCTCGGTACACCGCACGCTACGCGCACAGCTGCCTCGGATACACTGCACACTACAACCCTTAACCCGGGGTGGTCTCAGTTGCAGTTCGTTTGGCCTTCCTACGCCTCTCGGACGCGCACGGGATCATTCCAAACATCCCATCCTAGCCAGTGTCAACCATGCACGCTTGAGTCACACTCTGTCCAGACTCGGTTGGTTTTTACCAGTCCGTGTCATACAGCCTGGATACATATCCCGTGCCGGCCATTTTTCTGAGTCAAGGCTCGGAACTCAAGATCCCTTGCGCAAGCAAGGTAAAGAGAGGTCATGCTAAAATCTTGACCCGATCTTGATTTTCCGAAGCTACACCCAGACGATGTTCCGTCCCGGATATACATCCATGCCCACATGACACCATGTCATCAAGCCTTTAATACGTCAGCCATGATGATATGACCCAGCCAACGCGTAACGTCACAGATCCCTTGCGCAAGCAAGGTAAAGATAGGTCATGCCGAACTCTCAACCAGATCTTGACTCAGGGGCCAGCTCGGCTCACTATTCACATGGCTCACGCATTAAAACGAACATGACATGCTCGGTCCTTAGGTTCGATTTTTCTTTTAGGCCGGTGGAAACCGCTTGCCCTATATGACCCTCGCCCGGGGCTTTCCACCCCGGGATGTCGAAATACAGGTGCAAAATGAGGGGCTTATAGCCGCACAGATGGTCTCCACTGACCCAGGATCTAGCATAGTTGCGAAAAAGAAGAGCAATCTTTTCCAACCTATCTAGGATTCTGAGAAAACACTGTTTTAAGTAAATTAAAACAACAAAAAAACCATAAATAAAGGCGAAAACTGCATGTCACGTGAGCTTTCCCCCCTTTTTATCCAAAAGGCCTTCACATGTCTAAACCTTACCCGTCACCCCCTCCAGTGAACCGAGAGTGATCGAGAGTACCCGGGAACTATTCTCCCAGTGTCAAGTGTCAAAGCCACAAGGTCCAACATCCTTCCCAGAAGTCAATTTGTTACCCTCGTACGAGCAATGCAGCTACGACATAAAGCCACAAGACCCCCCGGGAGAAGACGTGCCCGGTCAACATCCTGAGGTCCCGATACCACCGCAGAACATTGAACACATCTGGTGGGACGTCTGCGATTGCACCGCTTGTCTGGAAATGGAACTCCAAGATGAAATGAACGAGGATCTCCCTCGAAGAAAGAAGAAACCCTCTTCCCAACAAAAACTGAAGAAGAGGTACGAAGCCGGCGACCCCACAGTCGAAACCCTCGGAGAACCATCAGGAAAGTTTGACTACTACGTCATCTACTCCAGCAAATCTCCTCAGCCTAGCTCTGCACAAGACCACGGCAACGTCTGCTCCATGATCAGCTGGGACGAGCTCCGCACCGCCACCAACGGCCCGAGGGTCCAGATACCCCAACCCCTGTCTTGGGAAGACCTCAAAGCCACTGTTGACGCTTCAACAAAAGCAATAACAGTGAACGAACTAAAATGCGAAGCATGGCCCTATGCCAACCAAGGCCCTCTCATTACAGAGATAGGAGAGACAAGAAAAGCAGCGAAGCCAGAGGTGAACGTACTGACACATTCCGGTCAAATCTTGACGAATCCTCTACGGGCAGATAAAAGGCTAGCCATGCCTGAGCCTCGAACTGAAAAGGGGCCCTACGCCAAGGAAGCCGAACCTCTTGACCCGAAGGCTGAAGATCCTATCTTAACTCAGCTCAAACATACTCAGGCTAACATCTCACTCTGGTCCTTACTCACTTCCTCTTACCCGCACAAACTCAAGCTGGAAGAAAGCCTGGCCCAGACCATAGTACCCATCACCATGACACCAGATGAAGCGATTCAGATGATCGGCAACGTTCATTACAGCAACATCATCACTTTCACCGAAATTTGGGGCTGACCACAATGAGCCTCTCTACATAACAGTTCAACTTGACGAGCGCCGCCTCCCTCGGGTCTTGGTAGATGGGAGATCAGCCATAAACGTCCTTCCATCCAAAATGATGGACTTGCTAGGGATCAAGCCAACTGATCTGAAACCCTCAACTCAGACAATCAAAGAATACGACTCAACATCTCACTCAGTCCTGGGAATAGCTACTCTGAACCTGTGGTTCGGAAAACAGATGGTCCCGACTGACTTCCAAGTCATCGACATCCCAATCACATTCACTGCCATCTTGGGACGCCCTTGGCTACACCAGATCAATGGGGTGGCATCTACCCTCCACCAGTGCGTAATGTTCGTCCAAGGAACAGACCTTACCATCATCTACGGTGACAGCATAACCACGAAGGGATCGACACAAACGGCGTCCCAGTCCTGGAGATCAAACACGACAATGACGGCATGATGCTGACAGGGTTCACAATCGAAAGCCCAAAAGCCCAGGTGTGCCACATAGACCTACCTTTGGCTTGGGACCAGATCCCTCCCACGATGAAGATGATGAAGCTCATGAACTACATACCGGGGCTTGGTTTGGGAAAACGCCATCAAGGTACCCAACAAATCTTCGAGGTCAAGGAACAGAATACCCTCCATGGCCTGGGATATATTCCTACTCCTGAAGACGCTGCGAAAAACAAAAAAGCTGCACGGAAACGCTCCGCTACTAAGAAAAGAGGCTTGCACGCAATCTCCGATCTCCGCCCTTACAGCTTCGACATGACCAGGTACTTCACAAAGAAAGCCGGCAGTTTGAACGAAGACAGAGAAAAGGGAACAGAGCTGATCAATGCCAAACAAAACTGGCCGACAACCATGGACAAGCTCCAGCAGAACCTTGCAAGATTCAGAGGCCTCAAGCCAAATCCAGTCAGAAGAGCATTTCTCGACACACCAACTCTGTCGGGACCCACTACCACCACTATTCATAATGAATTCTGGTTCGGGAAAATCCCCTCTTTGGCAGAAGAACTCGAAAAACTCTCTGTCAACATCCCTGCCACCAACAAGCAGGACGAGTCTGCATTCGAACTAGCTGTGCCCAAGACAAGAGCGAAAGACTCCGCAGACGATGCCTGGAATAAGCCACTGCTCCACCAGCTCTTCAGTGAAGAAATCGAGGTGCCAAACCTAATCGATTTTGTTTCTGATAACTCCATGGTAGCCATGATTGGGAATGGCAGCGCGAAGCCTTTCGACCCCCACCTCCTATCAAGCTCGTTGCCACTCAATAACTGGGCCACCTTCTCCGGACCTACCGCCAGCAAAAGGGACATGATCGAACAACTTGGTCTGACCCCTCGTGTCCTAGAGTCCAGTGTCAAAGCCCATCCTGAGTCTATTATCTTTGAATTCGAGTCTCTCGAGTCATATGATGGCCTTACGCCAGAAGATTACGAACTCATTGCCAATAATGTATTCCCGTATGCTCTTAATGAAAGCTTCGATCTTTCCGAGTATCCTCTCATTGCATCTTTAACAACTGATAAATTAACTAACACACATACAGTTAATAACGATTCACTTGATAAAGAAGCAGACACATTAAACGAACAATACATTAAGCACATCTTTAAGCATGTTGTCAAACGAGAGAAAAATCGGGCCCAAGAATCCGAGGAGGTTTTAACCAAAGTGAATTTGGAAACTACTGAAGAGCCAAAAGAGACGCAAATCGTAAGTTTCTTCACCGGCACTGAGCAAAACGCATTGACTGCACTGCTCAAAGAATTCGTGGACTTGTTCGCTTGGTCTTACCGAGACATGCCCGGGTTAGATCTAAACATAGTAGAACATCGGATTCCCTTGAATCCCGAGGCTAAGCCCATCAAGCAAAAGCTATGCCGGATCAAGCCAGAATGGTCTTTATAAGTCAAGGAAGAGATCGAAAAGATGCTCCGCGTCGGCTTCATAATGGTGATCGAGTACCCGAAATGGCTCTCCAACATAGTCACTGTCACCAAGGCCAATGGAAAAGTACGCTGCCATGTGGACTTTCGAGATCTCAACAAAGCAAGTCCCAAGGACGACTTTCCACTACCGAGCATTGACATGTTGGTAGACACTACAGCCAATTTCGAGGTTAATTCCTTCGTGGACGGGTTTTACGGCTACAATCAAATCAAGATGGCCGAAGAAGATCAAGAAAAAACAGCCTTCACAACCCCCTGGGGAACTTTCTGCTACACGGTAATGCCATTCGGATTAAAGAAAGCTGGAGCTACCTACCAACGGGCAGCAATCGTCCTCTTCCACGACATGATACACAAAGAGATCGAAGTATACATCAATGACATGATCATCCACTCAAAGGGATTAGATGGACAACACCTCACTGACCTGAGAAAGTTCTTCAATCGCCTCCGGAAACACTCAATGAGGTTAAACCCTGCCAAATGCACATTTGGAGTTAGCCGAGGCAAAGTCCTAGGATACATGGTCATCGAGAGAGGCATCGAAGTTGATCCTCAAAAGATCAAGGCCATCATCGAAATGAGACCACCGCAAACCAAAACAGAGGTGAAAAGCTTCATGGGCCGCCTGCAGTATATCAGCCGCTTCGTCAATCAGTTGACCTCCATGTGCGAGCCAATCTTCAAACTAATGAAGAAAAATGCGGACATCGAATGGAACTCGGAATGCCAAGATGCCTTTGAAGAAATAAAGGCGTACCTTGTGAGTCCTCCGATCCTCTGTCCTCCCCACGAGGAGAAGCCACTTTTGCTATACCTAACTGTGACCGACACCGCAGTCGGAGCCATGCTCTGTCAAGAAAAGAAGGAGTCGTGAGTCGAAAATGCCATCTACTATGTCAGTCGAAAGTTTCAAGGCAGCGAACTCAACTACTCAGCCCTTGAGAAAACCTGTGCGGCTCTAGTATGGGTCATCGAAAAATTACGACACTACATGCAGTCGCATACAGTGCACTTGGTTTCCAAAATGGACCCAGTCAAATACCTCTTCGACAAACCATCTTTGTCAATGAGGTTCGCCAAATGGTATTTCTTCCTAGTGGAATTTGACATCAAGTACGTGAACCAGAAGTTAATCAAGGGACTGGTAATGGCCGAACAACTGGCTGAATTCCCGACCGACGAGGCTCAAGGCCCTGAACCACAATTTCCAGACGAAGGAATCTTCGAACTTGAAAGCGAAAACCGATGGCAACTGTTCTTCGACGGAGCGGCCAACAAAAGAGGAAACGGCATCGGTATGCTCTTGGTCGACCCCAAGGACAAGCACACCCCATTCGCCATAAAGCTAAATTTCGAGATAACCAACAATGCCACCGAATATGAAGCCTGCGCCGCCGGACTAGAGGCCGCACTCGAAAGGAACATCCAGAAACTCGAGGTCTACGGGGACTCAGCCCTGATCATCAATCAAGTTTCCAACAGGTGGAAAACAATAGACCCAGGCTTGCAAAAATACCACGCCTGTATGGAAGACCTCATCACACAATTCAAGGAGGTCACCTTTCACTACTTGCCAAGAGACCAGAACCGGTTTGCAGACGCCCTAGCCACCCTGGCTTCACTCGTAGAGATCCCCGAGGGAAAGGCAATCAAGCCATTCAAAGTCGGGCGAAAAGAAATTCCCGCCTACTGCTGCGAGATCGAACCAGAGCCCAAGCCCATCAATGAGCCATGGTACAACCAGATCTTCCAATACCTCAAAAATGGGGAAACCGCCTTCATGAACAAGGAAGGTCAACGCAAGGAAGGAGTCAAAGCCAAGAGCATCATGGCCCTAAAATGCCTCGCCTCTCACTTTGTCATCCTTGGAGACATGCTATACAAAAAATGCTACCAGGGACCGCTCCTACGCTGCATCAGCCAGGAAAAAGCAAGTGAGCTCATGAACGAAGTCCACAACGGGGCTTGCGGCCCCCACATGAACGCCAGAGCCCTGATGCAAATCATTCTTCGAAGGAGAATGCGACAGACTGCTGGCCGAATTCAAGATCACACGCCACAAGTCTTCTCCCTACCGGCCACAAACAAATGGCGCCGTAGAAGCAGCAAACAAGATCCTCGAACAGATCATCCGAAAAATGACCACCCGAGGACGTGATTGGCCCGAAAAGCTGCACCTTGCACTTTGGGGCTACCGAACATCAGTCAGAACAGCCACGGGAGAAACTCCATTCGCCCTGACATACGGGATGGAAGCAGTACTACCCGTGGAATTGGAAATTCCCTCACTTCGAGTGCTGTTGGAAAACGAGATCAACGAAGTCGAATGGATCCGAAGCCGACATGATAAACTAGCTCTGCTAGATGAGTGACGACTAAAGGCCATGGAACACATCCGCGCCTACCAAAGCAGAATGGCTAGAGCTTTCAACAAGAAAGTCAAGTCCCAAGACATCAAGGAAGGCGATCTGGTACTCAAAGAAAAGCCTCCCACTCGAACCAACCCACTGGGAAAATGGGAACCAACATGGATCGGCCCTTTCGTGGTTCAAAAGATCTTCTCCAGAGGTGCCAAGAAGCTGACAGACCTAGAGGGCAATTCCTTCATGAATCTAGTCAACGGAAGCAAACTTCGCAGATACTTCGCCTAAAGAAGACTAACTGTGCATCTCTTGGCACTCCTTGTAGTGTCAAACTACGCAGACCTGAGCCCTCTAGTCCGAGGGAACGTAGGTGTAAGTACCCAAATCTGGCTCATGCCTTCCGGTTAAGTTCCCCGGCAATTCCGGCAAGTTTCCCGGCAATTCCGGCAAGTTTCCCGGCAATTCCCCAGACTTTTCTAGAGTTCCGGAGCAATTCCGGAAATGTTCCAAACCACCTAAGGGGTGAAGGGACTGCTTGGAGCTAAAGAAACACGTTTTTCTTTTATGAGGAATTCCCTTCTAGAAGACTGCCACCTTGCATGTTTCTAGAAGGAACTGGATGTGGCTACTTATGTCGTGCGACATACTAGGCCATGAAGACTTCTAGAAGCTTGCCACCATGCATGTTTCTAGAAGGAAAACGGATATGGCTTGTTATGTCGTGCGACATACTAAGCCCATACATGCAGCCTATAAATAGAGGCCTTCACCTCTCATTTTAGGCACCCCTCTTTCACCCCTCAGTCCCCCTCTATAGAGAATACGCCCAGAAGCATTGCCTCTCCTCACATACCCCTCAAAACACACATTAAACCTCTCAAATCACTCACCACTCAACTAATCCTACACACACTTCATATACACACAAAGAACCAAAGGTTCTCACGGAACCAAGGCTCGATCTCAGCCCCGGAGGTTGCTGTTTTGAAGGCTCCTATATCTAACTTGATATAGGAAGTCGTGGTCTTCAAGGGTAATGATTTTCTACCCTTTTTCCTCTCTCTATTTCCTTTGAATGTGAAATCTCTATGCTAAATGCGTTGATAATGTTATATTCTGATTAAAGTTTCATGCTTTAGTGTTATATTGCTTAGATCCATATCCATTTGCACATCATTTCATGTAAAAGCCCCGGTTTGGCATTGTTTTTGCATGAACACTCGAGATGAGTGTGGATCCCTCATATCCACACCCTCTTGAAGTGTTCACTATTGAAATACTTGTTTTTTGAGGTCTATCAGTGAAGTCACTTGGCTATATTAATGCCTTGTTACCTCTGTAGATCCCAGCTGTAAAGTCTCTGCAAAGTGGCTAAGTATGTCACGCGACATAGGCAGCCTATGTCACGCGACAACATTGGCCAGTTTGCAGAAACTTCATCTTTTCACTTGTAATCTGGCTTTTACCTTTCCACACTCCCTTGAAATGCTCATATACATGTTTTTTGAGATCTGTCAGTGAAGTAATTTGGCTATATTAAAGCCTTGTTGCCTCTGCAAGTCTCAGTTGCTAAGGTCTCTGCAAGTGGCTAAGTATGTCACGCGATATAGGCAACCTATGTCACGCGACAACTTTGGCCATTATGTAGAGACTTCATCTTTTCAAGCTGTAATCTGATTTTTACCTTTTCCAAGTCATAATCTCATATCAATCTGCACTTAAACCAAGATTTTTGCATACAAAGCAACATCATTTGTATCAAAGGAACATCTTTTTCATATAAAAATAACATCTTTATGCATAAGGTGCATCCTTTGCACCTAAAAATCTCTTTTTACATACAAATTGCATCCTTTGCACTCAAAGTCTCTTTTCACATTAAAGATGCATCCTTTGCACCCAAAAATTTATTTTCATACATAAAAATGCATCCTTTGCTTTCAAAATAACAGCTTTATGCATTATTTGCACCTAAAATGCTATTTTTCCACAAAAAATGCATCCTTTGCACAAAAATCATTTCTTTACATAAAAAGCATCCTTTGCAACCCAAAATGTCATATTTTCACTAAAAATGTCATTTTTCATGCATTTCCCCATGTCCCTATTAGCAACCTTCGGAACGGACCGGTGTAAAGATCCTATCTTTACATCGTTTCTTCCATAAAAGGTGCCATAATCTCTTTAGAAAGGGATTACCTTGAACCCTATATCTCTAATTATCACTTAAGACGAGCATGAAGCATTCATATAAGCTCGATCGTCTTAAGGTGTAGGATTGATGGGCTAAGGAAATTCCTTCCTAAAGAACCTCATCTTGGACTATAAAAGAGAGTCCTTCTCTCGATCACGTAAGTCCCGAGGTTAAAATGCGATGATCACAAGTCCAAGATGAGGACGGGATCAAAATCCCGAATACATAAAATCCAAGAAATCCCGAGCGACAACCAATAAATGGTTTGTACGTCCGAAAGACAACTTGGGACATTCCCTCCCCTTTTATTCAAACACATGCACACAAGAAAGCACGCAAGCAAGCAAGATAAACGGAATCTAGGGAGACTTGCTACGGCAAGGCACCTTGGGTGAACGACGATCCATTCTTCCCAAGGGGTAACTTAACCTCCGAACCCATAAATCCTTTTTTTCAAAGTTTTGAGGAAATCAAAATGGCGTGGCGACTCCGTTTTTCAAATTAAACCGGATGTCTTCAAACTCGCGTGAATCCAAACAAAAATTTGGGCACACATTCACAGTTTGGCGACTCCGCTGGGGATATCCCAAAGGAGAAAAGCTTTCATTTTCAAAATAAACGATACCTGGTATATAGGTGGAAACCACTAACCTTCCTGTATCGCTCCCTAACTCGGGGCTTGGGATAAACGGTGGTTTAACAATCCCACGTACCGGTATCACTTTTCGAAAAAAAATAAAAGAAAGCTTTTCCCTTTGAGCGGGTTAGACTCCCATCGCGGATTCCGTTTATTTTGCTTGCTTTCTTTGCCTTGCATTGCATCATTTGCATCTTGGGATTTGTGCATACTTTGAACGGGAAACAACCAGAAAATAGCAAAGGAGTGGAACTTGGAAAATTGATCCATGCAGTCGTACGGCTCAATCCTCCTTGGATTCTGACCGGACGGCCTCAGTGGCAATTCCACCAGGGAAAATTGAGGTTAATCTGGCAGCCTTAGCAGCTTGGGGCTATTCAGCTCCAAGACCGATCGGGGCTCCTTAAAAATTTACGTGCTTAACTGTTGCATTTTCCCCCGTCCCAAAAATCATTCCTTTAAAACACATTTATGAAAATCTCTGTTTTAACTCAAAAAGGAACATTTTTAGGAGACCGCACACTACGCGCACCCTATATATCCTGTACACTTTGCACGCACGTCCCTTTAACCTGGGGTGGTTGTTCAGTTGCAGTCACGGACAGCCTTACGATGCTCCCGGGCGCGCACGGAATTACCCCAAACTCCCCATGGCAGCCAGTGTCGACCAATGCACAGTCCGTGTCACACGTTTCAAAAAACCGTGACTTTTGGTTGGTTTTTGGTCTAGTCCGTGTCATATAGCCCAGTTGCATATCCCCGTAAAGGTCAAGCCTTAGTTCATAACGAAAGTCAAGATCTCTCGCTCAAGCGAAACTCTGCCAAAATTCTGACAAGGAAAAATTGGTAGAATCTTGACTCCGACATTGACTTTGACCTTGATCTGCACGGAATGCGTAAGAGTCGAGACCGAGTCTTTGCCAAGAAAAGTCCAAAGATCTTTCGCTCAAGCGAAGCTCTGCCAAAATTCTGATAAGGAAAAATTGGCAAGATCTTAACCCGGCATTGATTTCGATTTTGACTCACGCACGACGTATGCAACGAAGTTCAATGTGACACTGTGTCATCCGGCTTTTACCGCCCGACCCATGCCTATTATCTTCTCGGACATTACCGAAAAGTCAAAACGTCAATCGCGCCAGCGAAATTTTGCTGAAATTCTATCAAGGCTGAAAGACGAGACTTTCCCGGTATTGCCTTGACTATAATTCGCATCGCTCGTGCGTTAAAAGTTCCTATGGCCCGCTAGACCCGTTAGGAGCGTTATTTTCTCTCGGTCGGTGGGATCCGCGTGCCCTATAGGACCCTCGCCCGGGGCTGTCCACCCTGGGAGGTCAAAATACAGGTGGAATACGAGGGGCTTATAGACGTAGTGACGGAACCCACTGATCCAGGATCTAGAGTAGTTGCGAAAAAGAAGGGCAAACCCCCTTTTCCAACCAAATAGAAATTAATAAAAGACATGATTTTAAGTAAACTTGAACAATTAATGTAATCATGATTGCATGGTCCTATCTCTGATATCCCTAATCGAGACCTCCTCGGTCCGATTTCCAATTTTCCTGTCTCGACCCTTCATGGTCAAATCCCTAATCGAGACCTCCTCGGTCCGATTTCCGATTTCCCTGTCTCGACCTTTCATGGTCAAATCCCTAATCGAGACCTCCTTGGTCCGATTTCCGATCTTCCATCTCCCGACCTTTCATGGTCAAATCCTTAATCGAGACCTCCTCGGTCCGATTTCCGATTTTCCTATCTCGACTTTTCGCGGTCAAATCCTTAATCGCGACCTCCTCGGTCCGATCTCCAATTTCCAATCTTGACCTTACAAGGTCTCATCTTTTCTGATCAATTAGGATTAGGAGAAAATGTGTTTTGAGTAAAACTTAAGCGACAAGTGCATGTTACTTGAGCCTTTAGCCTAAAACACTTACCTCCGAGTCTAAACCTTACCTACCTTCGAATCTAAACCTTACCTATCCCCGAGTCTAAACCTTGTCTGTCCCTTTCCCGCAGCGAGAAAGAAGTGGGCAAGAATACTTGGTCGGGCAAGCTTTTCAAAGACAAAACCCAGGTTCGGACGCTGCGTAATCGTCGCTTTGTCACTCAGAGAGTCAGAATGGCAGATTTGACAGAAAATAGTGAGGGTGCAGGAAATCAGATGGTTAGGAAGGAAGAGTTAGTCCTGGCTTTGGAAAATGCCCATAAGGTTCATGAGGAACAGCAAGCCATGCTTATCGATGCACTCCGTCGTCATGGAATTCAGGTAACAGTTGAGTCGAACGGTTCTCTGGTGGTAGTCGAAGATGAGACTTCGTAAACAAAGGATTTCAGTCCCTTCATCCTATAACCAAGACCTTCCATCCTACAACCAATACCTTCCTCCATCCGCATACGATCCCTTGCCACGGACCACTCCTCCTCAGTCCTTTCCAACATCCCAGCTCATCAGGGCCCCATCGCCCTCAGCTCCTCAGAACGGATTGAGCTTCACCCCGCCTGTCTCTCAGTTCCAGCAATACCTGCCAGTCTATACTCTAGCCTTCACATAATCGCCCGAGCTATGTGGCTATGTTCAAGCCACTATACCCACCTGAACGCAATCATGAGTTGCCAAAAGATGATTCAAGTTTTCAGCTGTCACCTACCGAACTTAATGAATACAACTAGTCAGTTTCACCCGGTTTGCTCTTGTGGTTCCTCTACCGATAAGAATCCTGTTGCGAGTTCCAGTAACTCGAGAGTTCCCATTGACCCCCATGTGGCAATATTGATGGAGCAAGTGAAACAGATGCAAGAAAAGCTTGACCTCATCAATACTCCCTTGACCCAAGATGTCGAACCAGGCAAGGAATTGATTCCACCAAGTATAACCCAATGCCACCAGTACCAAGCAACAACCGAGCACCAGTCCCTCACAAAGGAAAGAGTGTCGTAACTTCCTTCAGCCAAATCCAACAATGGAAC
The DNA here is from genome assembly GCA_022495995.1 of Adenophora triphylla var. japonica. Taxonomy (NCBI): domain Eukaryota; kingdom Viridiplantae; phylum Streptophyta; class Magnoliopsida; order Asterales; family Campanulaceae; genus Adenophora; species Adenophora triphylla. The sequence goes on from JAFEMH010001569.1 coordinate 303,406, forward strand.
CAATTGGACAATGGAAATCCGAGTCTTGAGAACAACAATGTCTCCCGAAAACTCCACTCCCTTCATTTCAACAATGCGGATATGCCTTTAAGCAAGATGCTGGAAGAGCTAATGAAAGAAAAGCTGATAAAGCCACTAGAGAATTGGAAGCCCAAGAACCCTAACGGTCAAGTGGATGAGTCTAAGCATTGTCTTTTCCACCAATACCCCGAGTACGACACTGATGATTGCTGCTATTTGAGGCATGAGATCCAGAAGTTGATAGAAGACGGGAAGCTCGAGAACCTCCATGGGCCAAAAACAGAAAGTTATGGTAAGAGGTCGACCCAGGTAGAGTTGACAGGACCAAGTTCTGTGAGTACCACAAGCATTATGGTCACGTGACAGACAAGTGCTTGGATCTGAAGAAAGAAATTCAATGGCTGATCTACGAAGGAAAGCTCAAGCTCCCTGGCAATCCAACCAGCGAAGAGTAGCTAGTCTAGGGATTACCTATCCTTGAGTAAGAAAAAAAAATATATAGTCTCTCAGTCAACCTTCGTAGGTTCTAGTACTTTTCTCTTTCAATCAAGTCCTCCACGGACATTGTAGTTAATCTTTAATTTTCTATAAAAGAGTCTTCTTCTTTTCTTGCTGGACTTAAGACATTATTTGCACACCTACATTACATTTAATGAAATGGATTTATTTTATATGATCATTTGCATTGCTCAACAAATAATCTCTCGAAATAATTTAACGTTCTGATTAATCAGTGTGAGAAACTCAACTAATGCCTTCCCCATACACTCTCCTTACCTCACAAAATGCCTTCATCAAGCCATACACTTCCCAAACCATGTCCTCACCATCACTTCGACCAAGTCAACGACGGCGGCATTGTCAAGGGACAACAAAAGGCCACTCAGCTTCGCAAGATTGACCCCGTGTCGACAACAACCTAGGAGCCTGCCTTCGACCTCAAGGATGTCAAGAAAAATTCAAGCAGGGGCTCGCCTTGGCCCTCAGGTGCTTCAGAAAATATAAAAAAAAAAGAAGAAAAAAAATGTAGTGCAAAAAGAGTAATACCCAGCTAGGCTGAAAATCCCAAAAAAGGGCAGTCTAGGCAAAAAACAGGGTTGCACATAAAAAAAAGGAAAAAAAAAATCTTAGTGCAAAAAGAGTAATGCCCAGCTAGGCTGAAAATCCCAAAAAAAAAGGCAGTCTAGGCAAAAAACAGGGTTGCACATAAAAATAAAAGAAAATGAGGCCAAGGACCTAGCGTCACCAATCAAAAGCTTGACGGATAGGCAAAATCAAAGCTCGAAGAATAGATGTTGTCGATAACAATGGGGCGGTCGAAGCAAAGCCAGAAGCATTTTATAAGCCTGTAGGCACATGCAAATCCTTTCTCCCCCAATGAAACAGGAAGCAATCAGAAACAACCGTCCAAAATGACTTGGTCAAGGAATCATCCCTTGGCCCATGCCTCATCATCCAACCTTCTCATCTAAGCCTTTCCACTAAAGGAACCACAAATCCCATTTTCCAAAGCCTGAAACAGTTCAGCTGAAGTCGAACTACGGCGACCTGAGCTCCTCACAATGAGGGGAACGTAGGCAACCAGAAATGGTCCGGTCATAAGCATATTCAAATCCCAGAGAACTCGGTCTCATCAAATGACCTCTCCCATAGACACAGTCAGATCCCAGAAAACCCGGTCTCATCAATAACCTCCCTATACACAAAGCTTTCTTTCACACCAGCCAACCTTGATCCGCGACATTGGTTGACTGTCTCCTCATGATTAATCAAAATGTTTGTTCATATCGAGATTAATGGTTGAATAACCCGAACATCAATAAAGGGTTTTAAGCAATCTTGTGATCATTGTAAATAAAACAAGTTTTCAGATGTCTTGACAAGTCTTCCTTTTCTACATCTTAGGAAAAATAGTGCTAAACACTGATTTTCTGTCAGCAGGGGCTTCCATACACTTTTACAAACCTTTCTACGCTCATACTCTCTCAAAAGAGTCAAACCCAAAGTGAGTTTTGTGCCTACATCGAATAAGGCCATCGAAATAACACAAAATCGGGATCTATTCCCACCTTTCGAAAAATATGCCCCTGCATGTATAAATTTCTGAGAATCTTTTCTTTCACATCTTCTCAAGGTTGACCGATTGACTAAAGAAAATAAAAGAGAGAGTACGAAAGGATAGGTTTTCCCTCTTCTGCTACGATTCGCATTAAGGCTGCCTTGAAACTCTTCAAGGTTGGGACTTTGTCAAAGCATTCCTTTAAACTGGGGCTTCTTTAGCCATTTTTGGGGTTCGCATCGGGTTCTTCACTAGGTCCCTAGACGGATTCAGTTTTGTTCAGATCAACCTCAGGATCACTTCCGCAGTACCAATCATATTGGGATTTTTGCTAGGTCATCAGATTGGGGCTTCACCAAGTCACTTCTTCAAAATCTAGACTTCGCCTGCTCAGTTCATCCAACCGGGGCTTTGCCAAATGAAAGGATCTTTCCTTGCTTTAATAAGACATGGGGCTTTGCAGAAAGTTCTTCCTCAGACCGGGGCTCCGATAAGTCGCATCCACCCCTAGAAGAGAGGGTTGGTCACTTCGGCATCTGCTTTAGTCTTTATTGGTAAAAGCCTGTCAGCAACAGCTTCAAATGCCAGAATGTGAGAAAGGAACATTCATCGAGACCCGAGGTTTAAACCCAGTCTCAGCCCAAGAGGGAATTCTAGTCCACGTTGACAACATCTCATCAACAACAGCAGTTCAGTCCACACCCAAGTGATATGACCCCACCTGCTTGAAACCCGTCTTAAACAATTCCCAAACACATTCCATATGTACATCTAGACCCAGTCCCTACCATTGTTTCCAAGAAAAATCACCCCTAGGCTCAAGTAACGTGCCAATTGCTAATAATAACATTTTCTCCCAAGAGCGCCTCTGTTACTTCCGTTATAATGAGATAACGCCAGGCGACAGTTTCCTAATTGTCAAAAATCTAACTTTAGCTACCTCTATCACAGATTGAGAAGTATGCTCAAGTTTTCCAGTTATAGCTGCCTCTATCTACTCGATAGTGACGCAAGCTTTAGCTTCCTCAGGTGACAACCTCCACTAATCGTCCAAACCTCAAGGATCCTAGACATCGTTCCTAACTGTCTAGATGAGGCTTGAACTACGATCAAGGCTTGATTCCTCCGGGATACGTAGGTAGCCTTTCATAAAAGGTCCAGCCATCCGACCACTTTGGTCACCCTTTTTCTTTCACCATTCCTCAATGGTGCGTAATCTTTCCACAAAGGTATAGCTATATGACCACTTTGGTCACCCCTTTTTGATTTGGCACATTCCTAGTAGGATTGGTTGTTTGACCTCCTAGGTCACCCCGTTCCCATCCTTATAGGAAGGGACCAATATATCTTTGTCATTGCCCCAAAGAGACCAGGTAGGTGACCTCTTTGATCATCCAATTCCAACCTGTGTCGGCAATTCCATTCCAATTCCAAAGGCAGTGAAAAGCACAGTTCAGGCTACTTATGTCACGCGACAAAACTAGCCACTTGGCTTACTAAGTCGCGCGACATAACAAGCCAACATCAAACATCAGCAGTTTGCAGTTTACTGCATTCCCCAGGGCACTCCCCGACTTGTCAAAAGCTGCAAACATCAGTCATTCACTTCTCAAATGCATGAGGGAGGATTCATTTACCCCATGTACACCCATACATTCGTCTGGAAATCCATTCAAGCCATCCATTCTAGCCATTTACCATACTACCATCATTTCATAAATGCGTGCAATAAAAGGGCTGACAATGTACATACAAAATAGACTAAGTCTAAGAGATGTGCATAGCAAAAATAACATGATATGTTTTCCCAAAAGGGGTACAATAACCAAAAGTCATAAAAATCTAAGGGGAAAGGGGGCTACTCTGAGTCATCTCCATCATCCTCTCCATCATCTTCTTCATCATCCTCTCCATCATCTTCATCCTCGCCGTCATCCTCAGCCTCCTCAGGCTCATCATCAGGATCGTCCGAAGGTGCCTCGTAGGCTATGGTCCCCGTGTGGTAATAGTCATCAAGCTCAGTGATGACAGTAGAATCAAGCTCATAGTCTGTGGCTGTCTCAGCCCCACCATCCTCATCATCATCATCGTCAATCTCAACGGGTCCGTGAAGAGGCACATTTGGATTCTTTGTCCGAGGTGTCGGTCCACTAATGCCCCCGCTGGTGCCCGCGTCATCAAAGCGGCTCTTCTTCTTTCTCGGCTGGCCAGGTGGGGAGATATCGATCGAACCTGGTGATCGGCACTGATTCTTCCAAAAGCTCATACCTTTATGGAGCTTGCCAATCATGCCCACAGCGCCAGTATAAGCCCTGGTCAAATGCCAGTAAGCCTGGGCCGATACCTATTACAAGCAGACATAATAAGTGTCAAAATGCAGTTATTGATAACAGAAAGAGATGCAAGCAATCCAAAAGATGCAAGGAGCGGTACTTACAGATCTAGAACCTCGCGGGAGCACCAGATGAGGATGAGTCTGTGACATATCAATGTGAGCTCGTCGCATACGACCGCCACCCTGGTAATCAATGAAAGTCGAGGGCAAAGGAGGTCTAGCCACATGGCCAGTCGAAGGGCCCGCACTCTGAGCACCATAACCAACCCTGGTCTGTGGGGACTGAAGATGCCTAGCCACGTACAATGTGTAATCCCCATCCCGTGTGAAGAGATGTGCCGCCATGCCTACGATCAAAGCCTCTACATTCGCCAACTGGCGAGGCAGCCACATCCTAGCTGGAGGATCATCAGGGATCCGAGCATGCCTATTGGGCCCATGCTGTCTGTACACTCTCTCTCCTAAATATAGGGCATCTCCGGACAAACCCACCAGCAGCTTGCGACACTCTGTCAAGTGCGCAGCATGATCCAAATCCAGATCGCCATAACGGCCAGTCCAAGGGAATAAACTCATCCTCTGTGGAGTCCCTCTCAAGCACATCAGCGTATCATGATACGAAGCAGTAATCCTGCACCTCGAACCCTCCGGTGTCCTAGTCTGTCTCCTGGCATTCTTCGTCCACCGTCTGAGAGCAGGAAAAGTGGTGGCAGGAAACTCATCTCGGATCTGCCAGGTATAACATCCAAAATACTCGAAGGCCCAAGCCTGAAAAGGAGAAGAAGAAATCAAAACAGGAAAAATGACAGAGTGAAATGTGTAAAAGAAAGGAAGTCAAGGCGAGAGAATACCTCAAAAGCCAGGTGACAGCAGGTGAAATACTTCGCCTTCCCTCTACTGACATCATCTAGAGCCAAGTACATCTCAGCTAAACCGGCCTCACCCCAGGACAAATCCCCCACAGTATCCCAGGCTCTCAAAAGCTCCAGCAGTGAGATCAGGGCAGTAGATGCGCTGTTGATAAACAGCATGTCAGAAAAGCCTACCCATACAAAGGCTCTCGCCAATCTCTCGGCTCTCAGCCGGCTCTCAACAGGATCATCAACCATAATGTAGTCCCTACTCTGCTCTCCAATCAAGCCGTGTAGCTCACCCAACTCATATCCATTCCCCTTCTTGATCTGGGGAACGAAACCAAGCAAACTCATAAAGTCAGCATCAGCAATGGGCTGGGGCTCAACTCCCTGTGCAGGCTCATCTATGTAAAGTGGCTCAGCTGTAAAAGGCAATCTCGTGATGACCGCGAAATCATAAGGTGTGACTGTCGTCTCATCCCAAGAGAAGTGGAATGAATGAGTGGTCTCCCACCAAAACTCTCTAAATGCCATCACCAGATCCACACTCCTCTGAGTGTCTCCAATGGCCTTCGCCATCTCAAAGAATTGCCCTAGCCCAATGGCATAAATCATGCCCTTAGGCGAGTGTATCTGCTCCTGGCTACCCGGCAAGCTCTGCCATAGCCTGCCAATCACCTCGGGGGAACCTCTGGTGCGCAATCCCTGCAAGAAAACATGGCACAAGTATGAATATTTCGTGCTATTTCTTGAAATCATCTCAAATGAAAATGGGTCAAAAACTATCAATAAAAAGCATGCATTTTAGCATCACATTTCCAAGTTCAATCCATGATTTCATGCAAATTCTTGACAATTCATAGCACAGTCTGGAAAATTCAGTTCGAATCAATTTCACCCAAATCAAAAAAAAATTCAAAAAAAACCTAGGTCACTTACCACATCTTTCTTCCCGACATCTGAGGTATGTTCATCAAGTTGTGGATAGAAATCTCCTCTTTGAGCTTCCGAAAGAAATGGCCTTTGGTTCCTTTGCACCCCCTTCCGTCGAGTAGCTAACTCGGCGTGTTGAGGAGCCCTTTTGGTCGGATAGAACCTAGGAGGCATTTTCCAATTGAATCGAACTAAAGGTGTTTGATTTCTCTCAATTTCTCTCAAATCTCCCTCTGATGTTTGCTCTCTCTCTCTCTCTCTCTCTCTCTCTCTTCTCGCTGTCGCCTCCCTCTCAATTTCAAGTCTAATTGAATTTCAAATGACGACTGTGCGTATTTTTGAAGAATCTGTCCACATGGCCTCTTATGTCGTGCGACATACTAAGCCCCTGTGGCTGATTTTTACAATTTTGCCCCTGAAGGCTCAATTTTACAATTTTTGTCCCCCATAGGCCTGTTTTACCCTTTGTGCCCCTGGCATTTCCAATCATTTCCAATCCTGTTTTCTCTCCAGTGCCCCCGTGGCCTATTTTTCAAATTTATCCCTGTGGCTCATTTTGTTTGCCCTTGGCATTCTCAATTCTATTTTCAAATGATTCGGATACGTCCCACTTTCTTTACAAAAATTATCAGGTACGTCCCACTTTCTTTACAAAATTATCGGGTACGTCCCACCTTCTTTACAAAAAATTATTGGGTACGTCCCACTTTTCTTTACAAAAATTATCGGGTACGTCCCACTTTCTTTAACAAAAAATTATCGAGTCCTTCTTACTTCTTTACAAAATCCATCCTTTTTCGCGATCTCCGTTATTTCAAGATGAAGGAATAACATTTCGCTCTGTTTCGATCTCCGTTATTCCAAGATGAAGGAATAACATTTCGACCTTTCTCGCGATCTCCGTTATTCCAAGATGAAGGAATAACATTTCGCTCTCTCTTTCGATCTCCGTTATTCCAATTTGAAGGAATAACATTTCGACCTTTCTCGCGATCTCCGTTATTCCAAGATGAAGGAATAACATTTCGCTCTATTTCGATCTCCGTTATTCCAAGATGAAGGAATAACATTTCGACCTTTCCCGCGATCTCCGTTATTTCAAGATGAAGGAATAACATTTCGCTCTATTTCGATCTCCGTTATTCCAAGTTGAAGGAATAACATTTCGACCTCTCTCGCGATCTCCGTTATTCCAAGATGAAGGAATAACATTTCGCTCCCTCTTTCGATCTCCATTATTCCAAGTTGAAGGAATAACATTTCGACCTCTCTCGCGATCTCCGTTATTCCAAGATGAAGGAATAACATTTCGCTCTCTCTTTCGATCTCCGTTATTCCAAGTTGAAGGAATAACATTTCGACCTCTCTCGCGATCTCCGTTATTCCAAGATGAAGGAATAACATTTCGCTCTCTCTTTCGATCTCCGTTATTCCAAGTTGAAGGAATAACATTTCGACCTCTCTCGCGATCTCCGTTATTCCAAGATGAAGGAATAACATTTCGCTCTCTCTTTCGATCTCCGTTATTCCAAGTTGAAGGAATAACATTTCGACCTCTCTCGCGATCTCCTTATTCTAAGATGAAGGAATAACATTCCGCTCTCTCTTTCGATCTCCGTTATTCCAAGTTGAAGGAATAACATTTCGACCTCTCTCACGATCTCCGTTATTACAAGATGAAGGAATAACATTTCGCTCTCTCTTTCGATCTCCGTTATTCCCAAATGAAGGAATAACATTTCGACTCAGAAAAAGTTCGAACTACGGTCTGACTTGATTCCTCCGGGATACGTAGGTAGCCTACTTTAGGTTCAGCCAATTCGTCACATATGACACCCCTTTTCCCCAGTGGATTCCGAACTACGATTATGGCTTGATTACCACTTGGGATACGTAGGTAGCCTTTCATAAAAGGTCCAGCCACTCGACCAACTTGGTCACCCCATCCGTCTCGGCATTCGCCAAATCGGATCCTTTTCTATCGAGAACCCCACTCGCCCTGCAAGTGACGTTGCCGAGGGGCTTCTGTAAGTACCCAAATCTGGCTCATGCCTTCCGATCAAGTTCCCCGGCAATTCCGGCAAGTTTCCCGGCAATTCCCCAGACTTTCCTAGAGTTCCGGAGCAATTCCGGAAATGTTCCAAACCACCTAAGGGGTGAAGGGACTGCTTGGAGCTAAAGAAACACGTTTTTCTTTTATGAGGAATTCCCTTCTAGAAGACTGCCACCTTGCATGTTTCTAGAAGGAACTGGATGTGGCTACTTATGTCGTGCGACATACTAGGCCATGAAGACTTCTAGAAGCTTGCCACCTTGCATGTTTCTAGAAGGAAAACGGTTATGGCTTGTTATGTCGTGCGACATACTAAGCCCATGCATGCAGCCTATAAATAGAGGCCTTCACCTCTCATTTTAGGCACCCCTCTTTCACCCCTCAGTCCCCCTCTATAGAGAATACGCCCAGAAGCATTGCCTCTCCTCACATACCCCTCAAAACACACATTAAACCTCTCAAATCACTCACCACTCAACTGATCCTACACACACTTCATATACACACAAAGAACCAAAGGTTCTCACGGAACCAAGGCTCGATCTCAGCCCTGAGGTTGTCAAGCGTTTTGAAGGCTCTTATATCTAACTTGATATAGGAAGTCGTGGTCTTCAAGGGTAACGATTTTCTACCCTTTTTCCTCTCTCTATTTCCTTTGAATGTGAAATCTCTATGCTAAATGCGTTGATAATGTTGTATTCTGATTAAAGTTGCATGCTTTAGTGTTATATTGCTTAGATCCATATCCATTTGCACATCATTTCATGTAAAAGCCCCGGTTTGGCATTGTTTTTGCATGAACACTCGAGATGAGTGTGGATCCCTCATATCCACACCCTCTTGAAGTGTTCACTATTGAAATACTTGTTTTTTGAGGTCTACCAGTGAAGTCACTTGGCTATATTAATGCCTTGTTACCTCTGTAGATCCCAGCTGTAAAGTCTCTGCAAAGTGGCTAAGTATGTCACGCGACATAGGCAGCCTATGTCACGCGACAACATTGGCCAGTTTGCAGAAACTTCATCTTTTCACTTGTAATCTGGCTTTTACCTTTCCACACTCCCTTGAAATGCTCATATACATGTTTTTTGAGATCTGTCAGTGAAGTAATTTGGCTATATTAAAGTCTTGTTGCCTCTGCAAGTCCCAGTTGCTAAGTTCTCTGCAAGTGGCTAAGTATGTCACGTGACATAGGCAACCTATGTCACGCGACAACTTTGGCCATTATGCAGAGACTTCATCTTTTCAAGCTGTAATCTGATTTTTACCTTTTCCAAGTTAATCTCATATCAATCTGCACTTAAACCAAGATTTTCGCATACAAAGCAACATCATTTGTATCAAAGTAACATCTTTTTCATATAAAAATAACATCTTTATGCATAAGGTGCATCCTTTGCACCTAAAAATCTCTTTTTACATACAAATTGCATCCTTTGCACTCAAAGTCTCTTTTCACATTAAAGATGCATCCTTTGCACCCAAAAATTTATTTTCATACATAAAAATGCATCCTTTGCTTTCAAAATAACAACTTTATGCATTATTTGCACCTAAAATGCTATTTTTCCACAAAAAATGCATCCTTTGCACAAAAATCATTTCTTTACATAAAAAGCATCCTTTGCAACCCAAAATGTCATCTTTTCACTAAAAATGTCATTTTTCATGCATTTCCCCATGTCCCTATTAGCAACCTTCGGAACGGACCGGTGTAAAGATCCTATCTTTACATCGTTTCTTCCATAAAAGGTGCCATAATCTCTTTAGAAAGGGATTACATTGAACCCTATATCTCCAATTATCACTTAAGACGAGCATGAAGCATTCATATAAGCTCGATCGTCTTAAGGTGTAGGATTGATGGGCTAAGGACATTCCTTCCTAAAGAACCTCATCTTGGACTATAAAAGAGAGTCCTTCTCTCGATCACGTAAGTCCCGAGGTTAAAATGCGATGATCACAAGTCCAAGATGAGGACGGGATCAAAATCCCGAATACATAAAATCCAAGAAATCCCGAGCGACAACCAATAAATGGTTTGTACGTCCGGAAGACAACTTGGGACATTCCCTCCCCTTTTATTCAAACACATGCACACAAGAAAGCACGCAAGCAAGCAAGATAAACGGAATCTAGGGAGACTTGCTACGGCAAGGCACCTTGGGTGAACGACGATCCATTCTTCCCAAGGGGTAACTTAACCTCCGAACCCATAAATCCTTTTTTTCAAAGTTTTGAGGAAATCAAAATGGCGTGGCGACTCCGTTTTTCAAATTAAACCGGATGTCTTCAAACTCGCGTGAATCCAAACAAAAATTTGGGCACACATTCACAGTAGGCAACCTTAATTGGTCCGGTCTAAAAACACACAAAAAAGTCAAAAGTTTGAATATCAACCAAGACCTCCATCAAACTACACACTTTCCAAAACATGCCCCCACCATCACCTTGACCAAGTCAAACGACGGCGGCAACATCAAAGGACATCCGAAGGTCACTCAGCGTCAAAAGACTGACCCATATCAACTTCCAAGCTAGGGGCTTGCCTTCTCCCTCACGCGCATCAAAAAAAAAGGCTCAAGCAGAAGCTACAAAAATGAGGTCAAGAGCCCGACGCCAACAAACAAGAGGCAAGGGAGCCACGGAAAAGACCGTCAAAACGAGTTGTCAAGGGATCATCCAACCCCCCATCCAAACACAAAACCCAGGCGAAAAGGGATTTCCGCCAAGGCCCGGGCTGCTTCAGTCCGCAAATACAACAGAAAGGTCCAAAGTTGGACGCCATCAAGGCTCACAAAAAGAAACAAAAGGCGAACAAGAGATCTTGCGTCTCGACAAAGATTTAAAAGTAAATCACAAATCACTAACGATTACAACATTTCTTGATGAGTTCAAGCACGGTCTACTCTCAAGTTCATAACATGCTAAAAGACAGCTTAATACATTTAACAAATAATGTGTCTGCAATGCAATGAATGGATACTTAGGAGGTGATTCTGCGCCATCTGCGCTTGTCCCCTCGCCATTCTTCCCTCGTCCCCGGCGAGACTTCTTTTGCTCCACGTGAGCCAGCTCTTCCTCTCTCAGTCCGAGATTAGGGGTCCTCCCCGTAGAGTCAAACAATCCAACAGCTCGCAGAGCTTCATTCGCCCGTGCTTCGGCTCGGATCTCCTCCCTGCGAGTCTGCAAAAGAGGACCTCTCTCCGTCAGTCGGTCAACTCTGGTCTCGTAGTCGAACAAAGCGTCTCCCGTGACATTTTGAGGGTCAGACCAGGCGTCAGCACTCCTAAGGCAATAGCTGCGACGGCAATCAGGCCCCATAATCGCTTCACGCCTGCTCCCCAAAATCACTTGGGACTGCCCGACACGCTGCTCGTACCAATCCAGGTACTCGGTGGTCCATACAACACTCTCTCGACGTCGAAGGAGCACCACAGGAGGGAAAGCGGAATACTTCCATACCCTCAGAAAATACAAAAGAGCACATGGAGCTGCCATACAAAGAGGAGCTACCTCCGCAATGGCAAGGTCATCCCAGCCCAGCAAAGGCTCCTACCTCATCCCAAACTTCCTGGAAACAAGCAACGGAATGTAGAAGGAGGACCAAGACAGACCTGGAACTCTGACAACATAAGACCCTTCCTGAAAGGCCCTCCTAGTCTCAATTCCCCAATGCGGAACCCACCTGCGGATCTGATGCATACCAAGTTGTGCCATCCATCTCTCCTAGGCGGACCGATCTATATCCAATACAAGAGGTCGCCGAGCAAACGACCACGGGCTAAACGACGTCGGAGCCTCGGACATAGCCTGAAGTCTCTCTCGCAGCCACAAGGTGAGCAAAGCGGGGCTTCCCCCTCTCATGAACCTATCCCCAGTCGCCAGACGATCAATGCCGTGAAGGGTCTCCCCCAGCACCAACGGAACAATATCCTCTCCAGCTCTGCAGTGCCCTACCACATCCAGCAAAGCGCCGTCGCAAACCCCAAGGGAGCTAACCATGAAAAGCGTCGCTATCACGCACAAGGCAAATGCATCCCACGAGACGTCACTCTCGTCATCACTCATAAACCGCTTTGGCAGTGCAGAAATGTCAATATGACCCGAATCAAGAGTCATACCCAGCACTTCTTCCAACGAAGTCTGAAGGAAGCATGCAAGCTTCACGCTCACGGCAGCACCACCAATCAAAGGAAGCGAGATGGCCTCCACCTCCGGCCCTCCCATCAAAGCCCAAAAGTCCTCAAAAGTGGGCGCCACTTCATTGTAGGAGAAGCTATACACATGCCTCCTAACGTCCCAGAACTTCGCGGCAGCCCGCAACAATTCTCAATCAGGAACCAACTCCTTAAGGGACCAAATCGAGCAGAGTCGAAACCTCACCTCGAAAGCCCGCCTATGATGCCTCATACGGTGTCGCATCCACATTTTCAGCCGCTCAAGGAATTATGTTTGCCGCTCCTTCGAAAGCATCAGCAAAACTCTTGGAACGTACGAAGAATCCATGGCAAAAATGGAGGTTCCTAGAGAAAATGGGGAAGAAAGCTCGAAATGACTGCAAATGGGAAGTGAGGAAAGTTCAGACATCCTGAAAACACTTATCTCTTCCCCAAAAGCAAAGGTGATCCATACGGACCTTTTTGCACCCTAGGTTTGTCCGTACGGACCTTCTTGCAGCTTGGTCCCACCTTTCCAAAGAACAAGATAACAACGGCCCATCGTTCCCCAGCAGGACCTTGCTCCAAACTGCCCAAATTCTGGCCAAAGCCATTTCCGGCAAGCATACACTACCCACAAATGCACTCCCAGCTCACGTGGCATGCACAAATAATAAACTAGCAACAATTCCTAGGACAATCCCCGGGAATCACAAAATACGACATTACATCTTAAAATAAAATACTTTGCTGTGCAAATACAAGTGTTTTATTACAGGTACCAAAATGTCTGTTGCTAAACAAAAAAAAAAAAGAAAAACAACAAAATGGAAAGAGGGAAAGCAAATGAGCCCTACTCCGACTCATCATCATCAACCTCATCAAATAAGAAGTCAGGCATCTCGGCAAACTCGCCAGCCACACCCTCGTCATCCGAATACTGGACCCCCTCCTGAGGTGAGTACTCAAAATACTCTGAAGGGTCAAACCAGGTGAAAGGGTCAAATAAGGGAGGTACCGATTAACCCTCTCCCTGGACCTCCTGCGAAGGCAAGAAATGGTGAAGAATCGACAGCCTCTGGACCCCCGAAGACGTCCCTGCATCCAAACTATGCCGCCCCCGAACGGGTCCCTCCAACTGTGGCCCTGGCTCAGCCTTCGACAAAGGAACGTCCACAGAATGCCTCGAAGGCATCGGCTCGTACGCCGACACACGCCGCGAAGACCTGCAAGACAGCTTCCCCGCCATCTTCTTCGCAAAGGACCGTATCCCCACAAAACGGCGGGTCAACTTGTCAAAGGATCTCCCCGAGACCTGCACAAGCAAATAGCCAAAAGAAATGCTCAGCAAAAGAGATACAGTCATACTCAACAAAAAGAGAAAAATACAGAAAAGATGCCAAGATGGAAAAGAGTAAGCACACTCACCGGAGCATCTGGGTCAACCCGATAGGCAGCATGAGCCTACTCAGGGACGGATACCGACACCCTTCGCCTCGACGAATCCACACGTACATATGTGAAGTCCGGCCCAGGCACCAGAACATCTGGGGGACGTGGTGGGCCATCCCGCCTCTGCCTCGCTAACACATGTGGTGTCCTCAGCTTTCTCCTGACGAAAGCTCCGTACTCCTCGCCATGCAAAATAAACTCCTCGTCACTCACGCCGCCCAGGTACCTGTCGTACTCCAGCACGTCCATGTCACGAGGATGCATCATCCCAAAGGGCGGATCCCTCAGAGCCATAGGGGGCACACCTGGGACATGCTGCCAGAAGACCCTCTCCCCCAAGTACATGACATCACAAGTCAGGCCCCGCAACATCTTCCTCTGCTGCGTCACCACGGGACCACCCTCGAGCTCGTCGCCGCCATACCGAGCCCAGGGATACAGCTCAAACTCCGTCGGGCTATCTCTCTCCAAGAACTCCTGCACATCCCGATATGTGATAGTGAGCTTCCCCCTGACCGTCCTCCTCCTCCTCAATGGACGGGCCCAGCCCAGCATAGCAGGATAGGCCCCCATGGCCTCAGCATCCCGATCCCACGGAAAACACCGAAAGATCTCATAAAACCACACCTGCAACAAAAGCAGAAAAGGCTCAGGGCAAAAGAAGACGGAGAAATGACAAACTGCTAAATCACAAACAGCAATAAACTCATACCTCCAACGCAAAATTGAAGCATCCCAGGGAACTGGCCATGCCTCGGCTAAACCTGTCCAAGGAAAAATAGAGCTCGGCCAAGCCTGCCTCGCCCCAAGTAATCTCACCAACTCTCCCTAAATCCACCAAGCTCTCCAGTAGAGGAAAAGGAGCAGAGCAAGAGAGATTCGAGAACAAAGTCTTGAAAAGAGCAAACCACAAGAAAGAGCGCGCCAGCTGCTCAGCCGTCACCAAGTCGGTGCCCCGGCAATAGGCCCCAATGTTGGCCGTAATCTGCGCCTCTACATCGCCATATAACATACCCAGGCCCCTACGAGGAGAGGGCGCAAAGCCAAGCAGCTCCGCCAGCGTCCCATCGGACATCCTGTCCCGCCATCTCACTGGCCCTCCTTTGAAGGAATGTCCAGTAATCGCCGCAAAGTCGGTGGGAGTCACCGTCACCTCTCCCCGGCTCAGATGGAAGGTATGCGTGGTGTCCCACCAATGCTCAGACAAAGCCAGGAAGATACTCTTGTTCTTCCTTGTCTCCGCGATCCCGGCAAGGTTCTCGACGAACGAGCCCAAACCAGAAGCAAAGACCAGCCTCTTAGGACTCGGTCTACCCTCCCTGGAGATATCCGGCAAATGCTGCCACAGCTCAACTACAGCCTCGAGCGACCCTCGAGACTTCATCTTCTTTGCCTTTCCAGACAAAGGCCCCTCATCCTGCAGCTAAACACAGCAAAGGTACGTCAATCACAGTACTTAATGCAAATATACCAAAAGGAAACGAAAGCATAAAAAGTCCGTCCCAACACGGCAAAGCATAAAAAGTCCGTCCCAACACGGCAAAGCATAAAAAGTCCGTCCAACACGGCGAAAACATAAAAAGTCTGTCCCAACACTGCAAAGCATAAAAGTCCGTCCCAACACGGCAAAGCAAAAAACCGTCACAAAACACGGTGCACATTGCACATAATTTTCCCCATGAAGTCCATCGCAAAACACGGCACACACTATACAAATTTTCTCAAAAGAGGGATTAGGCCCTACACGACACATTTTTAAAAAACCTGTCACAAAACACGGCGCACATTGCACATAAACTCCCCACAGAGTCCGTCACAAAAACACGGCACACACTACATGACACATTTTCATAAAATCCGTCCCTACACGGCACACACTTTCAGACAAAACCCGTCACAAAACACGGCACACGTCACACTTTTTACAATGTCCGTCCCTACACGGCAATTTTTCACAATGTACACACAGAAATAGCATAAGGTACAAAACACCAAAGCTTGCATTTCAAAGAGAGGCACTTTATTTTCACAAATAAGAGTTAATCTCCACATTTTTGCACAAAAATCACATACCCACAATTCTTACATGCTCAATTTCAACAATTCATCACGAATTTCACAAAAAGAGCATGGCAATAACAAAAGTCCCAAATTTGCGAAAAACCAAAACCTAGTTCTAGCATACAACAATTCGAATAAGAATCAAGACAAAATTGATTTCTTACCTCCTCGGCAGTCCTATCTCGCATGTTGTGCACCTCCGGATCCGGATACAACACATTCGGATTCCTCGACGAAGGCGTAAAGGAAGTACAATTCCTTTGAAGGTCCGACCTCCGTTCAATCGCCTCTGGGCCCCTTTGACGAAGACCTGTTCTCGCTCTTTCCGCCATAACGAGCAATTCAAGTAAATGCGGAGGTATTACTTAGGAAATTTTGGTCAAAAACCAATGTTTTCTCTCCTTCTCTCTCTGTTTTTCACGACTGGAAGAGGGAACAATGGGGGATGCCTCGTTGCTGAAGCTGGTCAAAGCCTGGGAAATTAAAATCCCACAAAAGTTCGTACAGACCTCTTTGCAAACAAAGAAGATCCGTACGGACCTCTTTGCATTATATGGCCAAATTACTCTTTTGCCCTTATAATCTTTGCCCCTGGCTGTCCAAAGGCCTTTCTCAGCAGATTAAATGCAGTTTGGTCTTTAACCCAACAAAACAAACCCCGGCCGTCATCGTAAGTCCGAATTTCGCCCACTAAACGGTAAAACAAACACTGGCAGTCATCGTAAGTCCGGACCTCGCCCACTAAATGGTAAAACAAACACAAAAGGCGCAAACGCCTCCAAACACAAATCTTAGGGCGCAAACGCCTCCAAAACACAAAATGGTGAACCAAACACCGGCCATCAAAGTAAGCCCGAAATCCCCTCCTCAGCGGACAAAACTCAAACGGGAACTCTTGAAAGCCCATACGAGACTACGCGTCCCCAGCAGATGAACACCGGCAGTCATCGTAAGTCCAACCTTTCCCCAGCGGACAAAACACGAGGCAATCACGCCTCTCACAATCAAAACACGAGGCAATCACGCCTCTTAAAATCAAAGCACGAGGCAATCATGCCTCTCACAATCAAAACACGAGGCAATCACGCCTCTCACAATCAAAACACGAGGCAATCACGCCTCTCACATCAAAACACGAGGCAATCACGCCTCTCAAGATCAAAACACGAGGCAATCACGCCTCTCAAAATCAAAACACGAGGCAATCACGCCTCTCAAAATCAAAACATGAGGCAATCATGCCTCTCAAGATCAAAACACGAGGCAATCACGCCTCTCAAAATCAATCACAAAGCAAGCACACCTCGCAAAAGGCCTCGCCAGGTTCATACTCCTGGACCAAGCCTCAACTTAAGTTCATACTCCTGAACTAAGTCTCAAACGTCAGGTTCATACTCCTGAACCAAGCCTCAACTTAAGTTCATACTCCTGAACTAAGTCTCAAACGCCAGATTCATACTCCTGAACCACAACCTCATTCAGGGGACAAGTCACGTCCTCACGCACGACACAACCTCAGTCAGATGACAAGTCACGTCCTCACGCACGACACAACCACAAGTTAGAGGGCATAACACGTCCTCACCAATATCCGCAGCTCGGAAGGCTTTAAACCACTCGGTCCGGGAGACCGCATAAATCAGCCAAATCACTATCCGTAGCCCGGAAGGCTTTAAACCACTCGGTCCGGGAGACCAAATAAATCAGCCAAATCACTATCTGCAGCCCGGAAGGCTTTAAACCACTCGGTCCGGGAGACCATATAAATCAGCCAAATCACTATCCGCAGCCCGAAAGGCTCTAAACCACTCGGTCCGGAAGACCGTATAAACCTCCCAAATCATTATTTCCAGCTCGGAAAGCTTTAAATTACCCGGTTCGGAAAACCGTAAAATTTCCATTTCAGGACACCACCACGTCCTCACAGTCGACCTCAGCAGTCACATCACCTCATGGCACCACCACGCCCGCATACACTCACAATTTCACGAAGTCGGAACTATGGTCAGGCTTGATTCCCGCTAGGGATACGTAGGAATCCTATCACAGGGTCCAGCCAATTGACCTATACGGTCACACAGGATGCCACCACGTCCTCACAACCGACCTAAACGGTCACCCACAGGACACCGACACATCCACGTACCCACACGAACTACAATTAGGCTTGATTCCTGCTAGGGATATGTAGGAATCCTATCACATGGTCCAGCCAACTGACCTAAACGATCACACAACAGGACACTGCCACGTCCTCACAAATCGATCTATACGGTCACCTTCTCTCTCAGTACGCGATCCAGATCAGGACCCTTATCTTATCGACGACCCCACTTCCTCCGTAAGTGACATCGTCGAGGGGTTTCTGTAAGTACCCCAATCTGGATCACTCTCTTCCGTACACACGGGAAACACCGCAGACTCACGCAAACGCAGTCTCGAACACCCGTAAACCTCAAAAAAACCCAAAAAAACCCTCAAAAACCCTCAAAAACACAAAAAACCACCAACCAAACCAAGGGGGGCCTTTCTGGGACAAAAAAGCACAAAAGGACTTTTTAGGAATTTTGGAAAATTTGGAAAAGCATGGATGATCCGTACCGACCTCCTTGCATGCAAGGTGATCCGTACGGACCACTTTGCAACCAGACATAATTATGACAAAATCCTCTTAAAGTCCACATTATTCCCTCAAATCTGGAAAAACCAAAATTTTGGTTTTCATGGAAGGTCCGTACGGACATTCTTGCACATTTTAAAAAACTATACATAGAGGGCTTCCCCTCCCTCATTTGACACATTTCCCTCTTCTCCTCTCTTCCTAAGCCTTCAGGCTGCCCCTCTAAGACCCTTTGGGGCACTCCCGGTCCCTTTCGGTTCCTTCCGGGGCCTTTTGAGCTCCCTTGCGGTGCTCCGAAGCCCTACCGAGAGCTCCTGAGACACTCCCGCACTGCCCCGAGGAACTCTCGAGGTATTCTGAGGTCCCTCATGGCACTCCAAAGCCTTTCCTGATCTTTCTCGAGGCGCCAGGCCCTTACCGAGCCAAATCGACGATCCCGACGCACGCCGGAACTCTACCCGAACACAACCGACGATACCGATGCCCGCCGAACCTCTGCCCGAACGCAACCGACGATCCCAATGCACGCCGAAACTCTGCCCGAGTGCACACCTAACAATCCCGAGGCACACCGAAGCTCTGTCCGCAGACAACCGGCATATCCCGAAGCAATCCCGGTCCGTCCCGAAACACTATTCCATCCTCAAACACTATTCCCCAGCAGAAGACAGACACGAACCAACATTGGTAAGGCTTCCTTCCAGTACTATTTCAATACATCTCAATACGTAGTGTACAATGTAGACATTTGATACAACATGCATTTTTAAAAGCACATACACACACAACATTTAAAGAAAGAAGGGGTACCGAAAGACTCATTTTTACGAGGCGACTCGGGTGAGCTCTAATATTCTAATATTCTCTTCCTGAGGAGTAACCTGATCTCTGTACTCAAAAATTTCATCACACAAAAACAGTTTTTTAAACTGATGCCTTTTCTCATTGTTTTGGGCTTAATCAAAACGGCGTGGCGACTCTAAAAATCAAAAATGCAGCGAGACACCTCCACTGACCAATGCAAAATGGAATGCCAGATGTCGGGGTGTAAGTACCCAAATCTGGCTCATGCCTTCCGGTTAAGTTTCTCGGCAATTTCCCGGACTTTCCTAAAGTTCAGGGGCAATTCTGGATTCCAAACCTTTCGAGGGGTGAAGGACTTGTTAGGAATTAAAATTCCACGTAGTCCCTCGCTGGAAAGACCTTCTAGAATGCCACCTTACATGATTCTAGAAACAGGCTGAGTCATTAAAGGATAAGACCGCACGGCTTCTTTTGCCAAAGGTTAATGCCGCACGGCTTCATTAGGAAGCCCAAATCAGCCTATAAATAGAGGCCTCCTCTATTCATTTTCATATACAATTTTGAGCACTGTTACTCTGCCAAATTCAAAGCACGAATTTCCAGAAACCAAACCTCACTCAAAATCACCTCCTTCCTCTCCAAAACTCATCCAAAGTTACTCCTTCCTTAGGAAAACTTCAAGGAAGATAGAGGAACACCACCATTGGTAACCTTTCCTCCTTTTCTCTTTGAAATATACTTGTCATCTTGTTATATTGTTTACTTGCTTTCCATATTGCCATTTATTGCTATTATATGTGATTTATTGTCATAAAGATCATATCTTTACCATGTAGATCATCATATCACCTTTCCCCCTATCACATAGGATTCATGGAGAATCCATCCCAAGGATGAACAATAAGATCACAAATGGCTTGTTCTAGGGTGGATCCCTCACATGATGATGTGAAAAATGTCATCTTTATCATATAAAAACGTCATCTTTACATTAAAAATGTCATCTTTACTTTCATAAATGTCATCCATTTCCCATTGACCTTGCTTCCAAAGATTTTCCACCTAAATGGTTCTTAAAGAACATAGGAAAGCCTTAAAGGTCCTCCCCTTTACATTCCTAGTCTTAGCCTTCATAGTGTTCATTACACTTGTTTACATAAAAATGTCATCTTTACCTTCAAATGTAACTCCCCCATGTCCCTCATCGTTGGATCACTCTCCAAGGATTGCCTAGTGACCTTCTTAAGGCACAAAAAGGCATAGGATGAGTATAAAGATCCAATCTTTATACCCCTCCCCTTAGTCCCTTTTGGTACTTGAGGCATCTCTTGGGGCATAGCGGTGTAAAGGTCTCATCTTTACATCGTTTCCTCCACATAAAGATGCCATAGTCAGAAATTCCTTTAGAAATGGATGAACTTAAGCCCCTACATCTCCGATCATCACTTGAGACGAGCAAAAATGTCCCTATCAAGCTCAAATCATCTCAAGATGTAGGATTGATGGGCAAATGTCCTTCCTTTCTAAAGAGTCTCATTCTAGGACTATAAAAAAGGTGTCCCTATTTCGATCACATATGTCCAAAGGTCACTTAATGATGATCGTAAGTCCAAGATGAGCACGGGATCAAAGTCCTGAACATATCAAAATCCAAGGAATCCTGAGCGATAACCAACTCATGGTTTATACGTTCGGAAGATCACTTGGCGCAATCCCCTCCTTTTCGAATCACACACACACGAAAGCACAAAAGCAAGCACGAAAGTTGGATCTTGGAAGACTTGCTTCGGCAAGGCTCCTTGGGTGAACGCCAAACGTTCTTCCCAAGGGGTAACTTAACCTCCGGACCCTAATCCGTTTTTTCAAAGTTTTGAGGAAATCAAAATGGTGTGGCGACTCTGTTTTTTAATTTAAACCGGATGTCTTCAAACCGATGTGAGGCGGTGACCCCTTACACGAGAAAGCGGTTCAAAAAAATTCCGCAATCTTGGGCACCATATTCACACGGGGCGCAATCGCTGCGCCTCTCAGATTCGGGTAATTTCAGTAGGCTCGGGTGTGTTCCGTGGCTTTTAGCCTCCTTTCATCAAGCATGGCCAACTCATCATGCCGGCTGCGTAACCATTCTACTTCATTGACGCTGTTTTCCAGGAGACCCTTAATGACGAGATTTCCAACTCTACTGGCAGTACTGCTTCAATCTCGTAGGTCAGGGCGAAGGGAGTTTCTCCCGTGGCTATTCTAACAGACGTTCTGTAGCCCCAGAGTGCCAGATGCAGCTTTTCGGGCCAGTCACGACCACGGGTGGCCATTTTTCGGATAATCCGTTCGAGGGTCTTATTGGCAGCTTCTACTGCTCCGTTGATCTGAGGCCTGTATGGGGACGATTTGTGGCGAGTGACTCTGAATTCTGACAGCAATCTATCGCAGTCCCCTTCAAAGTGCGACCCATTATCTGAAATGACCTCATTGGGCACCCCATATCTACACATGATATTTTCTTTGACAAACTGGGCCACTTTCTTGGAAGTGAGGACCTTGTAGGACTTGGCCTCTACCCACTTAGTGAAGTAGTCCACTGCCACTAGCACAAATTCATGCCCATTGCTTCCTGCCGGGGCTATCTTCCCTATCACGTCAATACCCCAAGTTGCAAATGGCCAAGGAGTCGTCATGCAGTACAGGTCATAAGGGGGAAGATGATTGAGGTTGGCAAACCGCTAGCATTTGTTGCACTCTCGGACATGCTGGACACAGTCTGTTTCCATGGAAATCCAATAGTAGCCCATTATGAGGATTACTTGCATCAACACTCTAGCATTCATATGAGGACCGCAGGGACCATTGTGGACTTCGGTCATTAACTCTCTTGCCCTTTCTTGGGTGACACATAAGAGGAGTTTATTGGTACCGTTTCTTGTATAGGTCGCCCCCTAGAATGACATAGTGAGAGGCCAATCGTTTCAAGGCTTGCAAGCTTTTGGCTTTGATGCCTTCCCTTGGTCTACCTTCTTCATCTCGAAAAGCTGACTCCCCATCTTTGAGGAACTGATAAATCTGACTGTACCAGGGTTCCTTGACAGGCTCGGGTCCCAAGTTTATTTCACAACAGAAAGCCGGGGCTTCTCTTCTACCCACTCTGAATGGTTTTATTGCCTTCCCCTCGGGGATCTCTACCAATGAGGCTAGAGTAGCTAAGGCATCTGCAAATATGTTCTTGTCTCTTGGCAGGTAATGGAAAGTTACTTCTCTGAACTGCTCAGTCAACTCTTCCATGTAGGCATGATACCTCTGAAGGTTAGGATCCACAGTCTTCCACTTGTTGGAGACCTGGTTGATGATCAGGGATGAGTCTCCATAGACCTCTTGTTCCTTGACATTTCTTTCTAAGGCAGCCTCCAAACCAACAATACAAGCTTCATACTCTGCAGCATTGTTCGTGACAGGGAAGTTCAACTTGATGGCTATTGGTGTGTGCTCATCTTTCGGGTCGACCAGTAGCATTCCAACGCCATTTCCCCTTTTGTTAGCGGCTCTGTCAAAGAAAAGCTGCCATCGGTTCTGAGGCTCAACTATGAAGATCCCTTCATCTGGGAATTGGGGTTCAGGCCCGCGGTCCTCATTGCAAGGGAAGTTTGCCAGATGGTCCGACAACGCTTGACCCTTGATTGCCTTTCTTGTCACATAGTTGATGTCGTCCTCAGCCAGGAAGAACGACCACTTTGCTAGACGCATCAAAAGGGAAGGCTTGTCGAAGATGTACTTGATGGGGTTCATTATCGAGACCAAGTTCACAGAGTGGGCTTGCATGTAATGCTTCAGCTTACCGACTGCCCAGACCAGTCCTGCACAAGTCTTTTCACACGTTGAGTAATTGAGCTCACTTCCTTGCAGCTTCCGACTGACAAAGTAAATGGCGTTTTCTACCCGAGAGTCCTTCTTTTCTTGAGCCAGCATAGCCCCAACTTCCGTATAAGTGACAGTGAGATAGAGCAGAAGATGTTTCTGTCCATGTGGAGGGCATAGCACCGGGGGATGTACTAGGTACGCCTTGATTTGGTCAAAGGCATCCTGTCATTCCTCGGTCCATTCTGTGTCTGCATTTTTCTTCATAAGCTTTGAAGATGGGCTCGCACATGGTAGTCATCTGGTTGACAAAATGGCTGATGTACTGTAACTTGCCCATAAAGCTTTTGACCTCTGTCTGGGTTCGAGGTGACCTCATGTCCATAATGGCCTTGATCTTTCTGGGATCGACTTCAATACCTCGTTCTGTGACCATATACCCAAGCACTTTTCCCCTTGTCACTCCAAAGGTGCATTTAGCAGGGTTCAGTCTCATGGAATGTTGCCTCAACCTTTCAAAGAATTTTCACAGGTCGACAAAGTGTTGTCCATCCGCACCTTTGGAATGGATTATCATGTCATTGACATAGACCTCAATTTCCTTGTGGATCATGTCGTGAAAGAGTGCAGTCGCTGCCCTTTGATACGTAGCCCCGACATTCTTAAGTCCAAAAGGCATCACCGTATAGCAATACGTCCCCCACGGTGTGGTGAAGGATGTCTTTTCTTGGTCCTGCTCGGCCATCTTGAACTGGTTGTAGCCAGCAAAGCCATCAACGAAGGATTTGACTTCGTAGTTAGCAGTGGCGTCCACCAGAATGCCTATGTTTGGCAAGGGATAGTCGTCCTTGGGACTGGCCTTGTTCAGATCCCGGAAATCTACACAACAGCGCACCTTCCCATTGGCCTTAGTCACAGTCACTATGTTTGATAACCATGTCGAATATTCGATGACCCTGATGAATCCTACCAGAAGTAGCTTCTCAATCTCTTCTTTGACCTGTAGAGACCATTCTGGCTTGATCTTTCTTAGTTTCTGCTTTACTGGCTTGACATCTGGTGCCAGAGGAATTCTGTGCTCCACAATTGAGCTATCTAGCCCCGACATATCCTTATACGACCATGCAAACACATCCATGTATTCTCTGAGCAGATTGACCAGTCTGTCCTGTTCAGCCCCCTGGAAGAAGTTCCCAATCTGTGTCTCTTTAGGTTCCTCGACAGTACCCAAGTTAACACTTGTTAAAACCTCCTCGGCAGCTTGGGCCCGGTTTTCCTCTTTGTCTGTAACCTGCTTAAAGATTTCTTTAATGTATTGTTCATTTAGTGTGTTTGCATCTTGTTCAAATGATTCATTATTAACTATTGTTAAGTTATTAGTTAATTTATCATTTGTTAAGTTGGCAATAAGGGGATACTCAGAAAGATCTATCATTTCATTTAAAGCGAAAGGAAAGATGACATTGGCTACATATTCATAATCGTCAGGCGTGAGGCCTTCAGATGACTCAGAGGACTGGAATTCGAAGACTCCTGACTCACATGACTCTTGACCCTAACGACTCTTGACCCTACACTACTTATTGACTGAAGTGTTTGACTGGGTTGGACAGGGATTACTCTTTGCTGCTGCTGCCCTGGGGAGAAGCAGTCTTGTTGGCATTCTTCAGAAAGCTGGAAACTTCAAACTGATCAAAAGCTTGTCCAATATCATTCGTAGGTCGGTGCCTCGGGAAGATGGTGAGGGGATCCAGAGAAGCCCGGTGTAATTTCTTAGTAAGCTCGTCCGTGACAACTGGACTCATTGACTGGAGGGTCTGACTCATCTTGTCAAGACACTGCTGGTAGGTCATCTTCTCTCTGCTGATCTTTGATACCACAACCTTGTCTGTGTAGCCAACAGGAGGGTTGGCCTGGATGATACTGATGAAGTCTTCTTCGGGTGAAACTTTGATTCTACCTTGGTTAACCATGTATTCTATGGGAGTCTTGTATTCTGCCTCCTGGTCTGCTAGCTTTTCGTTGAACTTCACAATGGCTACGAACTCAGAGTTTTCTGCCTCAAGAGGATCAATGACGATAGGATTGTTGGGCTGGACATTGTCTTGGCTGATTGTTTCCTTGGTGGGCTCCTTGGCGTAGCTGACATAATAGTCGAACTTGCCCGAGGGCTCTCCTAGAGTTCCCATACTCGTGTCCCTTGCTTCATACCTTTCTTTCAGCTTTTGTTGCATGGACTTCTTCTTCTTCCTCTTTCTTGAGGGAGCATCCTCGTTAATCCAGTCTTGGTAAGCGTCTTCCAAGCATCCGTCACAATCACACACATCATACCAAATGTGGGGTCTGGGCTGAGCTGGGACGACTCCTCTAGGCATTTGGTTATCACCATTGTTCATTACGACACCGGCCATTCTAAACCCTGGGCTGATGAGACTTACGATTTTGATAGATTATCTGAGATCTCCGCACCGACAAGCTACTGACCCGGTATTCTCACCCCACTTCTTTCTCGCTGCGGGAAAGGGATAGGTAAGGTTCAGACTCTGGGGTAGGTGTTTAGGCTGAAGGCTCAAGCAATATGCAAATTAAGAATCTTCCAATTTACTTAAAACAATGTCTTTTATTTATTTCTATTTGGTTGAAAAAGGGGTTGCCCTTCTTTTTTGCAACTACTCTAGATCCTGGATCAGTGGGTTCCGTCACTATGTCTATAAGCCCCTCGTTTTCCACCTGTATTTCGACCTCCCAGGGTGGACAGCCCCGAGCGAGGATCCTATAGGGCACGCGGATCCCACCGACCGAGAGAGAAGAACGCTCCTAGGGTCTAGTGGGTCATAGGAACTTTTAACGCACGAGCGATGCGGATTATAGTAAAGGCAATGCCGGGAAAGTCTCATCTTTCAGCCTTAACGAAATTTCGGCAGAGTTTCGCTTGCGCGATTGACATTTTGACTTTTGGCATTTGTCCAAGAAAATAATAGGCATGGGTCGAACGGTAAAAACCGAATGACACGGCGTCACATTGAGCTTTGTTGCATACGTTGCGTGAGTCAAAGTCAATGTCGGGTCAAGATCTTGCCAATTTTCCCTTGACGGAATTTTGGCATAGCTTCGCTTGCGCGAAAGATCTTTTGATATTTGGCGTGAACTCGGGCTTGACTCTTACGTATCTGTAAGTACCCCAATCTGGATCACCCTCTTCTGAGTACACAGGAAACACCGCAGACTCACAAACGCAGTCTCGAAGACCCTTGACACTCAAAACCCTCAAAAACCCCCAACCAAACCAAGGGAGGAACCTTTCTGGGATAAAAAGGGACAAAAGGACCTTTTGGGAATTATTCAGAAATCAGAAAAGCATAAATGGTCCGTACGGACCTCTTTGCTGCAATGATGACTGAATCCCCTTAAAGTCCAATATATTCCCTCAAATCCCGGAGAACATCATTACTGGAATGCATGGTTGGTCCGTACGGACCTCTTTGCATGCTGAGATGGTCCGTACGGACCTTATTGCAACCAGACATAATGATTTCAAAATCTTCCTAATTATCACAGATTCCCTCAAATCGAGGAATACCAAAAATTTGGATTACCTGCAAGGTCCGTACGGACCTCTTTGCAGTTTTCCTACACTATAAATAGAGGGCTCCCCCTCCCTCATTTTCACACATCTCCCTCTTCTCTCCTCTCCCCCCAGCCTTCAGGCATCCCTCTAAGACCCTTCGGGGCACTCCCGGCCCCTTTCGGATCCTTCCGAGGCCTTCCGAGCCCCCTCGCGGTGCTCCGAAGCCTCCCCGAGCGCTCCCGCGATGCTCCCGCGCTGCCCCGAGGCACTCTCGAGGTACTCTGAGGCCCCTCGTGGTACTCCGAGGCCTTGCCTGGTCTTTCCCGAGGCGTCCCGGCTCTTTCCGAGTCAAACCGGCGATCCCGGCCCACGTCGAACCTCTGCCCGAATCCAACCAACGATTCCAACGCACGCCGAACCTCTGCCCGAATCCAACTAACGATTCCAACGCACGCCGAATCTCTGCCCGAGTGATCCCTGCGATCCCAACGCACGCCGAAACTCTGTCCGCAGACAACCGGCTCATCCCGAAGCAATCCCGGTCCGTACCGGAACACTATTCCATCCTCAAACACTATTCCCCTGCGGAAGACAGACACGAACCAACATTGGTAAGGCTTCCTTCCTACGCTATTTCAATACATTTCAATAAAGCAGTGTACAATGTAGACATCCGATACAGCATGCATTTTTTAAAAAAAGCACATACACACACACACACAACAGTTAAAGAATGTTAGGGGTATCTGAAAGACTCATTTTACGAGGCGACTCGGGTTAGCTCTAAGATTCTAATATTCTCTTCCCGAGGAGTCATCTGACCTCCGAACTCAAAAATCTCATCACACAAAAATAATTTATTTTTAAACTGATGCCCTTTCTCAATGTTTTGGGCTTAATAAAAACGGTGTGGCGACTCTACAAGCAAAAACACGGCGAGACATTCTCCAACACCGCAAAAGCGGGAATGAACTAGATGCCGGGGCGCGAACGCGCTGCCTATCGGATCCGGGCGACCATTCCTGAGCTGTGACGCGAAATGCGAGATGCCGGGGCCCGCGCACGAGCCGGATCCGGGCTATTTCAGTTGGCGACTCTGCTATGAATATTTTGTTTTAAAAACTTTTAAACAAAACAAAAGATTTTTAAAACGATGATGAGGGTCAAACTTTCATTTTACCCCTTTTCTTTAACTGTTGTGTGTGTGTGCATGTGCTTTACTTTTTATTTTACAAAAAAAAAATACAAAAAAATGCATCAATATACATCTGTGCATACATTTAAATTTTACCCCTTTTCTTTAACTGTTGTGTGTGTGTGCATGTGCTTTACTTTTTATTTTACAAAAAAAAATACAAAAAAAATGCATCAATATACATCTGTGCATACATTTAAAATTTTGCAAAAACTTCTGTTTTACTCAGAAAAAGAATTTTAGAGACCGCACACTACTCGCACTGCTGCCTCGGTACACCGCACGCTACTCACACTGCTGCCTCGGTTACACCGCACTCTACACGCACTGCTACCTCGGATACACTGCACACTACAACCCTTAACCCGGGGTGGTCTTAGTTGCAGTTATTTTTGCCTTCCTACGCCTCTCAAACGCGCACGGGATCATCCCAAACATCCCATCCTAGCCAAGCGTCAACCCTGCACGTTTGAGTCTTGAGTCACACTCTGTCCAGACTCGGTTGGTTTTTACCCAGTCCGTGTCACACAAGCCTGGATACATATACCATGCCGGCCATTTTCTGAGTCGAAGCTCGGAACTCAAGATCCCTTGCGCAAGCAAAGCGATGAAAGGTCATGCTAAAATCTTGACCTGATCTTGATTTCTGAAGCTACACCCAGACGATGTTCCGTCCCGGATATACATCCGTGCCCACATGACACCATGTCATCAAGCCTTTAATACGTCAGCCATGACGATATGACCCAGCCACCGCCTAACTTCACAGATCCCTTGCGCAAGCAAGGTAAAGAGAGGTCATGCCGAACTCTTGACCCGATCTTGACTCAGGTGCCGGCTCGGCCTTCTATTCACATGGCTAACGCATTAAAACGAACATGACAGGCTCAGTTTTTTCTTTTAGGCCAGTGGAAACCGCTTGCCCTATAGGACCCTCGCCCGGGGCTGTCCACCCTAGGATGTCGAAATACAGGTGCAAAACGAGGGGCTTATAGCCGCACAGATGGTCTCCACTGACCCAGGATCTAGCATAGTTGCGAAAAAGAAGAGCAATCTTTTCCAACCTACCTAGGACTCTGAGAAAACACGTTTTAAGTAACAAAAAAAAAACGGAAACCGCATGTCACGTGAGCTTTCCCCCCTTCATCCAAAAGACCTTCCCGTGTCTAAACCTTGCCCATCACCCCCTCCAGCGAACCAAGAGTGATCAAGAATACCCGGGAACTACTCTCCCCGTGTCAAAGCCGAAAGGTCCAACATCCTTCCCACCGCAGTCGCTAGGGCAGTCCGTCGGCTCCCCATGGCCAAGTCAGTGGATAACAACGAGGAAAATGGGACCTTACCCCCGAGAAATTTCCCAACCTTGGAAGAAGTTTGGCAAGTCCTCATGACTATTGAGAAACGCCAAGGTGAACAACAAGCCTGGATTGAAGGTGCCATGCACCACTTCGGGACATTAGCCACCCAACTACCTGGGGCTTCCAAAGTCATGCCCGCTCCTGCAGCTTCTAACATCTCTCATTGTCTCCCAGAAGTCAACCTGTTGCCCTCATACGAGCCATGCAGTTACGACATAAAGCCACAAGACCTCCCGGGGGAAGACATGCCCATTCAGCATCCTGAGGTCCCGGTACCACCGCCGAACAACGAACACATCTGGTGGGACGTCTGCGATTGCACCGCTTGTCTGGAAATGGAATTCCAAGATGAAATGAACGAGGGCCGCCCTCGAAGAAAGAAGAAACCCTCTTCTCAACAAAAACTGAAGAAGAGATACGAATTCGGTGCCCCACAGTCGGAACCCTTGGAGAACCCTCAGGAAAGTTTGACTACTACGTCATCTACTCCAGCAAATCTCCTCAGCCTAGCTCTGCACAAGGCCACGGCAACGTCTGCGCCATGATCAGCTGGGACGAGCTCCGCACCGCCACCGACGGCCCGAAGGTCCAGATACCTCAACCCCTGTCTTGGGAGGATCTCAAAGCCACTGTCGATGCTTCCACAAGAGCTATGACGGTGAACGAATTGAAATGCGCAGTCTGGCCCTACGCCAATCAAGGCCCTCTCATGACAGAAATAGGAGAGACAAGCAAAGCAGCAAAGCCAGAGGTGAACGTTCTAACGCGTTCCGGTCAAATCCCGACGAATCCTCCACGGGCAGACAAAAGGCCAGCCATACCTGAGCCACGAACTGAAAAGGGGCCCTATGCCAAAGAAGCCGAAACCCTTGACCCGAAAGCTGAAGATCCTGTCTTAACTCAGCTCAAGCGTACTCAGGCTAACATCTCGCTCTGGTCTTTACTCACTTCATCTTACCCGCACAAACTCAAGTTGGAAGAAAGTCTGGCCCAGACCATGGTTCCCATCACCGTGACACCTGATGAAGCGGTTCAGATGATCGGCAACGTTAATTACAGCAACATCATCACCTTCACGGAGCTCGACCTCCCAAAATTTGGGGCTGACCACAATGAGCCTCTCTACATAACAGTTCAACTGGACGAGCGCCGTCTCCCTCGAGTCTTGGTAGATGGGGGATCATCCATGAACGTCCTTCCATCCAAAATGATGGATTTGCTAGGGATCAAAGCAACTGATCTGAAACCCTCAACTCAGGCAATCAAGGCATACGACTCAACGTCTCGCCCAGTCTTGGGAATAGCCACCTTGAACCTATGGTTCGGAAAGCAGATGGTCCCGACCGACTTCCAAGTCATCGACATCCCGATCACATTCACTGCCATCTTGGGACGCCCTTGGCTACACCAGATCAACGGGGTGGCATCCACCCTCCATCAGTGCGTAAAGTTCGTCCAAGGAACAGATCTTACCATCATCTACGGTGATAGCATAGTCACCGAAGGGACCGACACAAACGGCGTCCCGGTCTTAGAGATCAAACACGACAATGACGGCATGATGCTAACAGGGTTCACCATCGAAAGCCCAAAAGCCCAGGTGTGCCACATAGACCTGCCTTTGATTTGGGACAAGATCCCTCCCCCGATGAAAATGATGAAGCACATGAACTACATCCCGGGGCTTGGTTTGGGAAAACGCCATCAGGGTACCCAACAAATCATCAACATCAAGGAACAGAATACCCTCCATGGCCTGGGATACATTCCTACTCCCGAAGACGCTGCGGAAGACAAGCGAGCTGCACGGAAACGCTCTGCCAATGGCAAAAGAGGCTTGCACGCAATCTCCGATCTTCGCCCTTACAGCTTCGACATGACCAAGTACTTCACAAAGAAAGCCGACAGTTTGAACGAAGACACAGAAAAGGGAACAGAGCTGATCAACGCCAAACAAAGCTGGCCAACAACCATGAACAAGCTCCAGCGAAACCTGGCAAGATTCAGAGGCCTCAAGCCAAATCCCGTCAGAAGAGCATTTCTCGATGCACCAACTCTGCCGGGACCCACGACCACCACTATTCACAATGAATTTTGGTTCGGGAAAACCACCTCTTTGGCAGAAGAACTCGAAAAACTCTCTGTCAACACCCCTGCCCCCAACAAGCGGGACGAGTCTGCATTCGAGCTAGTAATGCCCAAGACAAAAGCGAAAGACTCCGCAGACGATGCTTGGAACGAGCCACTGCTCCACCTGCTCTTCAATGAAGAAGTCGAGATGCCAGACCTAATCGATTTTGTTTCTGATAACTCTATGATAGCCATGATCGGGAACGGTGACACAAAGCCTTTCAAACCCCTTCTCCTATCAAGCTCATTGCCACTCAATAACTGGGCCACCTTCTCCGGACCCACCGCCAGCAAAAGGAACATGATCGAACAACTTGGTCTGACCCCTCGAGTCCTAGAGTCCAGTGTCAAAACCCATCCTGAGTCCATTATCTTTGAGTTTGAGTCTCTCGAGTCATCTGATGGCCTCACGCCAGAAGATTACGAACTCATTGCCAATAATGTATTCCCGTATGCTCTTAATGAATGCTTCGATCTTTCCGAGTATCCTCTCATTGCATCTTTAACAACTGATAAATTAACTAACACACAAACAGTTAATAACGATTCACTTGATAAAGAAGCAGACACATTAAACGAACAATACATTAAGCACATCTTTAAGCATGTTGTCAAACGAGAGAAAAACCGGGCCCAAGCTGCCGAGGAGGTTTTAACCAAAGTGAATTTGGGAACTGCTGAAGAGCCAAAAGAGACGCAAATCGGAAGTTTCTTCACCGGCACAGAGCAAGACGCATTGACTGCACTGCTCAAAGAGTTCGTGGACGTGTTCGCTTGGTCTTACCGAGACATGCCCGGATTAGATCCAAACATTGTAGAACATCGGATCCCCTTGAATCCCGAGGCTAAGCCTATCAAGCAAAAGCTACGCCGAATCAAGCCAGAATGGTCTTTACAAGTCAAAGAAGAGATCGAGAAGATGCTCCGCGTCGGCTTCATCAGGGTGATCGAGTACCCCACATGGCTCTCCAACATAGTCACGGTCACCAAGGCCAACGGAAAGGTGCGCTGCTGTGTGGACTTCCGAGATCTCAACAAAGCAAGTCCCAAGGACGATTTTCCACTACCAAACATCGACATGTTGGTGGACACTACAGCTAATTTCGAAGTCAAGTCCTTCGTGGACGGGTTTGCCGGCTACAATCAAATCAAGATGGCCGAAGAAGATCAAGAAAAAATAGCCTTCACAACCCCCTGGGGAACCTACTGCTACACAGTGATGCCGTTCGGACTAAAGAACGCTGGGGCTACCTATCAACGGGCAGCAACCGCCCTCTTCCACGACATGATCCACAAGGAGATCGAAGTGTACGTCGATGACATGATCGTCCACTCAAAGGGATCAGACGGACAACACCTCACAGACCTGAGAAAGTTCTTCAATCGCCTCCGAAAACACTCGATGAGGTTAAACCCTGCCAAATGCACATTTGGGGTCAGCCGAGGCAAAGTCTTGGGATACATGGTCACCGAGAGAGGCATCGAGGTTGATCCTCAAAAGATCAAGGCCATCATCGAAATGAGACCACCGCAAACTCAAACAGAGGTGAAAAGCTTCATGGGCCGCCTACAGTATATCAGCCGCTTCGTCAATCAATTGACCTCCATATGCGAGCCAATCTTCAAACTAATGAAGAAGAACGCCGACGTTGAATGGAACTCAGAATGCCAAGATGCCTTTGAAGAAATAAAGGCATACCTTGTGAGTCCCCCGATTCTCTGTCCTCCTCACGAGGAGAAGCCACTGTTGCTATACCTAACTGTGACCGACACTGCAGTTGGAGCCATGCTCTGTCAAGAAAAGAAAGAGTCACGAGTTGAGAACGCCATCTACTTCGTCAGTCGAAAGTTTCAAGGCAGCGAACTCACTACTCAGCCCTCGAAAAAACCTGCGCAGCTCTAGTATGGGTCGTCGGAAAATTACGGCACTACATGCAGTCGCACACAGTTCACTTGGTTTCCAAAATGGACCCAGTCAAATACCTCTTCGACAAGCCATCTCTGTCAATGAGGCTCGCCAAATGGTCTTTCTTCCTA
Source organism: Adenophora triphylla var. japonica (assembly GCA_022495995.1). NCBI lineage: Eukaryota > Viridiplantae > Streptophyta > Magnoliopsida > Asterales > Campanulaceae > Adenophora > Adenophora triphylla. The sequence continues at coordinate 336,892 of JAFEMH010001569.1, forward strand.
GCGGAATTTGACATCAAGTACGTGAACCAAAAGTCAATCAAGGGACGAGCAATGGCCGAACAGCTGGCTGACTTCCCCACCGACGAGGCTCGGGGCCCCGAACCATAATTTCCAGACGAAGGAATCTTCGCACTCGAAGGCGAAAATCGATGGCAACTGTTCTTCGATGGAGCAGCCAACAAAAAAGGAAACGGCATCGGTATGCTCTTGGTCGATCCCAAGGACGAGCACACCCCGATCGCCATAAAGCTCAATTTCGAGGTAACCAACAATGCCGCCGAGTACGAAGCCTGCGCCGCCGGACTACAGGCCGCACTCGAAAGGAATGTCCAGAAACTCGAGGTCTATGGGGACTCAGCCCTGATCATCAACCAAGTTTCCAACAAATGGAAAACCATAGACCCAGGCTTGCAAAAATACCACGCCTGCATGGAGGACCTCATCACACAATTCGAAGAGGTCACCTTCCACTACTTGCCGAGAGACCGAAACCGGTTTGCAGACGCCTTAGCCACCTTGGCTTCACTCGTGGAAATCCCTGAGGGAAAAGCAATCAAGCCCTTCAAAGTCGGACGAAAGGAAATTCCTGCCTACTGTTGCGAGATCGAACCAGAGCCCAAGCCCATCAATGAGCCATGGTACAACCAGATCTTCCAATACCTCAAGAACGGGGAAACCGCCTTCATGAACGAAGAAGGCCAACACAGGGAAGGAGTCAAGGCCAAGAGCATCATGGCCCTAAAATGCCTCGCCTCCCACTTTGTCATCCTTGGGGACATGCTGTACAAAAAATGCTACCAAGGACCACTCCTACGCTGCATCAGCCAGGAAGAAGCAAACAAGCTCATGAGCGAAGTCCACAATGGGGCTTGCGGTCCCCACATGAACGCCAGAGCCCTGATGCAAATCATTCTCAGGATGGGCTACTACTGGATCTCCATGGAGGCAGACTGCATCCACTTTGTCCGAAGCTGCGACAAGTGTCAACGGTTCTCCAACCTCAATCACCTACCCCCTCACGACCTCTACTGCATGACTACGCCCTGGCCCTTCGCCACTTGGGGAATTGACGTCATCGGGAAAATCGCTCCACCGGGCAGCAACGGTCACGAGTTCATCTTAGTAGCCATCGACTACTTCACCAAATGGGTCGAAGCCAAGTCTTACAAGGTGCTCACCTCCAAGAAAGTCGCGCATTTCCTCAAGGAAAACATCATCTGCCGATACGGCATCCCGAACGAGGTCATATCAGACAACGGCTCACACTTCGAAGGGGAATGCGACAGACTGCTGGTCGAATTCAAGATCACACGCCACAAGTCTTCTCCCTACCGAACACAAACAAATGGCGCCGTGGAAGCAGCAAACAAGACTCTCGAACGGATCATCCGAAAAATGACCACCCGAGGACGAGATTGGCCCGAGAAGCTGCACCTTGCACTTTGGGGCTACCGAACATCAGTCAGAACGGCCACGGGAGAAACTCCATTCGCCCTGACATACGGGATGGAAGCAGTCCTCCCCATTGAATTGGAAATTCCCTCACTCCGAGTGCTGCTGGAAAATGACGTCAACGAAGTCGAATGGCTCCGAAGTCGACACGACGAATTGGCTCTGCTAGACGAGCGACGACTAAAAGCCATGGAACACGTTCGAGCCTACCAAAACAGGATGGCGAGAGCTTTCGACAAGAAAGTCAAGTCCCGAGACAACAGGGAAGGCAATCTGGTACTCAAAGAAAAGCCTCCCACTCGTACCAACCCACTGGGAAAATGGGAACCAACATGGATCGGCCCTTTCGTGGTTCAAAAGATCTTCTCCAGAGGTGCCATGAAGCTGACAGACCTAGATGGTAATCCCTTCATTAATCCAATCAACGGAAGCAAACTCCGCAGATACTTCGCCTAAAGAAGAACAATTGTGCATCTCTTGGCACTCCATGTAGTGTCGAACTACGCAGACCTGAGCCCTCTAGTCTGGGGGAACGTAGGCAACCTTAATTGGTCCGGTCTAAAAACACACAAAAAAGTCAAAAGTTTGAATGTCAACCAAGACCTCCATCAAGCTACGCACTTTCCAAGAGCATGCCCCCACCATCATCTTGACCAAGTCAAACAACGACGGCAACATCAAAGGACATCCGAAGGTCACTCAGCGTCAAACGACTGACCCATGTCTACTTCCAAGCCAGGGGCTTGTCTTCGCCCTCACGCGCTTCAAAAAAAAAAAGAGCTCGAGCAAGGGCTCTCAAAAAAAAATAATAAAAAAAAAAGAGCTCAAGCAGAAGCTGCGAAAATGAGGTCAAGAGCCCGACGCCAACAAACAAGAGGCAAGGAAGCTACGGAAAAGACCGTCAAAACGACTTGTCAGGGGATGATCCAACCTCCCATCCAAACACAAAGCCCAAGCAAAGGGGATTGCCGTCAAGGCCCAGGCTGCTTCAGTCCGCAAATGCAACAGAAAAGTCCAAAGATGGACGCCGCCAAGGTGCACAAAAGAGGCAAAAAGCGAACAAGAGATCTTGCGTCTCGACAAAGCTTTAAAAGTAAATCACAAATCACTAACGATTACAACATTTCTTGATGAGTTCAAGCACGGTCTACTCTCAAATTCACAACATGCTAAAAGACAGCTTAATACATTTAACAAATAATGTGTTTGCAATGCAATGAATGGATACCTAGGAGGTCATTCCGCGCCATCTGCGCTTGTCCCCTCGCCATTCTTTCCTTTCTTCCCTCGTCCCCGGCGAGTCTTCTTTCGCTCCACGTGAGCCAGCTCTGCGTCTCTCAGTCCGAGATTAGGGGTCCTCCCCGTAGAGTCAAACAATCCAGCAGCTCTCAGGGCTTCATTCGCCCGTGCTTCGGCTCGGATCTCCTCCCTGCGAGTCTGCAAAAGAGGACCTCTCCCCGTCAGTCGGTCAACTCTGGTCTCGTAGTCAAACAAAGTGTCTCCCGTAACATCCTGAGGGTCAGACCAGGCTTCGGCACTCCTAAGGCAATAGCTACTACGGCAATCGGGCCCCAGAATCGCTCCACGCCTGCTCCCCAAAGCCACTTGGGACTGCCCAACACGCTGCTCATACCAAGCCAGGTACTGGGTCGTCAATACGACACTCTCCCGACGTCTAAGGAGCACCACAGGAGGGAAAGCGGAGTACTTCCATACCCTCAGAAAATACAGAAGAGCACCTGGAGCGGCCATACAAAGAGGAACTACCTCCGCAGTAGCAAGGTCATCCCAGCCCAACAAAGGCTCCTGCTTCATCCCAAACTGCCGGGAAACAAGCGATGGAATATAGAAGGAGGACCAAGACAAACCTGGAACTCTGACAACATAGGACCCTTCCTGCAAGGCCCTCCTAGTCTCGATCCCCCAGTGCGGAACCCACCAACGGATCTGATGCGTACCAAGCTGTGCCATCCATCTTTCCCGGGCGGACTGATCCATATCCAATGCAAGAGGTCGCCGAGCAAACGACCACGGGCTAAACGACGTCGGAGCCTCGGGCATGGCCTGAAGTCTCTCTCGCAGCCACAAGGTGAGCAAAGCGGGGCTTCCCCCTCTCATGAACCGATCCCCAGTCGCCAGACGGTCAATACCATGAAGAGTCTCCCCTAGCACCATCGGGAAAATATCCTCTCCAGCTCTGCAGTGCCCAACCACATCTAGCAAAGTGCCATCGTAAACACCAAGGGAGCTAACCATGAAAAGCGTCGCTATCACGCACAAGGCAAATGCATCCCACGAGACATCACTCTCATCATCAATCATGAACCGCTCCGGCAGCGCAGAAATGTCAATATGACCCGAATCAAGGATCATTCCCTGCACTTCTCCCAACGAATACGAAGAAAGCCTGCAGTCTTCACGCTCACAGCAGCACCACCAATCAAAGGAAGCGAGATGGCTTCCACCTCCAGTCCTCCAATTAAAGCCCGAAAATCCTCAAAGGTGGGCACTACCTCGTTGTAGGAGAAGCAATACACATGCCTCCTAACATCCCAGAACTTCGCGGCAGCCCGCAACAAATCCCAATCAGGAACCAACTCCTTAAAGGACCAAACCGAGCAAAGTCGAAACCTTACCTCGAAAGCCCGCCTCTGATGCCTCATACGGCGTCGCATCCACATTTTCAGCTACTCAAGGAAGTGTGCTTGCCGCTCCTGCGAAATCCTTGGCAAAATTCTTGGAACATACGAAGAATCCATGGCAAAAATGGAGGTTCCTAGAGAAAATGGGGAAGAAAGCTCGAAAATGGCTGCAAATGGGGAGTGGGGAAAGTCCAGACATCCGGAAAACATTTATCCCTTCCCAAAAGCAAAGGTAATCCGTACGGACCTCTTTGCACACCATGTTGGTCCGTACGGACCTTGTTGCAACCAGGACCCACTTCCCCAGCAAACAGTACAACAACCACTGTTACCAGCAGGACCTTGCTCCAAACTGCCCAAACTCTGGCCAAAGCCATTCCCAGCAATCATACACTACCCACAAACGCACTCACAGCTCATGTGGCATACACAAATAATAAAATAGCAACCATTCCTAGGACAACTCCCGAGAATCATGAAAGACGACATTACATCTTAGAATAAAATACTTTGCGATGCAAATGCAAATGTTTTATTACAGGTACATAAATGTCTGTTGCTAAACAAAAAAAAAAGATATGGAAAGAGGGAAAGTAAATGAACCCTAATCTGACTCCTCAGCATCATCATCATCACTGACATCCTCAAGCGAGAAGCCGGGCATCCCGGTAAACTCGCCAGTCACACCCTCATCATCAGAGTACTGAACCCCCTCCTGGGGTAGGTACTCAAGGTACTCGGAAGGGTCGAAACCGACAAAAGGGTCGAAATAGGCATGCTCTGACGAACCCTCACCCTGTGCATCCGGCGAAGGAAAGAACTGATGAAGGGTCTGCGACCTCTGAGCTCCCGAGGACGTCCCGGCATCCTTGCTATGCCGTCCCCATGAAGGTCCCTCATGTTGTGGCTCCGGCTCGGCTCTCGGTGGAGGACATCCACAGAATGCCTTGAAGGCATCGGCTCGTACGCCGGCACACGCCGAGAAGACCGGCAAGACATCTTCGACGCCATCTTCTTCGCGAAGGACCTCATCGACACATAACGGCGGGTCAGCATGTCATAGGCTCTCCCCGGGACCTGCACAAGCAAGCAGCTAAAGAAACGCTCAGTAATACAGTCATACTCAACAAAAAGAGAAAAATACAGAAAAGATGCCAAGATGGAAAAGAGTAAGCACACTCACCGGCATGTCAGGATCCACTCGGTAGGCAGCAGGAGCCTGCTCAGGGACGGGTACAGACACCCTCCTCCTCGAGGAATCCCCGCGGACATATGTGAAATCCGGCCCAGGCACCGGAACCTCTGGGGGACCTGGCGGACCAGCCTCCCTCTCCCTCGCCAACACCTGTGGCGTCCTCAACTTCCTCCTCACAAAGGTCCCATACTCCTCTCCAAACAAGACAAACTCATCGGCCCTCACGACACCCAAATACCTCTCAAACTCCAGCACGTCCATCTCACGGTAATCCATCATCCCAAAGGGCGGGTCCCTCGGAGCCAAGGGAAGCATACCCGGGCCATGCTGCCAAAAGACCCTCTCGCCTAAGTACATAACATCGCAGGTCAGGCCCCGCAGCATCTTCCGCTGCGCCGTCACCATGGGAGCACCCTCAAACTCATCAGCCTCATACCGAGCCCAGGGGTACAAAGCAAACCCCTCCGGGCTATCTCTCCCCAGATGCTCCTGCACATCCCCGTAGGCGATGGTGAGCTTCCCCCTGCTGGTCCTCCTCCTCCTCCTCGCCGGGCGGGCCCAGCCTAACATAGTAGGATAGGCCGCTATGGCCCCAGGATCTCTATCCCACGGAAAACACTGGAAGATCTCGTAGAACCACACCTGCGACAAAAGAAGAAAAGGCTCAGTGCAAAAGAAAACGGAGAAAATGACAGGTTGCTAATCAAAAACAGCAATAAACTCATACCTCCAAAGCAAAATCAAAACAAGCCAAGGAACTGGCCACACCTCTGCTGAACCGGTACAAGGAGAAATAAAGCTCGGCCAGGCCCGCCTCGCCCCAAGCTATATCACAGACCCTCTCCAAATCAATCAAGCTCTCCAGCTGTGATGATGCCACCGCGATTTTTCTCTTTTGAAAATCAACAAAACGGAGTCGCCACGCCATTTTTATTTTAAGGGACAAAACTTTGAAAAATGCCCAAAATGAGAGATTTGAGTTCGGAGGTCACGTTACACTCCGTAAAGAACGTTAGGGTTCACCCGGAATGCCTCGTAAAATGAGTCTTCCAAGCTTAAAACCATTTGTGTGTGTGTGTATGTATGTGTGTGTGTGTGTTTTGGTTAAAATAAATGTAAACTGGGAAAACTAAAAATTGGGAACTCTTTGTAAGACATTAAAAAAGTCCCATGATTTTTTGTATGATTTTAGGGCTTAGTTTTGGTACTCAAAAGACTCCTTGAAGTTGAAAGTCAATTCTGCCAGAATGAAAAAGACAGTGGGCACTTGATTTTAAAATGGATTTAAGGGTTTTAAAACTTCAGAATCTGAGGAAAGTCAGAGAATGAAAGTTGTTCAAAACATCTTAAATAAGGTTAGTACAGAATATTTTGATGATTGGAGATGATTTGATGGACCAAAATCTTCTGGAAATCACAGATGTGAAATCTGGATTTCACAGAGACTGCTAAACTGACTTTTGGAAAATAATTTGAAAAAGGGAGTTATACTCACGAAAAAAATAAAGTAAAAATATTTCTGGAATCCTATGGATGTTGGCTACAAAAAGTATTTTGTAGTCAACACCAAATTCCAAGTTTTTATTTGTCCAAAAAATTAGACAATGGACAGAGGTCTTAGAGAAAGGCTACTGGACAGCAACATTCTCAAGAAGGAAAATGTGATTTTAAAAGGGGTTTTGCATCCATGCTTGTCCCCATTTCCTTAGGCTTTGATTAGTGATCACTAAACATTTTAGTGGTGATCTACTATATCAAGCCATCCTTAGGATACATTAGGACTTGAAGCATTTCATTTACTTGGGAAGGGGAGATTTAACCTTGAAATAAAGATTTATGTTGTGAAAATAGATTTTAGGAAAACACTTTCAAGTAAATAAGAAATAATTTGTGTAAGATAAAAGACAACAATTTAGAAGGAATGTTGATCCTTATAGAAGATCATCCATGGAGATAAACTTCCATGGAGATCCTCTTGGATCTAGGGCAAGGGATGGACAACAAACAAGTTACATCTTTGAAATGTGAGATGCATGTATGGATGAGGGAGGTTTAAGGTAAGGATAAGGAGGGTTTACCAATGGTGGTTTAACCCTATCTTCTTGTGTTTGTGTTTGTGTTTGAATGGATTCAAGGCTTGAATGTGTTTAGTGCTTCTTAATAGAGTTGGTCAAAGAGAAAACAAGTAGATAACACTTAAGTCCTCTATGTTTTCTCTTTAATCCTCCTCTTTAGTGTTGATTTAAGCTTGAGCTTGTGTATGTTTAAGAGTGATTTGAGAGTGTTTGGAGTGGGATTGGGAAAGACTCAAGAGAAAATGGTGGCAATCTAAGGATTCCACTATTTTCTCTCTATTTTTCACCAGAGAATAGCTTCTGTGAGCGAATTGTGTTGTGTAAACTAAGAGAGAAGGGTTCAATTTATAGGCCACTGAAAATGTCAAAAGGATCCGCGTGGACGACTCTGAAGGCGTGTACTGTTCATTAAATGCTGCTCCAGGCTTTGGACAAGAGGAATATATTTTCAAAAATTCAACCAGCTGTTGTTCCAGCAGCTTCCAGTTTCGGAAATTCAACATTTGTGAGATTCCTTTACTTGTTTAACTCCAAATAGCAATCCCCAATTCACCCTTGCTTTGTTATAAAAGTTAGAAATGTTAGGGATGTTAGGGCTTTTGTTAGTTTTCTAACGAAAATACTAACGACTCAAATTGGAGCACTTACAGTAGCCCCTCGGCGACGGCGCTTTCGAAAGAAGCGGGGTCGTCGATAAGAGTAAGGCTCCATATTTGACAAAAGGGGTGACCAAAGTGTTCGAGTGGATGGACCTGGTGATAGGCTACCTACGTATCCCGAATGGGAATCAAGCCGGCCGTAGTTTGGGTCTTTTGACTATCTTCAGACGTTGACCCTGGAGTGACTGTTTTAGGATGTCAACCTGATAAGCGAGTTCTGCAGTTGGTTTCTGAAAGAAACTCTGCTGGGGATAGGAATGACCATTTTGGTCTGATGGCTAGAGTTGTATATTCGCACTGTTGGGGAAAGGAATGACCATTTTGGTCTGGTGGCTAGAGTTGTATATTCGCACTGCTGGGGAAAGGAATGACCATTTTGGTCTGGTGGCTGAACCTAATGATAGGCTACCTACGTATCCTTAAGAGGAATCAAGCCAGTCGTAGTTCGAGTCTTTCGACTATCTTCAGATCGTTGACCCTAGAAGGACTATTTTAGGGAAGTCGCCCTAAGATTTGACTATTTTCGGGAAGTCGCCCTATGATTTGACTATTTTTGGGAAGTCGCCCTATGATTTGACTATTTTTGGGAAGTCGCCCTATGATTTGACTATTTTTTGGAAGTCGTCCTAAGATTTGACTATTTTTGGGAAGTCGCCCTAAGATTTGACTATTTTTGGGAAGTCGCCCTATTTTTGGGAAGTCGCCCTAAGATTTGACTATTTTTGGGAAGTCGCCCTAAGATTTGACTATTTTTGGGAATTCGCCCTATTTTTGGGAAGTCGTCCTAAGATTTGACTATTTTTGGGAAGTCGCCCTAAGATTTGACTATTTTTGGGAAGTCGCCCTATGATTTGACTTTTTTTGGGAAGTCGCCCTATGACTTGACTATTTTTGGGAAGTCGCCCTAAGATTTGACTATTTTTGGGAAGTCGCCCTAAGATTTGACTATTTTCGGGAAGTCGCCCTATGATTTGACTATTTTTGGGAAGTCGCCCTATGATTTGACTATTTTTGGGAAGTCGCCCTATGATTTGACTATTTTTGGGAAGTCGCCCTATGATTTGACTATTTTTGGAAAGTCGCCCTAAGATTTGACTATTTTTGGGAAGTCGCCCTATGATTTGACTATTTTTGGGAAGTCGCCCTATGACTTGACTATTTTTGGGAGGTCGCCCTATGATTTAACTATTTTTGATTTAACTATTTTCGGGAAGTCGCACTAAGATTTGGCTATTTTCGGGAAGTCGCCCTAAGATTTGACTATTTTCGGGAAGTCGCCCTATGATTTGACTATTTTTGGGAAGTCGCCCTATGATTTGACTATTTTTGGGAAGTCGCCCTAAGATTTGACTATTTTTGGGAGGTCGCCCTAAGATTTGACTATTTTTGGGAGGTTGCCCTAAGATTTGAATATTTTTGGGAAGTCGCCCTATGATTTGACTATTTTTGGGAAGTCGCCCTAAGATTTGACTATTTTTGGGAAGTCGCCCTGGTAATGAGTTCGGTTTGTCAAATTAGGGGATGATGGTGATTTATCGCTTTCCTGGTGTTGTGTGTCGAAATCGAAGTGATAGCATTTTAGGTGCCCCAAATCTTAATGATGGCGTTTTTGGTGCCTCGAACCTTAATGATGGCATTTTAGGTGCTTCAAACCTTGATGATGGCGTCTTAGGTGCCTCGAACCTTGATGGTGGCGTCTTAGGTGCCTCGAACCTTGATGGTGGCGTCTTAGGTGCCTCGAACCTTGACAAATGGGGATCTGGAGGTATCAACTTGTTTTGAAACGATTTCCTTCGATGGTTCGTATCCTTTCGTTGGGGACGGACTCTGAGGGAATAGACAGTTTTTTGGTGGACTTCATTTGAAGGGATCGGTCTTACGTTTGCTGCCGGGATTCCGTTAACTTTCATCGGGGATGAACCTAAGTTGAGGTTCAGTTCGGAAGTATGAACCTAAATGAGGACTCAATTTAGGAGTATGAACCTAAGTTGAGATTTAGTTCTTGAGGGAGACTATTTGAGGGTTTTCTCGCTGGGGAAGATTCGAGCTTACGATGATTACCGGGGAAAAGGGTGACCGTGTTGATCAAGCGGCTGGACCTATGGTAGGCTACCTATGTATCCTGAGTGGGAATCAAGCCTGGACGTAGTTCGAAATCCACTGGACAGTTAGGAACAGGTCTGGGATCCTGGGCCTTTTGATAATTTAGAGGCTGTCACCTTAAGGAACTAAAGCTTACGTCGCTATTTGCGGAGATAGAGATAGCTAAAGCTATGGGTAATCATACAACATTTATGAATGTATGCATATTTTTGAGATATGTTGAGGGACTAACGTACCTTTGTTGTGCTTACCTGCAGGAGAGCAAGTCGCGGGGATGTGTGGTAGTTGATAGTGTTGAGAGTCTTGATGTATCTGATCGAGATGTTGAAACACTTAAGGGGCGTGAGGTACCTCTGACCGATTGGCATTTGAAAACTTGGCGTCCCTGACCTACTTGCCTTTGAGAACTTGGTGTCTCTGATCGAATTGCATTTGAGAACTTGGCATCTCTGACCGAATTGTATTTGAGAACTTGGCATCCCTGATCGATTTGCATTTTGAGAACTTGGCGTCCCTGACCGAATTGCAGACACTGGAGGCGATCTTCATATGTTTGTGGATGTTGGGGGTTGTCTTTACTAAGTTGCAGACGCCAGAGCTTGTCTTTGCCAAGCTATAGACATGGGGACTATCTTTGCCGAACTGTAGATGCTGGAGGCTGTCTTCATCCATTTGTGGACATTGGAGGTCGTCTTTGCCGGACTGGAGATGTCGGGAGATGTCTTCACGGACTTGATGCACTGTAGATCTGGATCCAAGGTGGTGTTGACCTAATGTGTCTGAGGTCAAAATGGTGCAGGATTGAGGTGTCTGAATCAGGCTGATGTCGACTTTAGGTGTCCGAGCACAAGCTGACGTGGGCTTGAGGGGGTTTGAACCAAGAGGGTGTTGACTTGAGGTATCAGTAATTTGGGTAGTTCCGTTGAAGTCATTGGAATTACGCTTCGGTGGAGACCATCCTTGCTGTGGAGAGGCTTTGGGTAGCGATGGAAAACTTGGTCTTTCATGCTTGAATTGCACACATGACATTCGTGATGATGGATGCATGCATGGAACTAAAAAAAATGATTCACAATCGCTTAGGTTTTTTTTTATTGATTCATGTTTTGCATGCTACATGAGCCCTGGGGAGATTTTTGTGGGGATGCATGTGGTGAGAGGGTTTGTATGTGTTGTGGACTGTTTGGGACAAGCTTTGAGCTGGTGGGGTGATATCCTTTGGCCGCAGACTGAATTGCATGTCATTGATGAGGTCTTGTTGTAGGTCAGCAGTATCATGCGGACCTCAATTTTGATCTTGGGATGAAGTTGGATTTGGACCCCGGGTCTCGATTGAAATTTCTTTTCAGTCTCGGACATTTGAAGCTGATGCTGACAGGCTCTAGAATCAAAGTATGTTGATATGAATGAACCCTCTTTCGCTTGGGTTAGTTGTGATTTGACATAAATTTGGAGAATGATTTGGCGAAATGCTGATATGAGGAGATTCCCAGTTCTCAACCTTTGATGATGCAGGGAGTTGCCATATACCAAGTTCTAAAGCTGAAACTCCAAGATAGTTGTTGAGGTGACTTGGCCTTTATTCTGAAGATAGGTGTGACTTGATAAAGCCCCATTCCGTGGAAGAGACATGACGAAAGCCACGGAATCTTTCTCTGAATGATTTGATGAAGCCCCAGGTTTGACAAAGCGTCACTACAGAGGTCCAGTTAAAGATTTTACTGTAAAACTGACATACTGATGAAGTACCGAGCCAATCGATCAATGTGAGAGCCCTCAAGGTGAAGTTGTAGCATTACGTCATGAAGTGAGAAACCCATCTTTGATAACAACTATGAAACTAGAATCCTTGAGGCGAAATTGACAACAACTATGCAACTAGAATCCTCCCTTCGAAGGGTGTCTTCCATATGGGAACTGTTAGCCATAGTGGCACTTGGCTTGTTCATGGCTTCAATCATATTCACCCTACGGTTTTTTCCTAGGGAATGGATTGTTGACTGTATTGGGCCCTTGGGGTCCCCTTTTCGATCAGTTCTCACACCGCCCTTTTTCAGGAGCATACTAGTGGGAAGCACAGAGTTTAGTTGTGTCCAAAGGGACATCGGGATCCATGGGCTGATGGTTGTCTGGTCAAACCTTCCTTCACAAGTCCCTGAAAGACGTCGCTCAGAGGCATTCCGAAATCTTCAAGCTTAAGGCTTCGCGGCTTGGGCACATCACCTTTCCTTGGCACGAAAGGAGTGGCATTGTTGCAATGCTGTCCCGAATAGGGCTGGGCAGGAGTCGTGTTGGAGGTGGAAGAAGCCCGGTATCTGTAAGCAGGTGCAACAACTTGCTGCTGATTGTAAGCCTTCTCAAATTTAGCCCCGGAATTGACCATTGCCCGCAGATCCGGATAGGGGAAATTGCTAAGTGAGGCCCTTAAATGCGGCTTCAAGCATGACTGGAAGATGTCTAACTGCTCCTCGTCAGAGGGAGGGATGGCCACTTCACTGAGCTTCAAATTCCACCTTTTATAAAAATCCCCAATATTCTCATCTGGGCGCTGCATCGTCGTCTGCAGGTCAACTCTGTTTGTCTCTCATTCCAAGTTGGCTTTATACTTATCTGTGAAAGTGTTGGTGATCTGTTCCCAAGTAGCCCTGAACTTGGGTTTCAACCGAAAGAACCACTTTAGAAGCCTCTAGTTTTAAGGAGAAGAAGTCAGCCGACTGTCGGTTTGTGCATCCTTTGGCTTTGTAGGTGTCAAGGTGGATCTTGGGACAGGCAGCCCCATCAAACAGTTCGGCATCACGAACTTGTGCGGTAGAGGCATAATGGAATCGGGATCTGCGGGCCGGAGGGCGGCCTTCTTTCGTGTCAGCTAGGTGACCTGCGCTTTCATTTCCTTATGCTGTTCCATGAACCAAAGCCAGATGAGGGTCCGGTGGTGGAACCAGAGTGTTCAAGCCGGTGATCGTGCTGGAGAGAGAGGTTACCATTGGCGGCACGCTGGCGGAAAGTAAGGCAGGGCCTGGGGGCATAGGTGTAAACCTGTCCTTAGCCCAAATTACCCTGGGGAGTGTGAGTAGGAGCCTGGTCAAAGGGATAGAACCCAGCGGCTTGCTGTTGACTTCCAATTGGCAAAGAGGGTGGTGGTAGACTTGAGGTGGCCGGGTAGCTCGAGTTTCCAGGAAACATAAATACGGGATGTGACCCTTGGTTGTTGAACTGCATGCATGCCTGGCTGGGGTGATGGTGTATAACCGGGAGGATACTGCGGTCCGGTGATTCTGATGAAACAGGGATTAGGGGCTTGGTGGCCCATTGATCCCTGAGTGAGAAATGGGTTTGTGGAAGCTGTGTTAGGAGCAGCTGAACTAGCATCATTCTGTTGTCCCGAACCAAACTGTGGTGGCATCCCAAACTGTTGCTGTGGCACTCTAAACTGATGTTGTGAAGGTCCGGCTTGATCGTTTCCGAACTGATACGGGATCCCAACTTGCTGTGGCATTCCAAGGTACCCCCAACCATGAGAAGACATTCCGTACTGATTTTTTCCCCACTGATGAACTGCGAACTTATTCGTCCCTGTGAATGTGTGCCCAAATTTTTTGTTTATTGGAATTCACGCGAGTTTGAAGACATCCGAGTTATTTGAAAAACGGAGTCGCCACGCCATTTTGATTACCTCAAAACTTTGAAAAAAAGGTTTTATGGGTTCGGAGGTTAAGTTACCCCTTGGGAAGAACGTTTGGCGTTCACCCAAAGTGCCTTGCCGGAGCAAGTCTCCCGAGATTTCATTAATCGTGTTTGCTTGCGTGCTTTCTTTGTGTGCATGTGTTTGAAAATAAAAGGGGGAATGTCCCAAGTTATCTTCCGGACGTACAAACCATTTGTTGGTTGTCGCTCGGGATTCCTTGGAATTTATGTATTTGGGATTATGATCCCGTCCTCATCTTATGACTTGTGATCATCGCATTTTAACCTCGGGACCCCCGGGACTTGCGTGATCGAGAGAATGACTCTCTTTTGGTCAAAGATGAGGTTCCTTAGGAAGGAATGTCCTTAGCCCATCAATCCTACGCTTTAAGACGGTCGAGCTCGTATAGAGGCTTCATACTCATTCTTAAGCGATAATCGGAGATATAGGGTTCAAGGTGTCCCTTTCTAAAGAGATATGGAACCTTTAATGGAAGGAATGATGCAAAGATGAGAACTTTTACACCGGTCCATTCCAAGGTTGGGGAAAAGGGGAAATGCATGTAAAAATGATATTTTAGCAAAAAGATGGCATTTTTGGTTTGAAAATGATGCATTTGATTGCAAATGGATGTTTTTTATGTAAAGAAATGATCTTTGTGCAAAGAGTGCATCTTTAATGTGAAAAGGGATTAAAAATGGAAAAGGAATGATTTTAATGCATGAAAAATGGGATTTAGGTGTAAAGGATGCACCTTTATGTATGAGAATGATATTTTAATGAAAAGATGACATAGTATGTACATAGATACTATCTAAATTGCAGATAGACATCAGGTTATAGCTTAAAGGGGTTTAACATCAGATTACAGCTTGAAACTGTGAAGCTTCTGCAAACTGGCTACTTATGTCGCGTGACATAGGCTGCCTATGTCGCGTGACATAACTAGCCATTTTGCAGAGGCTTTACAACTGAGATTTGCAGAGGTAACAAGGCACCAAAATGGTCAAGTTACTTCACAAACAAATCTCAGGGAGCATGTTTAACAATAATGAACACTTCAAGAGGGTGTGGATATGAGGGATCCACACTCATCTTGAGTGTTCATGCAAAACTAAGTCAAAACGGAGATTTGATATGAAATGTAATGAAATGAAATGGGGATCTGGGTAATATGAAGCTAAAGCATGCAACTTTAATCAGAATACTACATTATCAATGCATGTAACACATAGATTTCATATTCAAAGGAAGATAGAGAGTGGAAAAGGGGTAGAAACTCGTTACCCTTGAAGATCCACAACTCCTATATCAAGTTAGATATAGGAACCTTCTAGCGTCCTCCTCCGGAGACTGAGTTCAGGCCTTGGATCCTTGGGAACTCCTTGATTTCTTGATGTATGTGGGAAGTGTGTGTGTGGGAAGTGTGTGTGGGATGGATTTGGGAGGATTGAGGTGATTTGGGGGGTATGTGAGGAGAGAGGAGGCTTCTGGAGCGTATTCCCTATAGAGGGGGACTGAGGGGTGGAGGAGGTGTGTGTAAAATGAGAGGTGAAGGCCTCTATTTATAGGCAGCCTGCATGGGCTTGTTATGTCGCACGACATAACAAGCCATAACTGCTTTCCTTCTAGAAACATGCAAGGTGGCATGGTTCTAGAACTTTTCTTGGCTGGTTATGTCGCACGACATAAGTAGCCACTTCTGGATTCTTCTAGAAACATGCAAGGTGGCAGGTTTCTAGAAGGTTTCTCTGGCTGATTATGTCGCACGACATAAGTAGCCAGATCTGGCTTCTTCTAGAAACGTGCAAGGTGGCAGCCTTCTAGAAGGGTTTTGGGATTTAAGAAAAACGTGTTTCTTAATCACCAAGCATTCCCTTCAGCCCTTAAAAGGCTTGGAGCAGTTCCGGAATTGTTCCGGAACTTTAGGAAAATCTGGGGAATTACCGGAAAAATTACCGAAATTGCCGGGAAAATTAACCGAAAGGCATGAGCCAGATTTGGGTACTTACAGAAGCCCCTCGGCAACGTCACTTGCAGGGCGAGTGGGGTTGTCGATAGAAAAGGATCCAATCTGGCGAATGTCGAGATGGATTGGGTGACCAAGGTGGTCGAGTGGCTGGACCTTTCATGAAAGGCTACCTACGTATCCCGGAGGAATCAAGCCAGGCCGTAGTTCAAGCATCACTAGATAGTTAGGAACGATGTCTAGGATCCTTGGGATTTTGACAATTCGAGGTGTCACCGATTGACAATTCCGGAGGATGTCACCTAATTTTGACAATTACCGGAGGTCACACCTAAAGAAGCTAGAGCTTATGGCGCTATCTCTTTATGACGGAGATAGAGGTAACTTAAGTTGGGAAACTTGAGCGTACGTCACTATTCGCGAATAGTGGTAGCACAAGTTGGAATGACTTAGGCATGCGTCACTATTCGCGGATAGTGATAGCACAATTTGAAATGACTTGGGCATTCGTCACTATTCGCAGATAGTGGTAGCACAAGTTGAAATGACTTGGGCATTCGTCACTATTCGCGGATAGTGGTAGCACAAGTTGAAATGATTTAGGCATGCGTCACTATTCGCGGATAGTGATAGCACAATTTGAAATGACTTGGGCATTCGTCACTATTCGCGGATAGTGGTAGCACAAGTTGAAATAACTTGGGCATTCGTCACTATTCGCGGATAGTGGTAGCACAAGTTGGAATAACTTGGGCATGCGTCACTATTCGCGGATAGTGATAGCACAATTTGAAATAACTTGGGCATTCGTCACTATTCGCGGATAGTGGTAGCACAATTTGAAATAACTTGGGCATTCGTCACTATTCGCGGATAGTGGTAGCACAAGTTGGAATAACTTGGGCATTCGTCACTATTCGCGGATAGTGGTAGCACAAGTTGGAATGACTTAGGCATGCGTCACTATTCGCGGATAGTGATAGCACAATTTGAAATAACTTGGGCATTCGTCACTATTCGCGGATAGTGGTAGCACAAGTTGAAATAACTTGGGCATTCGTCACTATTCGCGGATAGTGGTAGCACAAGTTGAAATAACTTGGGCATTCGTCACTATTCGCGGATAGTGGTAGCACAAGTTGAAATAACTTGGGCATTCGTCACTATTCGCGGATAGTGGTAGCACAATTTGAAATGACTTGGGCATGCGTCACTATTCGCGGATAGTGGTAGCACAATTTGAAATGACTTGGGCATACACCACTATTCGCGGATAGTGGTAGCACAAGTTTAGAGTTTTGACAATTCGGAGGCTGTCACCTAACGTTATCCCGTTATAACGGAATAACGGAGATTGCGAAAAAGGTTGGATTTTGTAGAGAAGTTGAAAGGAATCAATAGTTTTTGTAAAGGAAGGTGGGACGCACCCGAATAATTTTTTGTAAAGAAAACTGGGATGTACCCTGATTATTTGAAAAATAAAATTGAAAATGCCAAGGGCAAATAAACTGAATCACAGAGGTAAATTTGTAAAATAAGCCTCGGGGGGCACTGGAGGGAAAATTTGAATGAAAATGCCAGTGGCACAAAGGATAAAACAGGCCTACGGGGAACAAAATTTGTAAAATGGAGCCTTTAGGGGCAAAATTGTAAAAACAAGCCACAGAGGCTTATTATGTCGCACGACATAATAGGCCAGGTGAACAGTTTCTTTAAAAATTCGCACAGTCGTCATTTGAAAATCAATTGAACTTGAAATTGAGGGGGAGGCGACAGTGAGAGAAAAGAGAGCGACATCAGAGAGGGAGATTCGAAAGAAATCGAGAGAAATCCAACACTTCTTAGTCCGATTCAATTGAAGAATGCCTCCTAGGCTCTATCCGACCAAGAGGGCTTCTCAACATGCCAACCTAGCTACTCGAAGAAAGGGGGTGCAAAGGAATCAACGGCCGTTTCTTCCGGAAGCACCAAGGGGAGATTTCTACCCACAGCTCGATGAGCATACTTCGGATGTCACGAAGAAGGAAGAGGTAAGAAACCTAGGGTTTCTTGAAAAATTTTCAATTTGTGCGAAATTGATTTGAACTGAGTTTTTCTTCAGACTGCATTTGAACTTCATATGGATTGGCCTGTGAACATGAATGAATCTAGGAAATGTAATGCGTAAATGCATGCCATACATTGATCCATTTTGTCCTACTTTTGCTTGAGATGATTTCAAGAAATAGCACGAAATATTAATATTTGTGCCATGTTTTCTTGCAGGGATTGCGCACCCGTGGCTCCCCTGAGGTGATTGGCAGGCTATGGGATAGCTTGCCGGGTAGCCAGGAGCAGGTGGACTCGCCTAAGGGCCTGATTTACGCTGCTGGGCTAGGGCAATTTTTTGAGATGGCGAAGGCCATCGGGGGCACTCAGAGGAGTGTGGATCTAGTGAGGGCATTCAGAGAGTTCTGGTGGGAGACCACTCACTCATTTCACTTCTCTTGGGGTGAGACGACAGTCACTCCGCTGGACTTTGCGGTCATCACAGGACTGCCTTTTACGGATGAGCCGCTCTACATAGAGGAGCCTGTACAGGGAGTTGAGCCCCAGCCTATTGCTGATGATGATTTTATGGGCTTACTTGGTTTCGTTCCCCGGATCAAGAAGGGGAATGGATATGAGTTGGGGGTGCTACATGGCCTGATTGAGGGGCAGAGCAGGGACTACACTGTGGTAGATGATCCCGTTGAGAG
Organism: Adenophora triphylla var. japonica; assembly: GCA_022495995.1. NCBI lineage: Eukaryota > Viridiplantae > Streptophyta > Magnoliopsida > Asterales > Campanulaceae > Adenophora > Adenophora triphylla. Next base: position 355,410 of record JAFEMH010001569.1, read on the forward strand.
CCGGCTAAGAGCCGAGAGATTAGCTAGAGCTTTTGTATGGGTGGGCTTTTCCGACATGCTGTTCATCAACAGTGCATCCACTGCTTTGATTTCACTGTTGGAGCTGTTGAGGGCATGGGATACTGTGGGGAATTTTTCCTGGGGAGAGGCAGGCTTAGCTGAGATGTATTTGGCCCTAGATGACGTCAGTCGAGGGAAGGCGAAGTACTTCACCTGCTTTCATCTGGCTTTCGAGGTATTCTCTCACCTTGATCTCTTTTCCTTAGCGCATTTCATTATATCCCTTGTTTTCCCTGTTTTGACTTCTTCTTCTCCTTTTCAGGCTTGGGCATACGAGTATTTTGGCTGTTATGAGTGGCAGATCAAGGATGAGTTTCCTGCCACCACTTTTCCTGCTCTTCGTCGGTGGACGAAGGATGCCAGGAAACAGACCAGGACGCCGGAGGGCTCGAGGTGCAGGATTACTGCTTCTTATCATGATACGTTGACATGCCTGAGAGGGGTTCCACAGAGGATGAGCTTGTTCCCCTGGACTGGTCGTTATGCCGCTCTGGATTTAGATCACGCTGCGCACTTCACAGAGTGTCGCAAGCTACTGGTGGGCTTGTCCGGAGACGCCTTGTACTTGGGAGAGAGGGTGTATAGACAGCATGGGCCGAATAAGCACGCTCGGATCCCTGATGATCCCCCAGCTAGGATGTGGCTGCCTCGCCAGTTGGCGAATGTAGATGCTTTGATCGTAGGCATGGCGGCACATCTTTACACACGGGAGGGGGACTATACTATGTACGTGGCCATGCATCTTCAGTCTCCACAGACCAGGGTTGGTTATGGTGCTCATAGCGCAGGGCCTTCGACTGGCTACGTAGCTAGACCTCCTTTGCCCCCGACTTTCATTGATTATCAGGGTGGCGGTCGCATGAGGCGAGCTCACATTGATATGTCCCAGACTCATCCTCATCTGGTGCTCCCGCGAGGTTCTAGATCTGTAAGTACTGTTCCTTACGCCTCTTTGGATTGCTTGCATCTCTTTTTTGTTATCAAGAACTGCATTCTGACGCTTTTTATGTCTGCTTGTAACAGGTTTCTGCTCAGGCTTACAGACATTTGACCAGGGCATATACCGGCGCTGTGGGCATGATTGGCAAGCTCCAGAAAGGCATGAGTTTCTGGAAGAATCAGTGCCGGTCACAGGGTTCGATTGATATCTCTCCACCTGGCCAACCGAGAAGGAAGAAGAGCCGCTCTGATGACGTGGGCACCAGCGGGAGCACTAGAGGACCGACGCCTCGGACAAAGACTGCAAATGTGCCTCTTTACAGACCCATTGAGATTGACGATGATGATGAGGATGAGGATGGTGGAGCTGAGACGGCTACAGACTACGAGCTTGACTCTACTGTTATCACCGAGCTCGACGACTACTATCGCACGGGGACCATAGCCTACGAGGCACCTTCGGACGACCCTGATGATGAGCCAGAGGAGGCTGAGGATGACGACGAGGATGGAGATGAGGGAGAGGATGATGAAGAGGGTGATGGAGAGGATTCAGAGTAGCCCCCTTTCCCCTTAGACATTTATGACTTTTTGGCTATTGTACCCCCTTTGGGGAAAACACATGTTATTATTTTTTTTATGCACAACTTTTGGACTTGATCTACTTTGTATGTACAAATGGTTTGAATGGATGACTTGGATGAATTTTTAGCTTGTAAATGAATGCATGAGTGTATACGGGGTAAATGAACCATTCCCTATGCATTTGAGAGGTGAATGGATGGTATTTTGCAGCATCGACAAGTCGGGAGTGCCCTGGGAAAGCAGAAGGTCGATGTCTCTGATGTCTGATGTGGCTAGTTATGTCGCACGACATAAGTAGCCAACTGGCCAGTTTTGTCGCGTGACATAAGTAGCCAAGGCGCATTTCTCTTACCTTTTGGCCTTGGACTGGAATTGCTGACACAGGTTGGAATTGGGTGACCAAATAGGTCACAAACCTGGTCTCCTTAGGACAATGGCAAAGAGATATTGGTCCCTTAAGGATAGAAATGGGGTGACCTAGGAGGTCAAGCAACCAATCCTTCATAGGAATGTTCGAAATCAAGAGGGGTGACCCATATGGTCAGGAAATTGGACTCTCATGAAAGGCTTACGCACCATTGGAGAGTGGAGAAAGAAAAAGGTGACCAATGTGGTCGGATGGCTGAACCTTTATGAAAGGCTACCTACGTATCCCGGAGGAATCAAGCCTTGATCGTAGTTCAAACTTTACCTAGACAGTTAGGAATGATGTCTAGGATTTTCAACGTTTTGACAATTAGGAAACTGTCGCCTAGAGTTATCTCGAAGGCACTTTTGGGAGAAAATGTTATCATTAGCAATTGGCACGTTACTTGAGCCTAGGGATGATTTTTCTCTTGGAAACATGGTAGGGACTGGGTCTGGATGTACATATGGAATGTATTTGGGAATTGTTTGAGACGGGTTTCAAACAGGTGGGGTTGTATCCCTTGGGTGCGGACTGAACTGTTGCTGTTGTCAACGTGGACGAGAATTCCTTCTTGGGCTGAGACTGGGTTTGAACCTCGGGTCTCTGTGACTATTCTTTTCTCACACTCTAGCATTTGAAGTTGATGCTAACAGATGTCGAAGTGACCAATCCTCTCTTCTAGGGATGGATGCAACTTATCGAAGCCCCGGTCTAAGGAAATACTCTCTGCAAAAGCCCCATATCTTGTTGAAGTAAGGAAAGATTCTTTCATTGGCAAAACCTTGGTTGAATGAGCTGAGCAAGCGAAGTGACTTGGCGAAGCCCCAGTCTGGTGACCTAACAAAAATCCCAATCTGATTGGTATTGCGAACGTGATTCTGAAATTGATCTGACCAAGACTGAATCCATCTAGGGACCTAGTGAAGAACCCGATGCGAACCCCGAAAATGGCTAAAGAAGCCCCAGTTTAAAGGAATGCTTTGACAGAGTTTTTCGAGGCAGCCCTAATGCGAATTGTAGCAGAAGAGGGAAAACCTATCCTTTTCCTTCCCTTTTTTTTTTTATTTTCTTTTTTTTTTTAGTCACTCAGTCAACCTTAAGAAGATGTGGACGAAGAGAAGAACTTTTAGGAAGATATATACATGCAGGGGCATATTTTTTCGAAAAGTGGGAATAGATCCCGATTTTTGTGTTATTTCGACGGCCTTATTCAATGTAGGCACAAAACTCGCTTTGGGTTTGACTCTTTTGAGAGAGTATAAGCGTAGAAAGGTTGGTAAAAGTGTATGGAAGCCCCTGCTGACAGAAAATCAGTGTTTAGCGCTATCTTTCCTAAGATGTAGAAAAGGAAGACTTGTCAAGACATCTGAAAACTTGTTTTATTTACAATGATCACAAGATTGCTTAAAACCCTTTATTAATGTTCGGGTTATTCAACCACTAATCTCGATATGAACAAACATTCTTATTAATCATGAGGAGAAAGTCAACCAATGTCGCGGATCAAGGTTGGCTGGGTGTGAAAGAAAGGTTTGTGTACAGGGAGGTCATTGATGAGACCGGGTTTTCTGGGATTTGACTGTGTCCATGGGAGAAGTCATTTGATGAGACCGGGTTTTCGGTAACTTGGATATGCTTATGACCGGACCATTGCTGGTTGCCTACGTTCCCCTCATTGTGAGGAGCTCAGGTCGCCGTAGTTCGGCCTTGGCCGGACTGTTTTGGGAAATGGGATTTGTGGTTCCTTTAGTGAAAAGGCTAGGATGAGAAGACTGGATGATGAGGCATGGGCCTCGGGATGATTCCTTGACCAAGTCATTCTTGGACGGCTGCTTCAATTGCTTTCTGATTATCGTCTTTCATTGGGGGAGAAAGGACTTGCATATGCCTAAAGGCTCATGAAATGCTTCTGCTTTTGCTTCGACCGCCCCATTGTTATCGACAACTTTCATTCTTTGAGCTTTGATTTTGCCTGTCCGTCAAGCTTTTGATGGGCGGTGCTGGGTCCTTGGCCTCATTTCCTTTTTTTTTATTTTTTATTTTTATGTGCAACCCTGTTTTTTGCCTAGACCGCCCTTTTTTGGGATTTTCAGCCTAGCTGGGCATTACTCTTTTTGCACCACATTTTTTCTTTCTTTTTTTTCTTTTATGTGCAACCCCGTTTTTTGCCTAGGCTGCCCTTTTTTGGGATTTTCAGCCCTAGCCGGGCATTACTCTTTTTGCACCACATTTTTCTTTTTTTTTTCTTTTTTTTTTTTTTTTGAAGCACCTGAGGGCCAAGGCGAGCCCCTGCTTGAACTTTCTTGATACCCTTGAAGTCTAAGCCAAGCCCCTAGGTTGTTGTCGACACGGGGTCAATCTTTCGAAGCTGAGTGGCCTTTTTTGTCGTTCCTTGATGTTGTCGCCGTCGTTGACTTGGTCAAGATGAAGGTGGACATGGTTTGGGAAAGTGTATGGCTTTGATGAAGGCCTTTTGTGGGGTAAGGAAAGTGTATGGCTTGATGGCATTAGTTGACTTTCTCACACCGATTAATCGAACGTTAATTATTTCGAGAGATTGTTCGTTGAGCAATGCAAGTGATCATATAAAATAAAACCATTTCATTAAATGTAATGTAGGTGTGCAAATAATGTCTTAAGTCTAGCAAGAAAAGAAGAAGACTCTTTTATAGAAAATTGAAGATTCAATACAATGTCCGTAGAGGACTTAATTGAAAGGAAAAAATACTAGGACATACGAAGGTTGACTGAGAGACTATTTTCTTTTTCTTCCTTTTTTTTTAAGGATAGGTAAACCCTAGTCTAGTTACTCTTCGCGGGTTGGACTGCCGGGAGCTTGAGCTTTCCTTCGTAAATCGGCCCACTGAATTTCTTTCTTGACTCCACACACTTGTCTGTCACATGACCATAATGCTTGTGGTACTCACGGAACTTGGCCCCTGTCAACTCTACTTGGGTTTCTTGGCTTATGATTCTCGAGAGGTGTGAGAAGGCTTCGTTTCACCAAATCGTTGAAAACTTTGCTCATGGGCATCCCAAAATCATCAGCCGACGTTTCGACCTTGCACTTCTTGAATTGACCTCTTGTCATAACTTTCTGTCTTTGGCCCATGGAGGTTCTCAAGCTTCCCATCTTCTATCAACTTTTGGATCTCATGCCTCAAAGCGGTGCAATTGTCAGTGTTGTGCCCATGGTATTGATGGAAGCGACAGTGTTTGGTCTCGTCCATTACGATACCGGGGTTCCTGGGCTTCCAATTCTCCGGTGGCTTTATCGGTTTTCTTTCACTAGCTCTTCCAGAATCTTGCTTAAAGGCATCTCTGTATTGTTAAAGTGAAAGGAGCGAGGTTTTCGGGGGACCTTGTTATTCTCAAGACTCAGATTCCCATTGTCCAATTGGTTCCACTGTTGGATTTGGCTGAAGGAAGCTGTGACATTCTTTCCTTTGTGAGGTACTGGTGCTGAGCCAGATACGGTTGCTGCTTGGTATTGGGTTATGCTCGGTGGAGTCATTTCTTTGCCTGGTCCGACATCTTGGGTCAAGGGAGTATTGATACTCATCATGAGGTCAAGCTTCTCTTGCATCTGTTTCACTTGCTCTATCAACATTGCCACATAGGGGTCAACGGGGACTCTTGGGCTGGCAACAGGACTTGTAGTAGCGAACTGACGGCTGAATTCATTAAGTCCGGTAGGTAACAGCTGAAAACTCGGTTCATCTTTTGGTAACTCATGATCACATTCAGGCGGGTATAGGGGCTTCAGAACATAGCCACATATCTCAAACTGATTATGTGAGGTTGGAGCATAAACTGGCAGGTATTGCTGAGACTGAGGGATAAGTGGGGTGAAGTTCAATCCGTTCTGAGGAGCTGAGGGCGATGGGGCCCTGATGAGCTGGGATGTTGGAAAGGACTGAGGAGAAGTGGTCCTTGGCAAGGGATCATATGTGGATGGAGGAAGGTATTGGTTATAGGCTGGGGGAACTGAGATGGCTACTTCTGGAGTCTCATCTTCGACCACTACCAGAGAACCGTTGGACTCAATTGTTACTTGGACTCCATTGCGGTGAAGAGCACCGATAAGCAATGACAGCTGTTCTCCATGAACCTTCTGGGCATTTTCCAAAGCCAGGACTAACTCTTCCTTCCTAATCATCTGATTTCCTACACCCTCACTGTTTTCTGTCAATTCTGCCATTCTGACTGAGCTGATGAACTGTCTGAACCTAAGGTTTTCTGAAAAGCCGCTGACCCAGTATTCTCGTCCACTTCTTTCTCGCTGCGGGAAAGGGATAGGCAAGATTTAGACTCGGGGATAGGTAAGGTTTAGACTCGAAGGTAAGTGTTTAGGCTTAGAGGTAAGTGTTTAGGCTGAAGGCTCAAGTAACACGCACTTATTGCTTAACTTTTGCTCGAAACACATTTTCTCCTAATCCTAATTGATCGGAAAAGATGAGACCTTGAATGGTCAAGATTGAAAATAGAGATCGGACCGAAGGGGGTCACGATTAAGGATTTGACCATGAAAGGTCGAGTCGGGAAATCGGAGATCGGACCGAGGAGGTCTCGATTAGGGATTTGACCATGAAAGGTCGGGATGAGGAAAACGGAGATCGGACCGAAAAGGTCTCGATTAGGGATTTCAGAGATAGGAACATGCAATTATGATTACACTAATTGTTCAAGTTTACTTAAAACAATGTCTTTTATTAATCTCTAATTGGTTGGAAAAGGGGTTCTGCCCTTCTTTTTCACAACTACTCTAGATCCTGGATCAGTGGGTTCCGTCACTACGTCTATAAGCCCCTCGTATTCCACCTGTATTTCGACCTCCCAGGGTGGACAGCCCCGGGCGAGGGTCCTATAGGGCACGCGGATCCCACCGACCGAGAGTAAAGAACGCTCCTATCGGGTCTAGCGGGTCATAGGACCTTTCAACGCACGAGCGATGCGGATTATAGTCAAGGCAATACCGGGAAAGTCTCGTCTCTCTGCCTTGACGGATCTTCGACAGAGTTTCGCTTGAGCGAATGACGGTTTTTTGACTTTCGGTAATGTCCGAGAATATAATAGGCATGGGTCGGGCGGCAAAAGCCGGATGACACAGTGTCACATTGAACTTCGTTGCATACGCAGTGCGTGAGTCGGAATCGAAGTCAATGCCGGTCAAGATCTTGCCAATTTTTCCTTGTCGGAATTTTGGCAGAGCTTCGCTTGAGCGAAAGATCTTTTGATTTTTTGGCAAAGACTTGGTCTCGACTCTTACGCATTCCGTGCGGGTCAAGGTCAATAGTCAATGTCGGAGTCAAGATCCCACCGATTTTTCCTTGTCGGAACTTCGGCAGAATTTCGCTTGAGCGAAAATCTTGGCTTCCGTTATGAGATAAGGCTTGACCTTTACGTGGGTATGCAACTGGGCTATATGACACGGACTAGACCAAAAACCAACCAAAAGTCACGGTTTTTTGAAACGTGTGACACCACCGTGCATTGGTCGACACCGGGCCGCCATGGGGAGGTTGGGATGATTCCGTGCGCGCCCGGGAGCATCGTAAGGCCGTCCGTGACTGCAGCTGGAACCACCCTCGGGTTTGAAGGACGTGCGTGCAAAAGTGTACAGGATATATCAGGTGCGCGTAGTGTGCGGTCTCCTAAAAATGTTCCTTTTTGAGTTAAAACAGAGATTTTCATAAATGTGTTTTAAAGGAATGATTTTCGGGACGGGGAAAATGCAACACGTAAGCACGTAAATTTTCTGGGAGCCCCACGTCATGGAGCTGAATAGCCCCAAGCCGCTAGGACCGCGATTAACCATGATTTTTCCTGGTGGAATTGCCACTGAGGTCGTACGGTCAGAATCCTATGAGGATTAGCCGTACGACCGCATGGATCAATTTTCCAGTTCCACTCCTTTGCAATTTTTCGGGTTGTTTCCCGTTCAAGTATGCACAGATTCCAAGATGCAAATGTTGCAATGCAAGGTAAAAGAAAGCAAGCACGATTAATGAAATCGGCGATGGGAGTCTAACCCGCTCAAAAGGAAAAGCTTTCTTCTATATTTTTTCTTAAAATTATTTTTTTCGAAAAGGGATACCGGTACGTGGGATTGTTAAACCACCTTGTTATCCCAAGCCCCGGGTTAGGAGCGATACAGAAGGGTAAGTGGGGTCCACCTATATACCAAGTATCGATTTTTGTTTTGAAAATAAAGCTTTTCTCCTTTGGGTATTCCCCAATGGAGTCGCCAACCGTGAATGTGTGCCCAAATTTTTTGTTTATTGGAATTCACGCGAGTTTGAAGACATCCGAGTTATTTGAAAACGGAGTCGCCACGCCATTTTGATTACCTCAAAACTTTGAAAAAAGGTTTTATGGGTTCGGAGGTTAAGTTACCCCTTGGGAAGAACGTTTGGCGTTCACCCAAAGTGCCTTGCCGGAGCAAGTCTCCCTAGATTTCATTAATCGTATTTGCTTGCGTGCTTTCTTTGTGTGCATGTGTTTGAAAATAAGGGGAGGGAATGTCCCAAGTTATCTTCCGGACGTACAAACCATTTGTTGGTTGTCGCTCGGGATTCCTTGGAATTTATGTATTTGGGATTATGATCCCGTCCTCATCTTATGACTTGTGATCATCGCATTTTAACCTCGGGACCCTCGGGACTTGCGTGATCGAGAGAATGACTCTCTTTTGGGTCAAAGATGAGGTTCCTTAGGAAGGAATGTCCTTAGCCCATCAATCCTACGCTTTAAGACGGTCGAGCTCGTATAGAGGCTTCATACTCATTCTTAAGCGATAATCGGAGATATAGGGTTCAAGGTGTCCCTTTCTAAAGAGATATGGAACCTTTAATGGAAGGAATGATGCAAAGATGAGAACTTTTACACCGGTCCATTCCAAGGTTGGGGAAAAGGGGGAAATGCATGTAAAAATGATATTTTAGCAAAAAGATGGCATTTTTGGTTTGAAAATGATGCATTTGATTGCAAATGGATGTTTTTTATGTAAAGAAATGATCTTTGTGCAAAGAGTGCATCTTTAATGTGAAAAGGGATTAAAAATGGAAAAGGAATGATTTTAATGCATGAAAAATGGGATTTAGGTGTAAAGGATGCACCTTTATGTATGAGAATGATATTTTAATGAAAAGATGACATAGTATGTGCATAGATACTATCTAAATTGCAGATAGACATCAAGTTATAGCTTAAAGGGGTTTAACATCGACATAGCTTGAAACCGTGAAGCTTCGCAGAACCGGCTACTTATGTCGCGTGACATAGGCCGCCTATGTCGCGTGACATAACTAGCCATTTTGCGAAGGCTTTACAACTGAGATTTGCAGAGGTAACAAGGCACCAAAATGGTCAAGTTACTTCACAAACAAATCTCAGGGAGCATGTTTAACAATAATGAACACTTCAAGAGGGTGTGGATATGAGGGATCCACACTCATCTTGAGTGTTCATGCAAAACTAAGTCAAAACGGAGATTTGATATGAAATGTAATGAAATGAAATGGGGATCTGGGTAATATGAAGCTAAAGCATGCAACTTTAATCAGAATACTACATTATCAATGCATGTAACACATAGATTTCATATTCAAAGGAAGATAGAGAGTGGAAAAGGGTAGAAACTCGTTACCCTTGAAGATCCACAACTCCTATATCAAGTTAGATATAGGAACCTTCTAGCGTCCTCCTCCTGAGACCGAGTTCAGCCTTGGATCCTTGGGAACTCCTTGATTTCTTGATGTATGTGGGAAGTGTGTGTGTGGGAAGTGTGTGTGGGATGGATTTGGGAGGATTGAGGTGATTTGGGGGTATGTGAGGAGAGAGGAGGCTTCGGAGCGTATTCCCTATAGAGGGGACCGAGGGGTGGAGGAGGTGTGTGTAAAATGAGAGGTGAAGGCCTCTATTTATAGGCGCTGCATGGGCTTGTTATGTCGCACGACATAACAAGCCATAATCGTTTCCTTCTAGAAACATGCAAGGTGGCATGGTTCTAGAACTCTCTGGCGGTTATGTCGCACGACATAAGTAGCCACTTCGATTCTTCTAGAAACATGCAAGGTGGCGGTTTCTAGAAGGTTTCTCTGGCTGATTATGTCGCACGACATAAGTAGCCGTATCCGGCTTCTTCTAGAAACGTGCAAGGTGGCGGGCCTTCTGTAAGGTTTTGGGATTTAAGAAAAACGTGTTTCTTAATCACCAAGCATTCCCTTCACCCTTAAAAGGCTTGGAGCAGTTAATTGTTCCGAACTTTAGGAAAATCTGGGAATTACCTAAAAATTACCGAAATTGCCGGAAAATTAACCTAAGGCATGAGCCGATTTGGGTACTTACAGTCCGTCAGCCGCATGGATCCAGTGGTCCGTAGTTGGGAGTCTGGTGACCCAAAGATCGAGGAGATAGTACCATAGGAGGCCGGTGGTGGCATCCTGGAGTAGCCTGGGTGACCAAGAGTGGGATTGGGGGTTTCTTTGTCCCGTTGAGGCGGTCATGAAGGGATCTTGTGAGACTTGTGCGGTGCTTAGGGCCCAGGCTCTGTCTTGAACCGGGTTCTTGTCGAGGCATTCCAAACTACCGGACCGAGAAGTTCAAACCGATCCATAGTTGACCGTCATCCCAAACCCAACCGAGAAATCATACCAAACCGATGTAACCGAGAAGCCCCCGATCGATGCAGACCGAACCAAACCGTCGCGACAGATCGTACATTGAGGCACACCACACTGGCCCAAATCGGACTGAATTCAATTCGTTTCCCCAATCGATTATCCCGGACCGAATTGTGAATGTGCACCAGACTGAGGCCGAAAGGATGGCTGATTCACAGGTTGAGATGCCCGGTGGAGGTTCCATATGAGGAAGGTGGTGGCATCCGGCGGTAGTTTATCTGACCAAGAAAGGGATGGGGATCCTCTTCCTCCTCTACCGTGAAAGTCCCGTCGGTGTTGAGGGAAATCATTAAACTAAAATTCCTAACGCCTTCCAAAATTGATCATCAACACCTCATTCTGATTGGTACAAGGGATTTTAATATTAGTCATGATGAATCCCTGGTTCTGATTAAAATTCTGTCCTCAACCTTGGACATCAAAGGACTGCACTTGACAAGCCCATGGCCAATATGGCGATCAAATCCCCCTTTGCTTGGCGAAGCCTTGGTCTAAAGAGATGTGTTGGCGAAGTCTTGATTTTGAAGAAGTGACTCGATAAAGCCTCAGTCTCATGATTGTGAATCTTGAAGAACCAACGTGGACCTGGCATGACCAGAGAAGCCCCACTCTAAGGAAATGGCTTGACGAAAGTCCCACCTGCAAATTGAGTTGTCATGTAGCAAAAGAGGCAACCCATCCTTCTATATTTACTTTATTATTTTCTTTAGTCAATTAGTCAACCGGAAGAAAATGTAAAAGAAAGACAATTTAGAAATGTATGCCTGCAGGGGCATATTTTCAAAAAGTGGGAACGAATCCCTGATTTGTGTTATTTGATGGCCTCATTTTATAAAGGCAAAAAAGAACTCACTTTGGGTTTGACTCTTTTGAGAGAGCATAAGTGTAGAAAGGTTTGTAAAGGTGTATGGAAGCCCCTGCTGACCGAAAATTAGTGTTTAGCTCTATTTTTCCTATAATGTAGAAAAAGAAGACTTGTCGAGACATTTGAAAACATGTTTTATTCAAAATGATCACAAGATTGCTTAAAACCCTTTATTAATATTCGGGTTATTCAAACCCCTAATCTCGATATGAACAAACATTTTGATTAATCATGAGGAGAAAGTCGACCAATACCAAGGGTAAAGTTGGCGAATTGTGAAGAAAGATTGTGTATAGGAGAGGTCATTGAGGAGACCGAATTTATGGAATTTGAATGTGTTTATGACCGGACCATTTCTGGTTGCCTACGCTCCCCTTAATATAAGGAGCTCAGGTCGCCATAGTTCGGGCTTGAACTGTGTTTGGCTTTGGGAAAGGGTATGAACATTTGTGGTCCATTTGGTGAAAAAGGCTCGGATGGGAAGCTTGGATGATAGGGTACGGGCCTCGAGATGTTCCTTGACAAGTCGTTTTTTGACGGCTTCTTCTGTGATTTCATTGCTTCTTGATCATCATCTTTCATTGGGGGAGAAAGAATTTGAATACAGCTTAGGGGTTTATGGTATGCTTCTGCCTTTGCTTTGACTGTTCCCTTGTAGTTGACAACTTCCGTTCTTCGAGCTGTAAAGTTTCTGATTGGCGGTGCTGGATCCTTGGCCTGATTTTTTTTTTTTTAAGCTTTTGCTTGAATTTTCTCTTCTTTTTTTTTTGAAGCACATGAAGGCAAGCCCCGACTTGAACTTTCTTGATGTGTACGCAGATGAAGGCAAGCCCCTGGGTTTATGTCGACATGGGTTCAATCTTCCGATGCTGAGTGACCTTTTGTTGTTCTTTGATGCTGCCGCCGTCGTTGACTTGGTCAAGGTGATGATGGGGACATGTTTTGGAAAGTGTATGGCTTGATGGAGGCCTTTGTGAGGTATGGAAAGTGTATAGGTGAAATTACCCGGATCCGAGAGGCAGCGCAATCGCGCCCCGGCATCTGGCATTTCCCCGCTTTGCAGCGTTTTCGGTTGGAGGTGTCTCGCCGTTTGTTTTCGCATTTGTAGAGTCGCCACGCCGTTTTTATTAAGCCCAAAACATTGAAAAAGTTCATCAGTTTAAAGATAATTTTAAACTGTTTTTGTGTGATGAGATTTTGAGTTCGGAGGTCAGATGACTCCTCGAGAAGAGAATATTAGAATATTAGAGCTCACCCGAGTTGCCTCGTAAAACGAGTCTTTCGGATACCCCTAATATCCTTTAAAATGTTGTGTGTGTGTGTGTGCTTTTAAAAATGCATGCTGTGTCGGATGTCTACATTGTACACTACGTATTGAAATGTATTGAAATAGTGTAGGAAGGAAGCCTTACCAATGTTGGTTCGTGTCTGTCTTCCGCTGAGGAATAGTGTTTGAGGTCGGAGTAGCGTTCCGGTACGGATCGGGATTGCTTTGGCGGGGACCGGTTGTACGCGGACGAGTTTCGGCGTGAGTTGATGTTGCGAGGCTACGTTCGGGCGAGAGGTTCGGCGTGCGTGGAGATCGTCGGGATCACTCGGGCGAGGCTCGGCGTGCGTGGGGATCGCGGGGATCACTCGGGCGAGGTTCGGCGTGGTTTGGGATTTCCGGTTTGACTCGAAAAGAGCCGGGACACCGTGGAAAGACCAGGCAAGGCCTCGGAGTACCACAAGGGGCCTCAGAGTACCTCGAGAGTGCCTCGGGGCAGCGCGGGAGCATCGCGGGAGCGCTCGGAGAGGCTTCGGAGCACCACAAGGGAGCTCGGAAGGCCTCGGAAGGATCCGTAAGGGGCGGGGAGTGCCTCGAGAGGACTTAGAGGGGAAGCCAGAAGGCTTAGGGAGGAAGAGAGAAGTGGGAGGTGTGTGAAAATGAGGAGGGGGAGCCCTCTATTTATAGTGCCAGATTTGGTGCAAGAAGGTCCGTACGGGCCTCCCTGGTAATCCAGAATTTTGGTTTTCCTCGATTTGAGGGAATCTGTGATGATGGTGAATATTCTACAATTATGATGTCCCCTGAGCAATAAGGTCCGTACGGACCAACTTGACATGCAAAGAGGTCCGTACGGACCAACTCTGCAGGAGGGTAATCATTTTCCTCGGGATTTGAGGGAATATTGTGGACTTTAAGAGGATTCAGTAATTATTAAAGCAAAGAGGTCCGTACGGACCATGTATGCTTTTCCAATTTCCTGAAAATTTCCAAAAGGTCCTTTTGTCCCTTTTTATCCCAGGAAGGCTCCTCCCTTGGTTTGGCTGGGGGTTTTGAGAGGGTTTTGAGTGCCAGAGGTCGTCGAGACTGCGTTGATGAGTCTGCGGTGTTTCCCGTGTGCTTGAAAGGGGGTGATCCAGATTGGGGTACTTACAGAAGCCCCTCGGCGACGTCACTTATTAAAGAAGTGGGGTCGCCGATAAGATAAGGGTCCTAATCTGGATCGCGTGCTGGGAGATAAAGTGATCGGGGAGGCCAGTGTGAGGACGTGGTGGTGTCCTATTGTGTGACCGTTTAGGTCAGTAGGCTGGACCCTGTGATAGGATTCCTACGTATCCCTGGCGGGAATCAAGCCTGGTCGTAGTTCGGGTGTGGGGTGAGTGTTTTGTGGATGCGGGCGTGGTGGTGCCCTGAAGTGTTGTATGACCGCCGAGGTCAGTGGTAAGGACGTGGTGGTGTCCTGGGTGACCGCATAGGTCGATGGCTGGACCCTGTGATAGGATTCCTACGTATCCCTGGCGGGAATCAAGCCTGGTCGTAGTTCAGAGGTCGTGAAATTGTGAGTGCGGGTGTGGTGGTGCCCTGAAGTGTCGTGTGACCGCCGAGGTTAGTGGTAAGGACGTGGTGGTGTCCTAAGATGTGGTGACCGTCGAGGTCAATTGTGAGGACGTGGTGGTGTCCTGGGATGGAAATTTTACGATTTTCCTAATCGGGTGGTTTAAAGCCTTCCGGGCTGGAGATAGTGATTTGGGAGGTTTATACGGTCTTCCGGACCGAGTGGTTTAAAGCCTTCTGGGCTGGAGGTAATGATGGTGGAGATACGGTCTTCCGGACCGAGTGGTTTAAAGCCTTCCGGGCTGGGGATAGTAGTTTGGCTGATTTATACAGTCTCCCGAACTGAGTGGTTTAAAGCCTTTCGGGCTGAAAATAGTAATTTGGCTGATTTATACAGTCTCCCAGACTGAGTGGTTTAAAGCCTTTTGAGTGAAAGATAGTAGTTTGGCGTTATACGGTCTCCGGAGTGGTTTAAAGCCTTCCGGGCTGGAGGTAGTATGAGGACTTGAATCATCATCTGGTTGCAGTTTGCCATGCATGAGGACTTGAATCGTCTTCTGGCTGCGATTTGCCATGCGTGAGGACTTTGAATCTTCTTCTGGCTGTGATTGTGCCATGCGTGAGGACTTTGAATCGTCTTCTGGCTGCAGTTGTGCCATGCGTGAGGACTTTGAATCGTCTTCTGGCTGCGATTTGCCATGCGTGAGGACTTTGAATCGTCTTACTGGCTGCGGTTGTGCCATGCGTGAGGACTTTGAATCGTCTTAAGGCTATGGTTGTGCCATGCGTGAGGACTTTGAATCGTCTTACGCTGCGGTTGTGCCATGCGTGAGGACTTTGAATCGTCTTACATTGGTTGTGCCATGCGTGAGGACTTTGAATCGTCTTGGCGGTGGTTGTGCCATGCGTGAGGACTTGAATCGTCTTACGGGCGTGGTTGTGCCATGCGTGAGACTTGAATCGTCTTTTGTGCGGTTGTGCCATGCGTGAGGACTTGAATCGTCTTACGGCTGCGGTTTGCCATGCGTGAGGACTTGAATCGTCTTACAGCTGCGGTTTGCCATGCGTGAGACTTAGAATCGTCTTACAGGCTGCGGTTTGCCATGCGTGAGGACTTGAATCGTCTTAGCTGCGGTTTGCCATGCGTGAGGACTTGAATCGTCTTCGCTGCGGTTTGCCATGCGTGAGGACTTGAATCGTCTTACGCTGCCGCGGTTTGCCATGCGTGAGACTTGAATCGTCTTACGGCCATGCTGAGGCATGGTGCCTTGGACTTCGGTGCGGTTGTGGCATGGCTTGACATGTGAGAGTGCGATTGGCTCACGTTTTGTAGTTGGGGAAAAGGGTGGACTTATGATGACTGCCGGTGTTCATCCGTTGGGGGTCATTGGGGCCTTGTAGGGGCTTTTCCTGCTGAGAAGGTGACGTCGGGCTTACTTTGATAGCCGGTGCTTGCGTTGTCGTTGAGCATTTTGGAGGCATTTTGTGCCTTGAGATTTGTGCTGGGAGGTGTTGGCTCCTTCTTGCACTTGTTTTTCCGTTGAGTGGGCAAGGTTCGGGCTTACATTGACGGCCGGTGCTGGGGATATGTAGTCTTGTACGACTTCCTTTTGACTTGCTGGGGAAGGAGCTCGGGCTTACTTTGATGGCCGGTGCTTGCGTTGTCGTTGAGCGTTTTGGAGGCGTTTTGTGCCTTGATATTTGTCTTTGAGGTGTTGGCTCCTTCTTGCGCTTGTTTTGCCGTTGAGTGGGCGAGGTTCGGGCTTACATTGACGGCCGGTGGTTGAATTGCCGTTGAGTGGGCGAAAGTCCAGGGCTTACTGCGACGGCCGGTGGTTGAATTGCCGTTGAGTGGGCGAAGTCCGAGCTTACACTGACGGCCGGTGCTGGGGATATGTAGTCTTGTACGACTTCCCTTTGACTTGTTGGGGATGAGCTCGGGCTTACTTTGATGGCCGGTGCTTGTTTCTTTGAGGATGCGTGACCTTTTAGGGGCTTTTATGCTGGAAAGTGCCTTCGAACCTGTTTTGAGGGCCGGTGCTTGAGTTGCCGTTGAGCGTTTTGGAGGCATCTCGTGCCTTGATATTCATGCTGGGAGGTGTTGGCTCCTTCTTGCGCTTGAATTGCCGTTGAGTGGGCGAGGTTCGGGTTTACATTGGCTAGGTGCTTGAATTGCCGTTAGTGGCGAGGACCGGTCTTACACTGACGGCCGGTTCTTGAATTGCCGTTGGAGTGGGCGAGGTTCGGGCTTACATTGACTGCCGGTGGTTGAATTGGCGTTGGAGTGGGCGAAGTTCGGGCTTACACTGACTGCCGGTTCTTGAATTGCCGTTGGAGTGGGCGAGGTCCGGTCTTACATTGACGGCCGGTGGTTGAATTGAAGGGTTAGGGACCATTCTGCACTTGGATTTCTTTGAAAAGGCCTTAGGACGGCCGGGGGCAAAGATTATAAGGGCGGAAAGTAATTTGGCCCTCCCTTGCAAGAAGGTCCGTACGGATCAACTCGGGATGCAAAAGAGGTCCGTACGGACCACTTTGATTTTTACGGTTCCCGAGGTTTTGGCCAGGGTTAAAAAGCCGAGGCCCCCTTCTTCTTCTCCCGTTCGTGCATCCGAGAGAGAGAGAGAGAGAAAACCTCCATTTTTACACCAAAATCTTCCATTTTTCGCTTGAATCGCTTGCAATGGCGGAAGGATCTCGAAGGAACCGTCGACAACGCAGTCAAGAAGTGGTCGAGCAACGAATGGAGCTCCAAAGAAATTGGATCTCATTTGTTCCATCTTCAAAGAATCCGGATGTCTTGTATCCAAATCCGGAGGTGCACAATCGTCGTTCTAGGAACGTCGGGGAGGTAAGAAATCCTTTCCGTTTCGATTTCCTGCTCGAATTTTTTTTTGAATGCTAGAACTAGGTTTTAGTTTTTCGCATTTTTGAGTTTTTGTTATTTTTTATGCCTTTTGTGAAATTCTTGATGAATTGTTGAAAATGGACATGTAAAAATTGTGGGTATGTGTATTTTGTGCAGAAATGTGTAGATTAGCTTTTATTTGTGAAAATAAAGTGCCTCTCTAATGAAATGCATGCTTTGGTGTTTTGTACCTAATGCTATTTATGTATGTACATTATGAGAAAAGTTTGTCGTGTAGGGACGGATTTTTGTTATGTAGTGTGTGCCGTGTTTTTGGGTGACGGACTTTGTGGGGAAAGTATGTGCAATATGTGCCGTGTTTTTGTGACGGTTTATTTTGAAAATGTGTCGTGTAGTGCTTGATCCCTCTGTTGAGAAAAATGTGTACAGTGTGTGCCGTGTTTTGTGACGGACTGCATGGAAAAAATTATGTATAATGCATGTCATGTTTTGAGTTGCATGTAAAAAGTCTGTGTAACATGTGCCGTGTTTCGTGACGGGATATATGTGAAAATTGCATGTGAAAATTATGTGCAATATGTGCCGTGCTTTGCGACGGGTTATATGTGAAAAGTATGTGCAATGTGTGCCGTGTTTCGTGACGGGATATGTATGCTTTGATTTTCTTTTGCATTAAGTCTTTGACGACGTACCTTTCTTGTGTTTACTGCGGGATGAGGGGCTCATATGGCTGGGAAGGCCAAGAAGATGAAGACTCGGGGATCGCTCGAGGTCGTTGTTGAGTTGTGGCGACGGATGCACGATATTTACGTGGATGGTAGGCCGAGTCCCGGGAGGGCCGGTCTACGCTTCGGCTGGGTGTGTTCGTAGAGAACACGGCGGGGTCTCTGACACGAGGAAGAACAAGAGCGTCTTCCTTGGCCTTTCGAGTATTGGTGGGATACCACCCACACCTTCCATCCGAGTGCGGAGAGGTGACGGTGACGCCTACCGACTTTCTTTGCGATCACCGGGCTTTCCTTGAAGGAGGGCCGGTGCGGTGGAGAGATATGATAGGCGATGATGTGTTGGCCGAGGCGTTGGGCTTTGAGCCTCGTCCTCGCAGGGCACAGGCATGCTATATAGCGATGTGGAGCGAGGATCACGGCCGGTATCGGGGCCTATGTTCGGGGTGCAGAGCCGGGTGACGGCGGAGCGGCGCACGCTCCTTTTGTGGTTTGCACTTTCAGAGACTTTGTTCTCGAACCACGCGACTGCGGCTCCTTTTGCTCTGTTGGAGAGCTTGATTGATCTGGAGAGAGTTTGTGATATCGCTTGGGGCGAGGCGGGCCTGGCCGAGCTCTACTTCTCCTTGGACCGGTTTAGCCGGGGTGTGGCCAGTTCTTTGGCCTGTTTTGACTTTGCTTTGGAGGTATGAGTTTATTGCTGTTTTTGATTTAGCAACTTGTTGTTTCTCCGTTTTCTTTTGCACTGAGCATTTTATGTTTTTGTCACAGGTGTGGTTCTATGAGATTTTTCAGTGCTTCCCGTGGGATAGAGATCCTGTAATAAAACACTTGTATTTGCATGGCAAAAGTATTCTATTTTAAGATGTAATGTCGTTTTTGTGATTCCCGGGATTTGTCCTAGAAATTGTTGCTATTATTATTTTTTTTTTTGTGCATGCCACGTGAGCTGAGAGTGCGTTTGCGGGTATTGTATGTTTGCCGGAAATGGCTTTGGCCAGTGTTTGGGCAGTTTGGAGCAAGGTCCTGCTGAGGACGGTGGTTGTTGTCTTTCTTTGGGGAAATGGGTTACGGTTGCAAAGAGGTCCGTACGGACAGACTGCATTGCAAAGAGGTCCGTACGGACCACCTTGCTTTTGGGAGGACATAAATGCTTTCCGGTGTCTGGACTTTTCCCCATTCCCCATTTGCAGCCATTTTCGAGCTTTCTTCCCCATTTTCTCTAGGAACCTCCATTTTTGCCATGGATTCTTCGTATGTTCCTAGAATTTTGCCGAGGCTTTCGCAGGAGAGGCAAGCACACTTCCTTGAGCGGTAGAAAATGTGGATGCGGCGCCGTATGAGGCATCAGAGCCGGGCTTTCGAGGTAAGGTTTCGTCTTTGCTCGATTTGGTCTTTTAAGGAGTTGGTTCCCGATTAGGATTTGTTGCGGGCTGCCGCGAAGTTCTGGGATGTTAGGAGGCATGTGTATTGTTTCTCCTACAATGAAATGGTGCCCACTTTTGAGGATTTTCGGGCTTTGATGGGGGGACCGGAGGTGGAGGCCATCTCGCTTCCTTTGATTGGTGGTGTTGCGGTGAGCGTGAAGCTTGCAGGCTTTCTTCGTACTTCATTGGAAGAAGTGTGTCATGATCCTTGATTCGGGTCATATTGACATTTCGAGCCGCCGGAGCGGTTCATGGTTGATGGACGAGAGTGATGTCTCTTGGGACGCATTTGCCTTGTGCGTGATGGCGACGCTTTTCATGGTCAGCTCCCTTGGCATTTGCGATGGCGCTTTGCTAGATGTGGTTGGGCACTCCCGGAGCTGGAGAGGATATTGTTCCGTTGGTCTTTGGGAGACTCTTCATGGTATCGGCCGTCGCGGCGACTGGGGATCGGTTCATGAGAGGGGGAAGCCCCGCTTTGCTCACCTTGTGGCTGTGAGAGAGACTTCAGGCCATGCCCGAGGCTCCGACGTCGTTTAGCCCGTGGTCATTTGCTCGGCGACCTCTTGTGTTGGATATGGATCGATCCGCCCGGGAGAGATGGATGGCACAGCTTGGTACGCATCAGATCCGCTGGTGGGTTCCGCACTGGAGGATTGAGACTAGGAGGGTTTTGCATGAAGGGTCCTACATTGTTAGAGTTCCAGGTTTGTCTTGGTCCTCCTTCTATATTCCGTCGCTTGTTTCCCGGCAGTTTGGGATGAAGCAGAGCCTTTGTTGGGCTGGGATGACCTTGCTACTGCGGAGGTAGTTCCTCTTTGCATGCGGCCTTCAGGTGCCTTCTTGTATTTTCCGAGGGTATGGAAGTATTCCGCTTTCCCTCTGTAGTACTCCTTAGACGTCGGGGGAGTGTCGTATTGACGACTCGGTACCGAGCCCGGTATGAGCAGCGTGTTGGGCGATCCCAAGTGGCCTTGGAAAAGGGCGTGTAGCGATTCTCGGGACCCGGTTGCCGTAGCGGCTATTGCCTTAGGAGTGCCGAAGCACAGTCGACCCTTTGGATGTGACGGGAGACACTTTGTTTGACTACAAGACTAGAGTTGACCGACTGACGGGGAGAGGTCCTCTTTTGCGGACTCGCAGGAGGAGATCCGAGCCGAAGCACGGCGAATGAAGCCCCGAGAGCCGCCGGGATTGTTTGACTCACGGGGAGGACCCCAGATCTCGGACTGAGAGACGCAGAGTTGGTTCACGTGGAGCGAAAGAAGACTCGCCGGGGACGAGGGAAGAAAGGAAAGAATGGCGAGGGGACAAGCGCAGACGGCGCGGAATGACCTCCTAGGTATCCATTCATTGCATTTGCAAACACATTATTTGTTAAATGTATTAAGCTGTCTTTTAGCATGTTGTGAACTTGAGAGTAGACCGTGCTTGAACTCATCAAGAAATGTTGTAACCGTTAGTGATTTGTGATTTACTTTTAAAGCTTTGTCGAGACGCAAGATCTCTTGTTTGCCTTTGTGTCTTTTGTGAACCTTGTCGGCGTCCATCTTTGTAATTTTCTGTTGCATTTGCGGACTGAAGCAGTCTGGGCCATGACGGTAATCCCCTTTGCTGAGGCTTTGTGCTTGGCTGAGAGGTTGAATGATCCCCTGACAAGTCGTTTTGACGGTCTTTTTCGTAGCTTCCTTGCCTCTTGTTGGCGTCGGGCTCTTGACCTCTTTTGTAGCTTCTGCTTGAGCTTCTTTTATTTATTGTTTTTTTTTGTGAGCCCTTGCTCGAGCTCTTTTTTTTTTGTTTGTTTTGTTTTTTTTTGTGAGCCCTTGCTCGAGCTCTTTTTTTTTTTTTTGAAGCGCGTGAGGGCGAAGACAAGCCCCTGGCTTGGAAGCAGACATGAGTCAGTCGTTTGATGCTGAGTGACCCTCGGATGTCCTTTGATGTTGCCGCCGTCATTTGACTTGGTCAAGGTGACTGTTGGGGCGTGTTCTTGAAAAGTGCGTAGCTTGATGGAGGTCTTGATTGACATTCAAACTTTTGACTTTTTTGTGTATTTTTAGACCGGACCAATTAAGGTTGCCTACGTTTCCCTGACTAGAGGGCTCGGGTGCACGTAGTTCGACACTACATGGAGTGCCAAGAGATGCACAGTTGTTCTTCTTTAGGCGAAGTATCTGCGAAGTTTGCTTCCGTTGACTGGATTCATGAAGGGATTGCCGTCCAGGTCTGTCAGCTTCATGGCGCCTCCGGAGAAGATCTTTTGAACCACGAAAGGGCCGATCCATGTGGGTTCCCATTTTCCCAGTGGGTTGGTTCGAGTGGGAGGCTTTTCTTTGAGTACAAGGTCGCCTTCCCTGATGTCTCGGGATTTGACTTTCTTGTCGAAAGCTCTGGCCATCCTGCTTTGATAGGCTCGGATGTGTTCCATGGCCTTTAGTCGTCGCTCGTCTAGTAGAGCCAATCTCTTCCTCGGGTGGTCATTTTTCGGATGATCCGTTCGAGGGTTTTGTTTGCTGCTTCCACGGCGCCGTTTGTTTGTGGCCGGTAGGGAGAAGATTTGTGGCGTGTGATCTTGAATTCGGCCAGCCGTCGAATTCCCCCTCGAAGTGTGAACCATTGTCACGATATGACCTCATTTGGGATGCCGTATCGGCAGATGATGTTTTCCTTGAGGAAATGCGCGACCTTCTTGGAGGTGAGTACCTTGTAGGACTTGGCTTCGACCCATTTGGTGAAGTAGTCGATGGCTACTAAGATGAACTCGTGACCGTTGCTGCCTGGCAGAGCAATTTTCCCGATGACGTCAATTCCCCAAGTGGCAAATGGCCATGGTGTAGTCATGCAGTAGAGATCGTGGGGCGGCAGATGATTGAGGTTGGAGAACCGTTGACACTTGTCGCAGCTTCGGACAAAGTGGATGCAATCTACCTCCATGGAGATCCAGTAGTAGCCCATCCTGAGAATGATTTGCATCAGGGCTCTGGCGTTCATGTGGGGACCGCAAGCCCCATTGTGGACTTCGTTCATGAACTTGTTTGCTTCTTCCTGGCTGATGCAGCGTAGGAGTGGCCCATGGTAGCGTTTCTTGTATAGCATGTCCCCGAGGATGACGAAGTGAGAGGCGAGGCGTTTTAGGGCCATGATGCTCTTGGTTTTGACCCCTTCTGTGTGTGGGTCTTCCTTGTTCATGAAGGTGGTTTCCCCGTTCTTGAGGTATTGGAAGATCTGGTTTGTTCTGGAAATGGCGTCGGACTTGCGTCTCTTTGGCTCTTCAGCAATCTTGCAAATCGTTGTGATTAAAACCTTCTCGGCAGCTTGGGCCCGGTTTTTCTCTCGTTTGGCAGCATGCTTAAATGTTTGCTTGATGCATTTATTTAATTAATGTGTTTGCCTTTTGTATAGATGAATTGTTATTAACTGTTTTGATTAGTTAACATCATCATTTGTTAAAGATGCAATGAAATGATTTTTTAGAAAGGTCGGACCTTTTATTGAAAGCGTGAAGACTGTACATTGTTGATCAAAGACTCACAATCGTTGGGCGTAAAGCCGTCAACGTACTCAAAAGATGTGAATACACGTACAACAAGACTC
Organism: Adenophora triphylla var. japonica; assembly: GCA_022495995.1. Classification (NCBI taxonomy): domain Eukaryota; kingdom Viridiplantae; phylum Streptophyta; class Magnoliopsida; order Asterales; family Campanulaceae; genus Adenophora; species Adenophora triphylla. Next base: position 378,385 of record JAFEMH010001569.1, read on the forward strand.
GAAGCTAGACTATAGGCGACGAGGGATTGGACCGAGCTTCATTACTCTCACCGGTCCGTAGCTCTAGAGGGAGTGGTCTTTGGTTCGTGGGGCCAATCTTCCCTTGGCATGAGTCCCGGGAAATAGCTTGCATGCGGTTCGATTTCAAACCGGATCGCGGAGGTTTTTGGTTGCTCCCGATGATGTCCCTCCATTAGTGTTGCCACCGGTCCTTGGGGGTTTTTGATGATAGAAGTCGGCGAGGGATACTTGTAAGAGGGCGAAGCATTCGTGATTCGGAGTTGATTCTTGCCGATGTTGATCACTTTCATAGAATCCGCCTTTATCTGGGATCTTTGCTTGACGACATTTACAATGTCCGATTCGAGCGGGCATGCTATATCTCCTTCCCCGATTAAGCCTTGGAGGAGGTTGCGCCACTGTTCATCCAGGTCGGACACCGGAATGTTGAATTGAACTAAGCCGTGATGGCTGTCCCCGTAAGATCCGAGAGTGTCGGCTAGAGGTTTGTCTTGTACGGGGATCGGTGATGAGCCGGTTGCGAGAGGGTTTTCGGCGAAGTAAGGGTCTACTCCTCGATCAATCTCCATCAGGGCGTCCATCTCTTGATCCTCTCTTAAGCATTCTTCACGATGCATATATCAGAGTTGTCATCTTGACCCATGAGCTCTTCGATTTCCAGCTCGTCGCGGCTTAGAGCGTGGATGTAAGGATCCACTTCGTAGCGGGACAGGGTAGGAGAATCATCTGGAGAAGAGTATTCGGTCATGTCGGGACCTTCTTCTGGGTCATAGCTTGCTGGCCAAGCACTTGCCATTGCACTGCTTCCGCGGATCACTTCGATCGCTCCATTGGCATTGATGAATTTCACGCATTGGTGAAGAGTAGATGATACCGCTTTCATCTGATGTATCCAAGGTCGTCCCAGCAAGGCAGAGAAGGTTGGTTTGATTTCCACGACTTGGAACTCTACCGACTCCAGTTGTACGTCGAATTGGATCCTCAGATTGATGACTCCTACGATTGGTCGTGCAGTGGAATCGTAGGCTCGGATTACCCGAGGTGAAGGCCTTATCAGAGAGCGGTCGATGCGGAGTCGTTTCAGTGTGCTCAAAGCGATGATGTTGACTGCGGAGCCGTTATCAATCAAGACGTTAGGGAGGAAGAACATCTCTATTTTTATGAGGATGAGGAGGGCTTCGTTGTGCCGATTCTCACATATCGGCAAGTCATCGTCTGTGAAGGCTAAACCGCTTCCCGTGCTACCGTTTGACTCAGTCTCTTCTGGGGAATGTTCGATCCATCCATTTGTATGCCTTGGTTGGGGCAAAGATCGTAGGGAGACAGTTGCCCTTGGGCGTTCTTGTCTGAATTCCCGGTCACGAGACCTTTTGATTCTGGTTTCACGCTCCCAGTCATAGCGGGACGATGCCGACGGTTTTGGAAATTGCGTGGGGTGCTCTCGCTTGAGTTTCGTCAAAGGCTATTGAGTTTACCTCCCGTCGTTTCGGGGGAATGGATTTCCGATGGTATTGGGACCACGAGGGCGTTCCAATTTTCCCTCCTCAATGAGCCCCTGGACCACCCGCTGAGCACGAAGCAATTGTCGGTGGTGTGGCGGGGTAGTTGTGGAAGGCGCGGTGCTTGCTCATATCCATGTTGGGTTTGGGAGTCTTTGGTTGGAAATTCTCGAGCGGTTTGAGAAGATTTCGTTTCACCAAAGCTTCAAATACTTGACCCAAGGGCATTTCAAGGTTGTCTAAATGCCGGAACTGTGGGAAGCGAGGGGATTGTTATTCTTTGGGGCCGCTTGATCGCGGTTTACTTGAGCTCCGTTCGAATGTAGTGTCTTGTTTAGTTTGCTTCTTTTCCTTTGATCGGGCAGGAGTTGAAGTTGCGAGGTTTGTTCGATAACGGTAAGACGAGGCGTGGGTTCTTTGTTGCCTTTTGAAGACTCGCAGTCTTTTCAAACTTTGTCCCGGCGTTGACCATGGCACGGAGATCCGGATAGAAATGGTGGGCGATCAAGGTCCTCAAAGATGGCTTGAGGCGGGGAATGGAAGATGTCCATCTCGCTCTTCTTTGGAAAGTGGATCCATTATCTCGCTTAGCTTCCAGTTCCATCTTTTGTAGAACTCGCCCACCGGTTCGTCATCCTTTTGTTCGGTGGCTTGCGGGTCATGGCGGTTTGTCTCCCATTCAAGGTTGGCGCGGTACTTCTCCAGGAAGATTTCACTGATCTCGATCCCACGTGGAGCGGTTTTACGCCTTCACATTGAGGAACCACCTTAGTGCGTGGATTTGAGGGAATGCGAAAGTGATCTCGCCATCTCTTGAGGGGTTGCCCCTTTGGCTCTCATACCCCAGGACATAGGTGTCGATGTGGGTTTTGGGCATTTGTCCCGTCAAACTTTTCCATTTCCGGCATCCCGAACCGGAGGGAGAGGGACCACTTTGTTCGGATCAGTAGGCAGGAGGGAGTCCTTCCGAGAACTAGCTAGCTTACCTTGCATGTCCTTCATTTGTTCGATAAGCCAAGCCATGTGGGGATCAGGCATGCGAGGTGGGTTACCGTTTTCGGGGACGGAACCGAAGATGGAGGTGGATTGGGCGATGGGATCGCCATTCGGGAGTCTTGGGGAGGTAGTTGAGTGTATACCAACCCATACCCTGGGGTGTTGAAGTTGAGGGCGTGATTGCCAGTCCGCTAAGGGTTGTGTTTGGGAACCTGGGAAATGATTCGTTAGCCCCAATTGGCGGACTAGCGGTGGCAAACTTGAGATGTCGGGATATCCGCTCGGGATGCCCGTCCACCGGTAAGCATGGGGACTTTTGATTGTGGTTGCGAGGCTCGTATAGAGGCAAAGGATTGAATCCTGGGGGATATCGAGATGCATTGGGATCTGGCGGAGCAGGCACGTATGTGTGCTGTTGGTACTGAGCTTGATGTGCGGAGCCGGGAAACTGACTGTACTGAGGCGGGCATGTCGGAGCTGCTTGACTGACGCCTTGTTAGTACCCGGCCCGAAAAAAAGCATTTTTAATGTCTGGCCCGGTTTAATTAATGAGAAACCCTAATAATCCTTCAATCCCTTCATCCGTACCTGCGCCGTCATTGTTGGCGTGGAAGGTACGCCAGATCGAAGCGCCGATCGGCCCTTTACCCGTGGTATGGCCGATCGACCCTTTTTTATAGTGCCGATCGACCCTTTAACCCTAGTGCCGATCGACCCTTCAGTTGGCCCAGCCCAGATACCGAAGCACTATAAATAAGTGTGCCCGGCTCCCCATATTGGACACACAATTCATACGGGAGAAACGAGAATACTCTTGTTTTACCCACAGTTCTTTTTACTCTCTTCGAATCGCCCTAGATTCGACCCCAAAGTCTTGCTACAATTGGTAAGATTCTTTTTAATATTTTTGTTCTTTATTATTATTGTCTTTTTTATTATTATTGTTTGCATGCTTAGTATATTTTAATTACTTTATTTCTTGCTTATATCATATATGCTAGATTTAGGGCTGTTTTAATATATTTAAATATGCAATAGCCGAGGATGATCTAAGGTTTCGCCCAAAGAAACCCAATGGATCTAGGAACTATTTCTTTCCTTCCACCTTAGTTATAATTATCCCATGATCAACAATCCCCCAAGGATGAACGTTGATTAGTGCACCTTCCGAGGGCCTAACTCAAAGGTTCTAGGGTGTGATCATCAATTAATTCTTTCTCTCCCCTCCTCCTTATGCATGATCCCGTTTCTTCTATCTATTCCTGTAAACACCGCACACAACCAACACCCCACATGCTAGAAAGACCGATTCGTCGGGCAATAGGAGTGATAACGTTTCTTCTTCTGTTGTAACTTGACCCCCGAACCCAATTAACTGTTTAGCCTTTTTTCAAAGCTTTGGGCTATATCAAAGTGGCGTGGCGACTCTCAAAATTAAACTAATATTTTAATATGGTTTAAAGCGAGTGTCACTAAATGAATATCCCATTTCGGTCCGACATTTTTATAATTAATTTATTTCAAACCTTCGAATGCGCGTTGCATCGGGACGGGGTATTCACAGTGGCGACTCTGCTGGGGACTGTTTTGAAATCTTTTCAAACTAAGTGGGTCAGACTTTCGTTTTCTTGTATGGTGTTGTATTTTTCGCTTTCTGTTTATTTTCTTTATTCCTAACTGTTGCATTGCATGCATGCATCTCATGTAAATAAAAATAAATCTTTCTCTTTTTTCCTTAAAAAGAATTAGACTTTTTACCTCACACTACCACTAGAGTCCGTGTCACACTGCACAGCTACCCCTTAACCCATCGGAAAAGCCAAAGTGCGGGAAGTGTGGTGATCATGTCGCCTCCCTTCTGAGTCTCACTTGGCCATCCACTCATCAGTGCGCTTCGGCTGCACGGTGGGAGCCTGAAACCTAACCCTTGTGTCACCCACTTTGCTAGGAATACACTCCCCGTGACCGGTTGGTTTGACTAGCTTTTTTCATGTAGACAATTAATAAGGTCTTTGTGTTAAGTCACTACGAATCAATGATAAGTCAAGATCTATAAAGAAAATGAAGGCACTAAAAAAAAAATTTGATTTTCCTTTTAAAGGACGTACCATGTAAAGTTTGAATGCCTGATCTTGTCCTATCATGGGTCTGTAGTACTTTCCATAAATATCATATTAAATGTCTATATGAGACGGTTAGTCGTTAGGATCCACCACTTTAGGACATTTAGTTAGTTGCGAAAAAGGGGTATCCCTTCCAACCAAGAGTAGGTTCTATAAAAAGTTTTTTGTAAATAAAATACTTAACTACTCCTCATTTTTAGGATTCACTCCTTATTTTTAGGACCCTCCGAGGTCCGCTCCTCATTTCTAGGACCCTCCGAGGTCCACTCTTCATTTCTAGGACCCTCCGAGGTCCACTCTGCATTTCTAGGACCCTTCAAGGTCCGCTCTTCATTTCTAGGACCCTCCGAGGTCCGCTCTTCATTTCTAGGACCCTCCGAGGTCCGCTCTTCATTCCTAGGACCCTCCGAGGTCCGCTCTGCATTTCTAGGACCCTTCAAGGTCCGCTCTTCATTTCTAGGACCCTCCGAGGTCCACTCTTCATTTCTAGGACCCTCCGAGGTCCGCTCTCCATTTCTAGGACCCTCCGAGGTCCACTCTCCATCTCTAGGACCCTCCGAGGTCCACTCTCCATTTCTAGGACCCTCCGAGGTCCACTCTTCATTTCTAGGACCCTCCGAGGTCCACTCTCCATTTCTAGGACCCTACGAGGTCCACTCTCCATTTCTAGGACCCTCCGAGGTCCACTCCTCATCTCTTGGATCCTTCAAGGTCCACACCCTCTACTGCGGACCGCCCTAGGTCCAGTCTCTCTATCTTGGACCGTTCAAGGTCCACTCTTTGACCCTTCGTGGTGCTCTTCCTATACTAGGTCCATTTCTCATATCTTGGACCGTTCAAGGTCCACTCCTCATATCTTGGGCCGTTCAAGGTCCGCTCCTCTTCTCTTGGACCCTTCAAGGTTCACTCCTCTTCTCTTGGACCCTTTAAGGTCCACTCCTCTTCTCTTGGACCCTTTAAGGTCCACTCCTCTTCTCTTGGACCCTTTAAGGTCCACTCCTCAATTTAGGACCCTTCGAGGTCCACTCTCTCTATCTAGGACCATTAAAGGTCCACATTTCCACCTGAGACTCTTCGAGGTCCACTCCTCAATTTAGGACCCTTCAAGGTCCACTCTCTCTATCTAGGACCATTAAAGGTCCACCTTTCCACCTGAGACTCTTCGAGGTCCACCCCTCGTCTCTTGGACCATCCATGGTCCATTCCTCTACCTTTGACCACCCACGGTCTACATCCTTCAAGTTAGGACCCTTCAAAGTTCTACCTCTTATCTCTTGAACCATCCGCAGTTTGCTCCCTTAACCTTAAAACCATCCATAGTTTAGATCCTTTATCTCTAGCACCCTTCAGCCAAAGACCCACCTAGATCAAACCTCTCTCGACCCATATAGATCAAACCACCATCTAGGGCCTACCTAAGCCAACTTACCAAGTCCGATTAGCTCTTCTAGATCACCCTCACTTATATTTGACCAAGGATCGAGTCATCTTCCTCTCCTTTTTTCACCAAACGGACTCTTTTACATTCATCCTCTCTCTTTCTCTAAACTTAACCCTGGTTGTATCATCAATCGGGGCCCCCTCGAACTACGGTGACCTGAGACTCGTATCTTAAATGGTAAGGGTTACGTAGGCAACTTCAGCCCGATCAAACTCTCAAATTGTGGAGATCAACTATTTTCTCGGAGATGCCTTAAGATTAATTGTGAGTCTAATTCAACTCATTGGTTTGACTCTGCCGTATGTTCTTACAGTGCGCATCATGTCTATGGAGAAAAGCATTGGAGCCCTTAAAGAAGTCTCAGACATGAGGTTGGGAGTGATCAACCTCCTCAAAGACATGCATGAAATTGAGCAATACCATTTGTCTTGCATTCACGAGTGCTTGAGAAGAGATCCTCCTCCTGTGCAATTCCAGAGTCCCTATCATCCACATGCTTATGGTCCCACTTATGGTCCAACACATCAGAATGTCTCATTCAGGATGCCTGCTGTGGCCACCAACCAACGAAAGGCACCAATACCCGAGAAGGAGATCAACAAGAAACATTTTGATGACTTAGGAATGCCTGTGGGTGAGTTCTTCGACATTTTGGTGGAAAAGAGTTTGATCAAGCCGCTCGAGAATTACAAGCCTATTAACCCGAGATCTAACTTGGATACATCCAAGTTTTGCAGATACCACAAGTACATTGGGCATACCATCGACAAGCGTAGCGGGTGAAACGCTTGATTCAAAATTTGATCAACCAATGCCTCATTAATGAAGAAGCCCTCGTACTTCAAGGAAGGATTTAGATTCATTCAGTCTTGTAGGTTCTAGTGTGTCTTTCTTACTTCCACTTTGGGCATTGATATGTAATGTCCACTTTAGATTAGTTGCTTCAATAATAAAAGAGTCTTTCTTTCTTTTCTCTCTAGACTTGAGACATAATCTCGCATTACTTTCAAGAAGAATTGTTTTATTTATAATTATCACTTGATTGCTAATCTCACTGATTAACCCACCGGCTAATAAAGTAAACAATGAATGAATGCTTTGATTGGAGTAAACAACTCACCGTCCCTTCCTTATATACACCATCTCTATACATCCCTCTCTCATACACTCTTTCCATACTCCACCATATACTTTCCATACACTATCGCCAAACCCTCTCCTTGTACACTCCCCCTATGCTCCCTCGAGCCTACACTTCCCCAAATACACTCTCCCCCGCTTGACCTCCTTTCCATATGATCAAGACAAGCACAAAGACCGTTGTTGCTCATCATCAGAAAATAGCTGCTCACGCCACTGCAATTTAAAGAAGATGCAAGGAGTTGTTCCTATCCTTCACAAGTGCTGCATGAATATCAACTTGGGGCTCACCAACCCCCCAATCTCGCGTCTCCTCTGATTTTCCATTCGATCGATAAGCTTTCATTGAATATGCTCACATATCTTTCCCATGGTCTGAATATATTTTAATAAGTCGGTTAAATGAGTTTGCATTTTAAAATTACTCTTTTGAGAATGCTATCCGGTAGTGATTGAAGCTTAAACCTTTCACCATAGGAAGCCATAACCTTATCCTCACTAAATAATACCCTTTCATTTCAAGATCGACAAGTTTTGAGACCCTAAGGAAGAAGCCCATACTAGGGGCTCCCTTGATTCACAAAGGAAGTAATCACCTCAAAGCTCAAGAAAGGCGGAATGCGAAAGAAACTCATACAAGGGGCTCCCTCGAAGGGACCACCTCCAAGCCCAAGAGGGAAAAGGTAAAACCATCCCAAGGCATACACTAGGGGCTATCGCGAGCAAACAAATCCGAAGGCTTTTCTCGATAAGAGGGTGTTAAAAAAAAAAAAAAAAAAAAAAAAAAAAAAAAACAACTTCATCACCCCGAAGTGAATCTCCCATCTCAAAGGTTGTGAAAACGAGACATCGAGTGAAGGTCCTATCGTGATCAAGTTACCTGCTGAAACAAACTCGCAAGAAGAAGCAACAAAAATTCCCTCTTGGACAAATCTCGTAAACCAATTCCAAAGTCCATCCTCTCACTTTTAGAGGATTCCATCACCACCCTTGACCTTATCAAAATCAAAGTTAACCTCACTCTTAGAGGTTCTGAAGAAGCAACAACAAGAAAATCCCCTCACCTTAGAAATTCCAAACACATCCCTCAAGCCAACCTCTCAGCAAATGGCCCAGCCGACCTCTCACTTTAAGAGGTCATGTTAAGCATCACCCAATGATCGATCGCAACCCAGAGCCCAGCTACAACCACTACCGGATGGCATTCTCATTCTGAGTCACTTGTTATCCTATGTGAGCATATTGCATACTCTCGCCAAGTTTGGGAACTCGTCCTATTCTTGAAATTCGTTTATTCGACTCTTCAAGCACTGTCTGCAAAAGTCTCACTGGGGCTTCGCATCCGTGCCTCTCAGCGGCACTCCGGTAAAAGCAAGGAGACGCGTGCCAGGGACTACTCCCCTCGGCTTGTGAGAACAAAGGAGCAACGAATCTTGAATTGAAAGACAGAAAAATAGAAGGGGCTATAATCAGTCAAATTCAGTCAAATCCCAATTTTTTTCTTCCGCTCCAGTCTTGTTTCTTCCACCCCAGTCTTGTTTCTTCCACTCCAGTCTTTTTTCTATTTTTCATTCTTTCCCATGAAGGAGACCAATGCGGCGGCCCGCACCACGATTATCACCGAACTGGCCCGGAGCGGCAAGCAACAACGAAACATCCCACTCCTTCTAAAGACAAGCCCAATTCCGACTTCTAATCGAAAGCTTGATCATTATTTGTTTACTCATATAATTAGAATTTGATAAACCAATCGGTGAGGTCCATTCACGAGCAATCAAGATGTAATTCGAGATGAAATAAATTCTTCAAATGTCTCGACAAGTCTTCTTTTTCCACATCATAGGAAAATAGAGCCAAACATTTGTCTTTACGTCAAGCGGGGGCTTCCATACACTTTTCCACACCTTGTGATGCTTATACTCTCCCAAAAGAGTCAAAACCAAAAGCGAGAGTGTCATACACGAATTCGGGATCCATTCCCACCTTCAAAAAAATGCGCCCCTGCACATATACATTTCCGAGTCTTGTCCCGGCCCGATTGACCATTGTTCGAAACGAGGGGTCGCCCAGTGGCCGCAAGATGACTATGTCGCAAATAGGGGTGCATTGAATCTCTCAAAGCTGGGGCTTTTATTAAGTTTGTTCTCTCGGGCTCTCTTCGGGTTTGCTCTGCATCATCAGCTGGGGCTTCGCCATTCCCTTCGTGTTTGCTTTGCATCATCAACTGAGGCTTCGCCATTCATCATCAACTGGGACTTCGCCAAGGTCACTTCATCAAACATTGGGGCTCCCCTCAACAAAAATGGGTCGACTATGTGCTCTAACAAAAATCGGAGCTCCAATGAAATCATATCTAGCATGAAGGGCATCCCTTGTCATCAAGATCAGCATGTGGCAAACTCTTTGAGTTAGTTAGAAACATAATTAATCATGAGGCCTCTTTATCAAATAAACATACTTTCAAAATACTGTCCTCCTTGGTACCTTGTTTACAAAAATCACTCTTTGGTCTCCACAAATTTTCAAACTCTTCAAATCTATCAAAAACGTATCTCTGTGACTCTCAAGATGACTCGGCCCTTATCTCTGGACATCAAACTTACCTAATCCCACCTTCTATCATCGACACTTACTCGGCCTCGCCTAGTTTAAACCAATAACCTTTCTGCTCAAACTTCCTTGTTTAGACTTACCGCAAATGTAAAACCCTAGCCTCAAACCTAGGTGACAAATACCTCTCTAAACCCTAGCCTCATGTCTAGGTGACAAATACCTCTCTAAACCCTAGCCTTAAGCCTAGGTGACAAATGCCTCTTTCTAAACCCTAGCCTCAAGCCTAGGTGACAAATATCTTTCTAAAAACCCTAGCCTCAAGCCTAGGTGACAAATATCTTTCTAAACCCTAGCCTCAAGCCTAGGTGACAAATACCTTTCTAAACCCTAGCCTCATGTCTAGGTGACAAATACCTCTCTAAACCCTAGCCTTAAGCCTAGGTGACAAATGCCTCTCTAAACCCTAGCCTTAAGCCTAGGTGACAAATGCCTCTCTAAAACCCTAGCCTTAAGCCTAGGAGACAAGACTCCTCTCTAAGCCTTAGCAATGATTATCCCAATCTTTTAATCGCTTGGTTCTTCGGCTCGGGAAGCCATAATAATCCCAATCAATTCACACAACTATTCTTCATCAGTAAACAGTAGCCTAAGTCCTTTGGCAGCTACAGTTTCCCGCATATCAAAGGGTCCGTCCCGCATTTCAGAGGTCTATCCTCCATTTCAAGGGTCCGTCCCGCATCTTCAAAGGGTCCGTCCCGTACCTTCAAAGGGTCCGTCCCGCATACCAAAGGGTCCGTCCCGCATATCAAAGGGTCCGTCCCGCATTTCAGAGGTCTATCCTCCATTTCAAGGGTCCGTCCCGCATCTTCAAAGGGTCCGTCCCGTACCTTCAAAGGGTCCGTCCCGCATACCAAAGGGTCCGTCCCGCATATCAAAGGGTCCGTCCCGCATTTCAGAGGTCTATCCTCCATTTCAAAAGGTCCGTCCTGTATCTCAGAGGGTCCGTCCCGCATTTCAGAGGTCTATCTCAAAGGGTCCGTCCCGTATCTTCAAAGGGTCCGTCCCGTACCTTCAAAGGGTCCGCCCCGCATCTTCAAAGGGTCCGTCCCGCATTTCAGAGGTCTATCCTCCATTTCAAGGGTCCGTCCCGCATCTTCAAAGGGTCCGTCCCGTACCTTCAAAGGGTCCGTCCCATATCAAAGGGTCCGTCCCGCATTTCGAGAGAGTCTATCCTCCATTTCAAAAGGTCCGTCACTGTATCTCGGAGGGTCCGTCCCGTACTTTCAAAGATCAGTCCGCGCATATCAAAGGGTCCGTCCCGCATTTGAGGTCTATCCTCAATTTGAAAGGTCCGTCCTGTATCTCGGAGGGTCCGTCAGTGTACTTTCAAAGGGTCCGTCCCGCATATCAAAGGGTCCGTCCCGCATTTCAGAGGTCTATCCTCCATTTCAAGGGTCCGTCCCGCATCTTCAAAGGGTCCGTCCCGTACCTTCAAAGGGTCCGTCCATACGAAGAGGTCCGTCCCGCATATCAGAAAGTCCGTCCCGCATTTCGAGAGGTCTATCCTCCATTTCAAAAGGTCCGTCACGTATCTCGGAGGGTCCGTCCCGTACTTTCAAAGGGTCCGTCCCGCATCTTCAAAGGGTCCGTCCCGCACCTTCAAAGTGTCCGTCCCGCATTTCAGAAGTCAAAATTATCCAATCTTTGGGTGACTCCCCGGACAGTCAAATATTTGGCTTTTGATTCCCACACAGTTTTTTCCCACATTGCCCCATACACTTTCTCTCAGTACGCGAATCAAGACTAAACTTGGTTTATTTGCACAACACACGGAGAAATCAAGACTACACTTGATTTGTTCCATCACACACAATTTTCAAGGGGAAAATCAAGACTATACTTGAATTTCCTTTCCACACATTATCTCACAACATATCTTCACACGGAGAAATCAAGACTACACTTGATTTGTTCCATCACACACAATTTTCAAGGGGAAAATCAAGACTATACTTGAATTTCCTTTCCACACATTATCTCACAACATATCTTCACACGGAGAAATCAAGACTACACTTGATTTGTTCCATCACACACAATTTTCAAGGGGAAAATCAAGACTATACTTGAATTTCCTTTCCACACATTATCTCACAATCTTCACACGGAGAAATCAAGACTACACTTGATTTGTTCCATCACACACAATTTTCAAGGGGAAAATCAAGACTATACTTGAATTTCCTTTCCACACACAACATATTTTCCCACGGAGAAGGCAAGACTATACTTGATTCTCCTTTCCGTACATCTCTCAATATTATTCGAATCGCCCTTAGATTCGATCCCCAAAGCCTTGCCACAAATCGCATCTTTGGCTATAGACGCTGCACGTCCGCCACTCTCGGGTACTAAACGCCCACGTTTTCGAACTACGACTTGGCTTGATTCCTCTTGGGATACGTAGGTAGCCCGACGTGGGTCCAGCCACTTGACCTCCACAGTCATCCTTTTGCGACTCGGCTCAAGTCCAAAACTCTCACATCCACAAGGTCACTTTCCTTACCTCCTGAAATCCCTTTTTTCAGGACGGATCCTATTCTTTTATCGTCGACCCCACTTGTCTTACAAGAAGCGTCGCCGAGGGGCTACTGTTAGTACCCGGCCCGAAAAAAAGCATTTTTAATGTCTGGCCCGGTTTAATTAATGAGAAACCCTAATAATCCTTCAATCCCTTCATCCGTACTGCGCGCGCGTCATTGTTGGCGTGGAAGGTACGCTTGATCGAAGCGCCGATCGGCCCTTTACCCGTGGTATGGCCGATCGACCCTTTATAGTGCTTAGATCGACCCTTTAACCCTAGTGCCGATCGACCCTTGATTGGCCCGGCCCGGAATGCGAAGCACTATAAATAAGTGTGCCCGGCTCCCATTGGACACACAATTCATACGGGAGAAACGAGAATACTCTTGTTTTACCAGCAGTTCTTTTTACTCTCTTCGAATCGCCTAGATTCGACCCAAAAAGTCTTGCTACAATTGGTAAGATTCTTTTAATATTTTTGTTCTTTATTATTATTGTCTTTTTATTATTATTGTTTGCATGCTTAGTATATTTTAATTACTTTATTTCTTGATTATGTCATATATGCTAGATTTAGGGTTATTTTAATATATTTAAATATGCAATAGCCGAGGATGATCTAAGGTTTCGCCCAAAGAAACCCAATGGATCTAGGAACTATTTCTTTCCTTCCACCTTAGTTATAATTATCCCATGATCAACAATCCCCCAAGGATGAACGTTGATTAGTGCACCTTCCGAGGGCCTAACTCAAAGGTTCTAGGGTGTGATCATCAATTAATTCTTTCTCTCCCCTCCTCCTTATGCATGATCCCGTTTCTTCTATCTATTCCTGTAAACACCGCACACAACCAACACCCCACATGCTAGAAAGACCGATTCGTCGGGCAATAGGAGTGATAACGTTTCTTCTTCTGTTGTAACTTGACCCCCGAACCCAATTAACTGTTTAGCCTTTTTTCAAAGCTTTGGGCTATATCAAAGTGGCGTGGCGACTCTCAAAATTAAACTAATATTTTAATATGGTTTAAAGCGAGTGTCACTAAATGAATATCCCATTTCGTTCCGACATTTTTATAATTAATTTATTTCAAACCTCCGAATGCGCGTTGCATCGGGACGGGGTATTCACACGCCTGAGGGGAGCTTTGAGCGAGAGCTGCTTTGCGTTGCTGGGATCTCGTAGCTTGGCAGAGGCGGAACTTGCTGATAGCTTTGAGAAACCGGGGGAGCCGGTATGTCTTCGTCCTCTATGAGAACAAAGGTTCCGTCAGGTTGGGGAGCTGGCTTGTTCCTCGAAGACGCAAGGTGTCTACGATCCAGGCTTGCTGTTCCTCTTGGCGCTTCTTGATGGTTTCGAAGGCTCGCAGCACCTCCTCCATTGTCTGGAGGTTCCTTAGTGGCGGGGTTTCGTTTCCCTCACTGTTATCTGTTGATCCCGTCATGGGAGAGTAGCGGAAGGTGCAGACCGTTGAACTGGAAGGGCTATCGGAGCTCGTGACCTCGATACTGAAAAGGCGGCTCCCGGGTATTCTCAACCACTCTCGGTTCGCTGGAGGGGTGGCGGGCAAGGTTTAGACACAAGAATGACCTCACGGGATAAAAGGGGGAAAGCTCACGTGGCATGCGGTTTCCGTTTCTTTTATTTATGATTTTTTTTGTTGTTTTAATTTACTTAAAACATGTTTTCTCAGAGTCCTAGGTAGGTTGGAAAAGATTGCTCTTCTTTTTCGCAACTATGCTAGATCCTGGGTCAGTGGAGACCATCTGTGCGGCTATAAGCCCCTCGTTTTGCACCTGTATTTCAACGTCCCGGGGTGGACAGCCCCGAGCGAGGGTCCTATAGGGAAAGCGGTTTCCACCAGCCTAAAAGAAAAATCCGAACCTAAGGACCGAGCCTGTCATGTTCGTTTTGATGCATTAGCCATGTGAATAGTGAACCGAGCCGGCCACTGAGTCAAGATCAGGTCAAGAGTTCGGCATGACCTCTCTTTACCTTGCTTGCGCAAGGGATCTGTGACGTTGGGCGTTAGCTGGGTCATATTGTCATGGCTGACGTATCAAAGGCGTGATGACATGGTGTCATGTGAGCATGGATGTATATCCGGGATGGAACATCGTGCAGGTGTAGCTTCGGAAATCAAGATCGGGTCAAGATTTTAGCATGACCTTTCATCGCTTTGCTTGCACAAGGGATCTTGAGTTCCGAGCCTTGACTTTCGAAAAATGGCGGCATGGTATATGTATCCAGGCTGTATGACACGGACTGGGTAAAAACCAACCGAGTCTGGACAGAGTGTGACTCAAGACTCAAACGTGCAGGGTTGACGCTTGGCTAGGATGGGATGTTTGGAATGATCCTGTGCGCGTCCAAGAGGCCTAGGAAGACCAAACGGACTGCAACTGAGACCACTCCGGGTTGAGGGTTGTAGTGTGCAGTGTATCCGAGGCAGCAGTGCGCGTAGCGTGCGGTGTAACCGAGGTAGCAGTGCGAGTAGTGTGCGGTGTAACCGAGGCAGCAGTGCGAGTAGTGTGCGGTCTCTAAAATTCTTTTTCTGAGTAAAACAGAAGTTTTTGAAGAATTTTAAATGTATGCACAGATGTATATTGATGCATTTTATTTTTGTATTTTTATTTTTTTTGTAAAATAATTTTTTTTGTAAAATAAAAACGAAGCACGTGCACACACACACAACAGTTAAAGGAAGGGGTAAAATGAAAGTTTGACCCTCATCATCGTTTTAAAAATCTTTTGCTTTGTTTAAAAAGATTTTAAAACAAAATGTCCCCAGCGGAGTCGCCAACTGAAATTACCCGGATCCGAAAGGGGCCGGGAGTGCCTCGAGAGGACTTAGAGGGGAAGCCAGAAGGCTTAGGGAGGAAGAGAGAAGTGGGAGGTGTGTGAAAATGAGGAGGGGGAGCCCTCTATTTATAGTGCCAGATTTGGTGCAAGAAGGTCCGTACGGACCTCTCTGGTAATCCAGAATTTTGGTTTTCCTCGATTTGAGGGAATCTGTGATGATGGTGAATATTATGCAATTATGATGTCCCCTGAGCAATAAGGTCCGTACGGACCAACTTGACATGCAAAGAGGTCCGTACGGACCAACTCTGCAGGAGGGTAAT
This sequence comes from Adenophora triphylla var. japonica, assembly GCA_022495995.1. Taxonomy (NCBI): domain Eukaryota; kingdom Viridiplantae; phylum Streptophyta; class Magnoliopsida; order Asterales; family Campanulaceae; genus Adenophora; species Adenophora triphylla. Next base: position 393,867 of record JAFEMH010001569.1, read on the forward strand.
CATTTTCCCCGAGATTTGAGAGAATATTGTGGACTTTAAGAGGATTCAGTAATTATTAAAGCAAAGAGGTCCGTACGGACCATGTATGCTTTTCCAATTTCCTGAAAATTCCCAAAAGGTCCTTTTGTCCCTTTTATCCCAGGAAGGCTCCTCCCTTGGTTTGGCTGGGGGTTTTGAGAGGGTTTTGAGTGCCAGAGGTCGTCGAGACTGCGTTGATGAGTCTGCGGTGTTTCCCGTGTGCTTGAAAGGGGGTGATCCAGATTGGGGTACTTACAATAGGGAGGGCATTATGTGACTTTCTCGCACCAATTAATTAAAATCTTAATCATTTCCAGAGATTACTTGTTGAGCAATGCGAGTGATCATTTAAAATAAAACCATTTCATTAAATGTAATGTAGGTGTGTAAATAATGTCTCAAGTCTAGCAAGAAAAGAAAAAGACTCTTTTATAGAAAATTTAAGATTAACTACAATGTCCAAGGAGGACTTAATTGAACGAAGAAAGTACTAGAACCTACGAAGGTTGGCTAAAAGACTGTTTTAATATTAAAGGATGGGTAGCCCCTAGTCTAGCTACTCTTTGTTGTTGGACCACGTCTCTACCCTTCAGCATTGGAAGCAAATTCCTCATGAAGCTATGACAGACTATGATCGCCTTTGGTAACTTCAGGAATTCTTCGCTCACCGGCCCTGATGGTTGCCTTATCTGCCATCAGATTATCATCCTCCCATTTACCCTTGGCGTCAGTTGTGAACTTATCGGAGGGTGAGAGTTCAAAGCATTTCACCAAATCCGGCTTTGCCACGGTCACATGCTTGTTGCAGTCAAACCAGCCATTCTCAACATTTGTTGCGACTAAATCATTTGGCTTGCCAAAGTCTATTGAATTCACAAAGCTTGAATCATAAAACTCAATCATGTTTACACTCGTGTTGTTTGGGAAATGATCATTGGCAGGGTTGAGATCACTGAGGCGCTCGAGTTTGCCCTTCTTAATTAACCCCCGAATTGCCTTTCTCAAAGATGTACAGTTATCGGTTATATGACCGTGATGCGGTGGAAAGCACAATGCTTAGTGGTGTCCAAAGGGATTTTGGGATCCTTGGGCTGATAGTTTCTTATGGGTTCGAGGAGACCCTGCTTTAGCAAGCTATTTAAAACTTTGCTTAAGGGAACACCCAAATCCTCGGGATGTGGTTTCTACTTTGGGGGAGAATAAACTCTTAGTGCTCTTTGATTCGAGATTTGGTCATTGACTTGGTCACCATTCTGAACAGGGTTTGCCGGTTTTGGTCCATTGGGGCGCTCAAGCTTGCCCGCTTCGATTAACCCTTGAACCGCTCTCTTCAAGACTGTGCAGTCGTCGGTCGTGTGGCCATAATGATTATGGAAGGCGCAGTGCTTACTCATGTCGAGGGGTGCATTTGAGCTCCTTGGATGGTAGTCCCTGAAAGCTCCAAAAGGCCTTCCTTTACTAAACCCTTGAAAATTAAGCCCATGGGCATCCCAAAATCATCAAAATGTTCTCGTTGCCTTAGAGGACCACCATTTCTTGGTTGCTTTTGGATGCCGCCAATTGTACACAATGCCTTCTTTCCTTTACTGGATGTTGTAGCCGTGTTGGAAGGGTAAGGTTTATAGCGGTGAGACATGTTCAGACCCGTAGTGCTTCCCCGTGCACGAACCCTTTTGATGTAACCATCAATGTAAGCGTCGAGATTTGACTTTTGGTAAGACTCATTCGTGTCAGATACACAAGATTGGTATGGTGAGATGGCCCGAGTCGAGCGATCGTCGATACTCTCGTTGCTAGGCTTTTCTTGTATCTTCTTAATCGGTTCTACCAATAATCCACTGGACGAGTCAATAGGAACACTAGGACTGCACGACCCCGCCACAAGATTGGCATTAGCAAACGAAACCACAGTAGGAAGTACTCTGGTGGGAGGGATGACAGTCTGAGCATTAAAAGCATGACCGTAACCCTCCTCATAAGTCAGACCTGAAGCACAAGAATATGGACCACAGGATCGAGGGTAGTGAGACTTATAAGAGGCCTCATAAGGCCTGGCAGTTGCCAAAGATGAGGATATATGGCTCGTAATGGGTGGATACCAGGGAGCAGTGAGTGCGGATTCAAAAGGCTGCTGAAGACATGAGGTTTGAGGCATCGTAACAGTAGGATTGAATGTGTCTTGACAACACCGATGAACGTGACTACAAGGGTAATGTGTATACTGTACTTGATGAGCAGGAGCAGCTTGCGTAACAGCCAGGTGGAGAATTTGATGAGGAGCATTTGACCTTGTCGGACTTCCCAACCGGAGGGGCGGGGTAGAGCTTGGAGGATATTGTGAATATGGTGAGCCTGATAAAGTGGTGATAAAAGCCTGGTGGCCCATGTGATCTTGCAGTATCATAGGGGCAAGTGTGCTTCGAGAATTGAAGGAAGCAAGCTGGCCCCCTCCGAACCATGGAGCCTGAGAAGCGAACTGACCCAAAATGGCTTGCGGAGCCATGTCACACTGCTGGGCTTGAGAAGTCGCGAACTGACCCATTCCGAGATGATGACCCGAACCAGACTGATGTTGTGAAGTAGTAAACTGACCCCTTCCGGGATGATGACCCGAACCAGACTGATGTTGTGAAGTAGTAAACTGACCCCTTCCGGGATGATGACCCGAACCAAAATGATGTTGTGAAGTAGTAAACTGACCCCTTCCAAGCTGTGGGGCGAAAGCAAACTGATTCAATCCTGGTGGTGAGACCTGAGAGGCACAAGGGGCGGTTTGACCTAGATCGGACTGTTGAGGAGTATCAAGCTGTAGGGGCTGAGATGTCTTGACGGCCAATTCCAGGCCCGATGGCCGGGCCGGGCGAGGTTTTGGAGTAGCGAATCGACCCATTCCAAGGCTGGGGCGGAAACAGAGCGGCGAAACCCAAAGGTGAAAACTGAGAGGTACTGGGGGGAAGTTGACTAAGATCGGACTGTTGGGGAGTATCGAGCTGTAGGGGCTGAGATGCAGGCTGAGTGATAGACTGGGGGATGCATGGCCCATTAGTAGTTCCACACGACAGGGAACAGGGCATTTGACGGTAGTTGGCATGCCCGGGAGGGTAATTAGCTCCAATCTTCGCATTAACCGTAAAGGTTCCATTAGGGTTGCGAACAATTGCTAACCCCTGGGTTCTGATACTTTCCAATAACTGACTGATCTGAGCCTCTTGATGTTGTCTTATCTGTTCCAATATCTGATTCCACTGTTTGGCATTTTGCGGGTTTTCGGGGTGCGGAGTTGTACGTCCCCCACCGTTCTCCTCTGAGTTGGCCATTCTGAAACTTTGAGCTGAAGCGAAGGAGGAAACCGATGAAGTATCTGACTCCGGAATGACTGAGCTGAACAAACGATGACCCGGGGTCTTGATCAGAACTTTGCTTACTGTGGAAGGCACAAAAGGGTGTGGTTCAGACTCGGGAAAGCGAAATAGGTTGGTGTTTGGGCTTAGGGCTCATGGAACGTGCAGTTATTTGTTCTTGTTTACTTAAAACGTGATTTATTAACCTAAGTGTGATGATGTGTCGCCATTTCTCGCGGGAATGAAATTCGATTCTTTTCGTAGTTTCTTTGAAAGAAAACCAAATAAAACCCGGAAAAAAAGAACGGAGTCGCCACGCCATTTTGGTTTTAAGGGCCAAAACTTTGAAAAAAGCCCGAGATCAGAAATTTGGGTTCGGAGGTCGTGTTACACGCCGGGAAGGACGTTAGTGTGCACCCGGAATGCCTCGTAAAACGAGTCTTCCAAGCTGAAAATCATTTGTGTGTGTGTGTGTGTGTTTTGGCCAAAATAATTTGAAACTCAGAAAAGTAAAAATTGGGATATCTTTTTAAGACTTTAAACTGATCCCATGATTTTTTGGAAGATTTTTGGATTGAGATTTGGTACTCAAAAGACCTTTTGAAGTTGAGAGCCATTTCTGCCAGAATGAAAAAGGCAGTGGACCTTTGATTTTGAAATGGATTCAAGGGTCTTAAAACTTCATAATCTGGATAAACTCAGAGAATGAAAGTTGTTCTAGACACCTTAAATAAGATTTGTACGAAGGAATTTTCCATTTTGGAGAAGATTTGAGGGGTAAAAACCTTCTGGAAACCTCAGATATGAGATCTGGATTCCCAGAAGCTGGTGAACTAGCCTCTGAAAGAAAATTTGAAAAGAGGAGTTTTACTCACCCAAAAAATAAAGTAAAAATATGTCTGGAAAGATCTGGATGTTGGCTACAAAAAAGTATTTTGTAGTCAACACCAAATTCCAAGTTCATCTGTGTCCAAAAATTAGGACAATGGACTGAGGTCTGGGAAAATTGCTACTGGACAGCAACTTCCCAAGAGAGAAAATATGATTTTAAGGGGGGTTTTGCATCCATGCTTGTCCCCATTTCCCTAGGTTTTGGTTAGTGATCACTTGACATTTTAGTGGTGAATCAACTATACCAAACCATCCTTGGGGTACATTAGGACTAAGCATTTCATTTGCTTGGGGAGGGGGATTTTACCCTTTGAAAATGAGATTTGATGCTTGAAAATGGTTTTTAGGGTTTTGAAAATGAGTTTTCTTTGCAAGAAAGTAAGAGAACTTGAAAATAATTTTGATCTTTGTAGAAGATCATCCATGGAGATGGTCTTCCATGGTGATCTTCTTAGATCTAAAGCAAGAAGATGAAAGAACTACATTTTGTAGTTTGCAAATGCATGCATGGTTGGAGTTTAGGGTAAGGAGAAGGAGGGTTTACCAATCTTCCTTGTGTTCTTGAGTTTTTGGCTTGAGTGTATGAGTGTTTAAGGCTTAAGTATGAGAGTGAGTGGATGAGTGTGAGTTGGGAAAGATTGGAGAGAAAATGGTGACAATTCTTGAAGAATTCTCACCGTTTTCTCTCTATATTTCGCCAGGTTCGGTGCAATTGGTGTTGTGGCTCCTCATTTTTGTGTTTGGAGGGCTCAATTTATAGCCCTCTGAAAGATGCAAACCTATCCGCGCGGATGGGATCCTTCGGCGTGCCTGTTCATTAAATGCGGCTCCGGCTTTGGACAAGAGGAATATTTCTTTTGAAATTTCAAATTAACGGCCAGTTTATTGTTCCCGACCATTTCTATTTGTGGTTTTATTCCTTTTGTTTTACTTTTTGAGATTCTTTTGAGGTTTAACCTTAAATAACAATGCCCATTTTACCCTCACTTTGTTAGAAAAGTTAGGATTGTTAGGAATTGTTAGAAATGTTATAACTTTCGTTAATTTTCTAACGAAAATTCTAACAAGATCAAATTGGAGCACTTACGGTAGCCCTCGGCGACGGCGCTTTCGAAGGAAGCGGGGTCGTCGATAAGAGTAAGGCTCCATATTTGGCGGGATGATCGAGTGATCGGGTGGCTGAACCTAGCGATAGGCTACCTACGTATCCCGAATGGGAATCGAGCCGATCGTAGTTCGGGTCTTTGACCACCCGGAGATGATGGCGTTTTAGGTGCCTCGAACACGATGAGCGAGTTCTGCAGTCGGTTCTTTGGAAAGAAACTTCTGCTAGGGATAAGAGATGACCATTTTCGGTCTGATGGCTATCCGCTCTGGGGGATAGGAATGACCATTTTCGGTTACGATGGCTATCCGCTCTGCTGGGATAGGAATGACCATTTTCGGTCGATGGCTATCCGCTCTTCTTGAGGATTTTTGTGATTTATCGTTTTCCTAGTGATAGCGTCTTAGGTGCCTCAAACCTTGGAGATGGCGTTTTAGGTGCCTCGAACCTTGGAGATGGCTTTTTAGGTGCCTCGGACCTTGATGATGGCGTTTTAGGTGCCTCGAACCTTGGAGATGAAATGGCCTTTCGGTGGACTTCGTCTGCTGCCGAAGGAGAGGGTGACCGTTTTGGTCGGGGGGCTGGACCTAATGATAGGCTACCTACGTATCCCTAGTGGGAATCAAGCCCTTTCGTAGTTCGAGTACTACTCGAGATTCCGTTGGCTTTTGGGATTCCGTTAACTTTGCTGGGGATTTTGTTAGCCTTTGCTGGGAAAAATCAGACGTATTCGTCTGGGAAATCGGTCTTACGTTTGACTGCCGTCGAATGATTTTGATGAAAGAAACGGGATTCCGTTAACTTTCTCGGAGAGATCGGACTTACGTTTTACTGCCGGGAAGGATTTTGATGAAAGATACGGGATCTCGTTATCTTTCTCAGGGAGATCGGTCTTACGTTTGACTGCCGTTTGATGATTTTGATGAAAGATACGGGATCTCGTTATCTTTCTCGGGAAAATCGGTCTTACGTTCGACTGCCGTTTGATGATTTTGATGAAATATACGGGATCTCGTTATCTTTCTCGGGAAAATCGGTCTTACGTTTGACTGCCGTCGAATGATTTTGATGAAAGATACGGGATCCGTTATCTTTCTCGGGAAGATCGGACTTACGTTTTACTGCCGGGGGATGATTTTGATGAAAGATACGAGATTTCGTTATCTTTCTCGGGGAGATCGGTCTTACGTTTGACTGCCAGGGATGATTTTGATGAAAGATACGGGATCCGTTATCTTTCTCGGGGCACTCGGTCTTACGTTTTACTGCCGGGGGATGATTTTGATGAAAGATACGGGATTTCGTTATCTTTCTTGGGGAGATCGGTCTTACGTTTGACTGCCGGGGGATGATTTTGATGAAAGATACGAGATTTCGTTATCTTTCTCGGGGAGATCGGTCTTACGTTTGACTGCCGGGGATGATTTTGATGAAAGATACGGGATCCGTTATCTTTCTCGGGGCACTCGGTCTTACGTTTTACTGCCGGGGGATGATTTTGATGAAAGATACGAGATTTCGTTATCTTTCTCGGGGAGATCGGTCTTACGTTTGACTGCCGGGGAGGATTTTGATGAAAGATACGGGATCTCGTTATCTTTCTCAGGGAGATCGGTCTTACGTTTGACTGCCGTTAGTAATTTTGATGAAAGATACGGGATTCCGTTATCTTTCTCAGGGAAGATCGGTCTTACGTTTGACTGCCGGGAAGGATTTTGATGAAAGATACGGGATCCGTTATCTTTCTCGGGGAGATCGGTCTTACGTTTGACTGCCGGGGAAGATTTTGATGAAAGATACGGGATCTCGTTATCTTTTTCAGGGAGGTCGGCCTTACGTTTGACTGCCGTCGAATGATTTTGATGAAAGAAACGAGATTCTGTTAACTTTCTCGGAGAGATCGGACTTACGTTTCACTGCCGGGAATGATTTTGATGAAAGATACGGGATCCGTTATCTTTCTCGGGGCACTCGGTCTTACGTTTTACTGCCGGGGGTAATTTTCTTGACAAGGGGCTGACTTTGGTTAACTTTGGTTAACTCTGTCAAGTTCGGGACTGAATTGCAGAGTTCCAGATTTTTAAAGGGCAAAAGGGTCATTTTGACCCTTACGATCCTGTCCGCGCGGAGAGGGTTTGAAAACCAGGGGGTATTAATGAGGGGCCGCCCCCTTCCTCTTCCCCATTCTGTTTTTACAGAAAATTACGAGAGAGAGAGAGAAAATCTGCAAATCCGCCATTGTTGTCCAAAAAGCTTCAAAAATCTTCCGATTTCTTCGATTTTTTGAGCAATGGAACACGGGGAAGGTGCTTTTCAAGGCCAAGGACGTGGCCCGGTGGCGGAGAGACGATTGGAGCTCGTCCGGATGAGGAGGCATTATACTCTTTCGCAATCGATTGCGGAGGAGCCCTACCCCGATGCTTGGCAACATTGGGCTTCTGATCCGAGTCTCCGAACGGTATACTTCGAATCTTTTCATTCCCTTTGTTGATTTCTTGCTTGAAATTGATTTTTGGTGATTTTTGATTTTTTTTTTTTTTGAAAATTGGAATGATTGATGTTCTTGGCTTTGAATCTTGATTTTGATGCTTTGCATGTTATGAGTATATGAGTAACCCAAAATGTGCATTTTGCTTGGGAAAAAGAATTGGCATTTTCGCCATTTTTTTTTTTAGTATCCGAGAATTGCATGTGAAAATTCGAAAATTGTGATGATGATTTTTTTTTTGAAATTGAATATTGATATTGATGAATGATGCAATGCATGCATTTTGTTTGGGCATTTTGCCAATATGAGATGTATGTATGTTTAGGATTATTTTTTTTTGAAAAGTGGGACGGATTTTTCCTCCCGTTGCATGTAAGATGGATGATATGCATGTATGCATTTTTTTTTTTTGAAAATGGGACGGAGTTTTATTTCCGTCAACTTCTTGTAGAATATGCATGTATGCATTTTTTTGTTTATTGAAAATTGTTGAATGGGATTTCTTGGCTTGTCTTTTCTGTGAGAAAAATGGGGCTATGTCTATTGCATGCCGTTATGCTGCCGAATTTTTTTTTTTAATGCATGTGTATGCTTTTTTTTTTGTGCAAATGCAAAATGCAATTTTTTTTGACATTTTCTCTCTTTTTTTTTTGCAGGGCGGAAACCGTTTTGTGACGGAGCAGCTGAACAAAATGAAGACTCGAGGATCAGTGGAGTCCGTAGTTGACCTGTGGGATCGGCTTCCGGATGTGGGCCGAGGAGCTTTGCCGATTCCGAGACAGATTGTTGTTGAGACGGGGCTTTGGGAGTTCGTTGAGTGCTTGAGGGGGCTGGTCAAGTTCCCTAAGAGCAAGGGCCTGATGTTTGCTTTGGCGCAGCATTGGTGGGACGCGACCCACACCTTTCACTTCTTCTGGGGCGAGGCTACGGTTACGCCCTCCGACTATGCTGCGATCACGGGTTTGTCCTTCAATGGACGCAGCATTGAGTGGCGGGACGGCTACAACGACGCGGACTTGCAGTTTCTTTTGGGATTTTCCCCTATTCCCAAAAAGGGGATGGGGATGGAGTATGCCGTGGTCTACGGTAAGATTGTGGAGACCATCGTGAGTTACGAGGCTGGGGAGGAGAGGATAGGCGAAGCGGTCGCTAGGGCCTTCTTGTGGTTGGCCTTTTCGAGCACGCTCTTTGGACATGCTGAGGGGACGGCAGTCTTTGCCTTGTTGAGGTCCTTGGAGGACATGGAGACGGTCGGAGATATCTCGTGGGGAGAGGCCGGGCTGGCAGAGCTTTATTTTGCTCTCGATAGGTACAGCCGGAAGGCTGTGAGCTCCTTGTACTGCTTTGAGTTTGCCCTGGAGGTATAAGCTCTCTTTTTGCTTTCCCCTCCTTCCCTTTTTTTTTTGAGCACACACTTTTTTTTTGCACTGGATTGATTGGATTTTTACCTTTCGCAGGTATGGGCGTTGGAGTTTTTTCACGTCACGATGTGGCGGCAGCCGGCGGAGTACGTCGGGGCGTATCCGGCCATGCACTCCTGGTCCAAGCATGCCCGGGAGAAGATAAGCTCCAGGGGGCGTACGACTCTCAGGTACGCGGTGCCTTCCTTTGACGGAGGCCGAGACGGATGAGGGGATGATATTCTTCCCACAGGATCGCTTCGAGGTGGCGCACCGAAGGGCGCCGAGATTTGGACCGTGCGGCGGAGGATTACGAGAGGTCGACCTGCGATGCATATTATGCGGGAGAGAGGGTGACGCGCCGGCATGGCGTGAATTTGCCTTTGAGGACACCGGTGGAGCCTCCCGCCGAGATGATGCACCCGAGTGATCGGTCCGTGACTGGGATGATTACCGAGCCGGCCAGCACTTCTCGGATTTCGTGGCGGCCCAGGCCATATGCGACATTCGTCTTGAGGAGGCGAGGATGCCTCGGGTTACGGATAGAGAGGGCTTGGGATCCGCGGTACCCTCGGACGGATTTTTCATATATCCAGGATGGGGTCCGATTGAGGGTGCGAATCCCTCGGCTGAGCGGCTTCCACGAGCTTTCCGGCCTCGTCAGGGTATGAAGGTATGGCTTTTACGCTTACGCCTCTTCCTTTCTTTCTTTTGTTTCATCGTCTTTAGCATCACTTCCTTTTTTGACGCTTTTACTTTTGTGCAGTTTTCGGAGGTGGTCGTCGAGAAGCTGACGAAGCAAGTGATCGGAGCCAAGAGATTCATCAGGAGGATGTTCGCTTGCGGGGCTCCTCAGGCTAGAGCAAGGCGACCACGGCGCGCACAGTCGGACGGGAGGCTTCCCTATTCGCTCGAGACTTCTTCGAGAGACTCCTCTGTCTCCTCTCCTTGATCCCGCGCGGTGCTTGCCTTCGGATCACGTCATTCTCGGGGATCCACGCGGGCTGGGACACGTATGGCAGCATGGCGGGTCGTCTTCGTACGTCTAGGAGTCCGACGCCTTCACCTTCGGATACGATTTTTCGCGAGATCTCGGCTTGCCCTATCGGAGCGTGCTTAGGTTGGTCCTGACGAGCCTCTTTCTGGAGACGAGGACGATTCTGAGCCCGAGATTTTCAGGGCTCCTGAGGAGGCGGGCCCGAGTCGCAAGAGGGGCCGGGGGCAGACATCGGGCGCTAGTGTGAATGTGTGCCCAAATTTTGTGGATTCACGCGAGTTTGAAGACATCCGAGTTATTTGAAAAAACGGAGTCGCCACGCCATTTTGATTACCTCAAAACTTTGAAAAAAAGGTTTTTACTTGGGTTCGGAGGTTAAGTTACCCCTTGGGAAGAACGTTTGGCGTTCACCCAAAGTGCCTTGCCGGAGCAAGTCTCCCAAGATTTCAGTAATCGTGCTTGCTTGCGTGCTTTCTTGTGTGCATGTGTTTGAGAAAAAGGGGGAATGTCCCAAGTTGTCTTCCGGACGTACAAACCATTTGTTGGTTGTCGCTCGGGATTCCTTGGAATTTTATGTATTTGGGATTATGATCCCGTCCTCATCTTATGACTTGTGATCATCGCATTTTAACCTCGGGACCCTCGGGACTTGCGTGATCGAGAGAATGACTCTCTTTTGGTCAAAGATGAGGTTCTTTAGAAAAGGAGGGTCCTTAGCCCATCAATCCTACGCTTTAAGACGGTCGAGCTCGTATAGAGGCTTCATACTCTTTCTTAAGCGATAATCGGAGATATAGGGTTCAAGGTTATCCCTTTCCAAAGAAATCGTGAACCTTTAATGGAAGGAACGATGTAAAGATAGGATCTTTTACACCGGTCCGTTCCAAGGTTGGGGAAAGGGAAATGCATGATGAAAAATGACTCTTTAATGAAAAGATGACATTTTTGGTTTTAGCAAATGATGCTTTTTGATTGAAAGAAATGATCTTTATGCAAGTGATGCGTAAAGATAGGATTTTTATGCAAATGATGCATTGGAAAAGGTTTTTGAATGCAAAGGATGCATTTTTATTGAAAAGATTGGATTTTTATGTGCAAATGATGCATAAAAATGACATTTTTATTTGAAAATGGGGGGTTTTAGGTGCAAAGGATGCACCTTTATGAAAAAGACTACATTTTTATGACAAATGAGGTCTTAATGCATGCAAAAGGGAAAGGGGGTGATAAAGATGTGATCTTTATGAATAAATGCCAAGTCCCAAGCAAGATATATGAATGCAATGAGCAAGTATATCAATTAAAAGCAAGGTTAGGGCGTGCGAGGTTACCAATTGCTTCCTTTGCTTCTTCGAACGGAGCTAGGAGGAGAGGTTGGTCTTGGGTCTTCAAGGAGGAGGGAGGTAGCTTCTTGGCCTTCCTTCTTCACCTTCTTGAGCTTGCACCAATATTCTTCACGTCTTGGGAGTGTTTATAAGTGTATTGTGTATTTTGTGCCTCTATTGTGTGTGTTGTGCCTCTATTGTGTGTGTTGTGCCTCTATTGTGTGTGTTGCAATGGGTAGAGGAGGCCTCTATTTATAGGTAATCTGGATAAGGTGAATGAAGCCGTGCGGCTAAGAAGCGGCGAGCTAATGCGGCCGTGCGGAGCTTATCTGAATGACTCGGCATTCTAGAACCATGCAAGGTGGCAAATTCTAGAACCCTCCTTCCTAATTAAGAAAAACGTGTTTCTTAATTAGGAAGGAACCTCTTCAGCCCTTATTTAATAAAAAAAACAGGTTACGGAATGTTTCCGGAACATTTGGGAAAGGTACGGGAATTACCGGAAACTTACCGAAATTGTCGGGAAAATTAACCGAAAGGCATGAGCCAGATTTGGGTACTTACGAAGCCCCTCGGCAACGTCACTTGCAAGGCAAGTGGGGTTGTCGATAGAAAAAGGATCCGATCTAGCGAATGCGAGAGACGGATTAGAAGACCGAGACGGTCGAGTGGGTGAACCTTTTGGAAGGCTACCTACGTATCCGGAGGAATCAAGCCGGGTAGTAGTTCGGAATAAGATCCGGCGAGGAAGGGAGAAGAGAAAAGCGGTCTCTTCTTTGGGGAAAATAGAAAATGACCTAGGAGGTCGAAGCAATTGATCCTACGGGAATATGCTAGAAGTGACCAAGGTGGTCTCTATGAGGGATTACTTCATCAGCGAGGAGCGACGAAGGAACAGGGTGGCCAAAGTGGTCGGATGGATGGACCTTTTATAAAAGGCTACCTACGTATCCGGAGGAATCAAGCCTTGATCGTAGTTCAAGCATCACTAGATAGTTAGGAACGATGTCTAGGATTCTTGAGATTTTGACAATTAATGGAGTACGTCACACGATTGACAATTCTTGGAGGATGTCACACGATTGACAATTCTTTGGAGGATGTCACCTAATTGAAACTAGAGCTTACGTCACTATCGAGTGGATAGAGGTAGCTAGAGTTTGGTGAACTTGAGCATACGTCTCAATCTCTTTCGAATCAGAGATATGGGTTGCTAAAGTTTGAAAAACTCAAGCGTACGTCTCAATCTCTTTCGAATCAGAGATATGGGTTGCCAAAGCTAGAATGATTTAAGCATACGTCTCAATCTCTTTCGAATCAGAGATATGGGTTGCCAATGACTTGAGCATACGTCTCAATCTCTTTCGAATCGAGAGATATGGGTTGCCAATGACTTGAGCATACGTCTCAATCTCTTTCGAATCAGAGATATGGGTTGCCAAAGTTTGAATGACTTAAGCATACGTCACTATTCATGACAGAGGTAGCTTAAGTTAAGAAGAACTCGACAATTCGGAGGTTGTCACCTAACGTTATCCCGTTATAACGAAATTAACGGAGGTGACTGGGAATAGAGCTTGATTGCTTAGGAGATAAGGGATATCTTCGAAGAGGGTGTTATCTCGGTTAGAGGATAACGAGGATTGGAGGCCCAAGTGGAAAGTCCGAGGGCAAAATCGTAATTTTGCTCAGAGCGAAAAGAGGCCGCCCGACATGAGAGGAAGGAAAAGAAGCCGTACGGCTGGAAACCTGATTTTTACAGATTATTTAAAACAGATTTGAACGGGCTATTGGGCATTGTTGCCGCCCATTCAGCCGAGAGAGAGAGAGGAGAGAAGAAAGAATTTCGAAATTCTTTGAATTCCCTTGCTTCCCTTGATTTGAGATGGATCCGGCACCAAGACAAGCAAGGAGGAATGTCTCCGCGGCCGCTCAAAGGAAGAGGAAGGAGCTTGTCCGGACGGATAGGAGGTATGACTTTCTCACGCCTCCATCGGAGCTCTATCCGGGAAGGAGGGAGCACAAATCGATGAACCCGCGATCGGTTGGGGTAAGCGTTCTTATTTGGCTCAAATCCGATGATTTTTCTTGATTTTTGAATAATTTAGGGCTTAACCCGAACTTAGGAATTTTCTAGGATTTTCTTAGGATTTTTGAATGATTTTGAGATGCATGAACAACCTATGAGGCTAAGAATATGCATGTGCAATTTATTTGATGAAAATTATGAGAATGACTCACTTTTTCTACGCAAATGAAGTAAGAATGAGAATTGTCTAAATATGAGACGGAGTTCTTGCCTTGTGCTAGAACTAGGTCAAAATTCTGATTTTCAATGAGAAAACATGATTTTGGAAGATGAAAATGATTCATGCATGCCATTTTATTTGAAAAATAATGCTTATGTGCAAAGAATTGTGAAAATTATGATTTTGTGCCTTAGGAAAGCAACGTGCTTAAAATGACGTGTTTCAAATGATGAAAGTCACGTTTTTGATGCAAAAGATGCTAAAAAGACTTGTATGAATGCTTTTCTTTTGAAAAAATATGTGCACTTTTGTGACTATATGCATGCTTTTGAAATGAGATGAAGGACTGACACTTCTTTTTGATGTGCTTGTCTACAGAGAACAAGTCTAGGGGACCATCTGAGATAGCGGTGAATCTTTGGCGAGAGGATGCCGGATTTTGAGAAGAATGGGGTGAACCTAAAGAGTTGGTGAGGGCTACCGGTCCGGACGCGTTTGTGGAGGCCGTCGGCACGGGGATTCACATCACCTCAAAGAGCAAGGGCCTGGTTCGGGCTCTTTCGAGTTTTGGTGGGACTCTACTCATAGTTTCCACCTGAGCCGGGAGAGCTTACCGTGACTCCTGCCCGATTTTACGGCGGTGCGGCTGCGGTTCACCGGGAGGCCCGTGACTTGGAGAGACCACATTACAGTGAGGAGTTCCGAGATTTGGTTGGATTTGAGCTGATTCCCAAGGGATTGGGTATGGAGACGAGGAATGTCGAGGTGGCGGTCCAGAAGCTGCATGCGGGACTTTCTTTGGTAGTGACGTGACCGCCCACCACCGGTTAGAGCTTTCGTGTGGTTGATGCCGTCAGTCACTATCTTTGCTAATTCTGGGACGCTAGCCATGACTTGCCTCCTTGGCTCTTTGGTTGATGTGGATGGGATAGGGACGGTCTCTTGGGGAGAGGCCGGATTGGCTGAGTTATACTTCTCTCGGATATGTTCAGTCGAAACAAAGCCGCTTCTATGGACTGCTTCTCATTTGCCCTTGAGGTAGCCTTTCTTTCTCTTCTCTTTTCTCTTTCTCGTCTTGAGACTTCTTATGAGAAAAATGACCTTTTTGATGTTTTTGAACATGCAGGCTGGTTTTGCGAGGTGATCGGATTCTTTCCTTGGAACCCGGCGAGTGATATCACCATTTTCCCTGCGATGGTTCGCTGGAGGAGAGATGTGAGGGATAGGTTCACGGGGAAGACCCGGATCACTTTCGACTACAAGATGGTGAAGCTTGTGCTCAATAAGGATGGACCGGATGGAGTGGACTTCTACCCCGGGGCGGTATCAGGAGATTTTGCTGGGAGATGCTATTGAGGTGACGAGGCGGAGGAGGTGGCTCACCGGGCTGACTTGCGACATCATATATACAGGGACCGTTTTTCGAGGCAGCATGGTCATGTCCCTCCATTGGACGCCATTACTCCACACGATCCTCCGGCACGGATGCTGCGGCCCGAGGGACTGGCAGGCGGATGAGATTGAGAGGTACCGGGGGGAGGTATAGCTGCGGAGGAGTATTTTGACATGGGTACCCCCTACGCTGTGTTTGTGGAGCAGCGCCTGAGGACGCCACAGAAGCTGACGAAGCTGGCGGTCACTCAGGGATATGGGGAGGATGAGCCTACTGACCCGCCTATCCCTCCTGCACACCTCTCATACGTCGTACACGGAGTACCGAGGAGGATGAGGATTCCTGTCCCTGACACGAGGGAGCCCCAGTATACCCTGCCACCTGATAGCACTGTGAGTATACTCTTAGGGTCTTATTCCCTTTTTAGCTTTCAGATTTTCTGTTTTTTGCAATTTCTCTGAGATTTTTCTGAGATTTTCTCTTCTTTTCTCAGGTTCCAGCTCGCACCTATGACAGGTTGGTCAGGCAGAACAGGGGCTGGAAAGACGTGTGCCGATCCTTGGTCAAGAAGCTGGCCTGCGCTACTAAAGCGTCAACAAGCGTGCAGGAGCCTGTGCGCAAAAGGAGGCATGTCGGGGGCGCAGCATCCTCTTCCTCGGCTTCGGAGTACTCATCCAGTGCCAGGCCTCAGGGGCGAGGTCCTAATGCTGATATCTTGGAGCAGCTGGCGGAGTACGAGCACGACAACATCCCTCTTTCCGATGCGAGCGACCAGGAGGACGTGATGAGAGAGCCTAGCGTCTATGAGCTGAGCAGTGATGAGGAAGAAGAAGAATCTGAGGCCTAGGGGTCTCTAGAGTAGATTTGGAACAAAACAAACAATGAACACTTTTTTATGCACAACTTGTTTATTTTTTGCTTTATTTTGACGCCGGTGGGGCGAAGACATTGTATTTACGCTTTATTTACTTTTCTAATTTATGCTTTTTCAATTTGCATATTATCTGAGCCTCGGGGCGACTTTTTTGCTTGGAATTGGGGCTGAAACTGGGCCAAAATAATATATAATGATATAAAACTGCTTGGGTGGCTTCTGGACATGTTTTTGTACAGGTTTTGGTTGAGAAAGTGGGGTGAAAACTCCCTTGGGCAGCAACTTTGGTTGCTGCAGATTTGCAATTTACATCAGGCAAATGAAGCCGTGCGGCATGGCCTTGAGGGCAAAAGAGGCCGTGCGGCTCACAGTTCTGTCTGGACTGGTCATTTTTTGAATAAAACCAAAGCTTGGCCATTTCATTTTATTTTCAACCCAAACTTGTTTCAACTGTTCCCAGGGCATATTTTGGACCTAAAGACACCACCTTTGATCACTTTTGCGATGGAGAGGCCCATTAGACTACAAAGGGGGAAGAGAGACCATTTTCTGTCCGGTCTTCAATCTTGGGCGAGACATAACTTCCAAAATCACAAGGGGCTGCTTGATTCTTCCTTCAAGATCAAGTCTTTATGGCATTTGAGGGATCTCCCGCCCGATTGGGACCTGTTGAGAGCCGCAGCAAAGTTCTGGGACGTTCGGAGACATGTTTACTGCTTTTCTTACAACGAAATCGTCCCAACGCACGAAGACTTCAGAGCCTTGATTGGGGGTCCCGAGACTGAGGCTATATCTATTCCGCTGATCGGAGACGTGCCGGTGGCGGTAAAGCTTGCATCTTTTCTGCAGATTCCTCTGGGAGAGGCTGAGGAGATGATGGTAGCCTCGGACAGGATTGACCTTTCCGAGATCCCGGGCAGGTTTGGATCTCCAGCTATGGCTGCTACCATGGTGGCTATGGACGCATTTATCCTTTGCGTCTTTTCTCGTTCTGTTTACTGCCGAGTCCGTGGGGATTTGTCACGGTGGTCTCCTGGACATGGTCAGAGACTGCAGGGCTGGGAAGGATATCGTCCCACTGGTTTTGGGGGAGACTTTGCATGGGATCGACAGGATGGCTCGGGAGACCATTTCATGAGGTCCGGGAGTCCGGCTGTGTTGACTTTGTGGCTGCAGGAGAGGCTCGGGGCTTTGCCTGGGGCTTTGCCGACTCGGTGCCCTTGGGTGATTTCTCGGAGAGGTGCACCTAGGCGACAGGACTGTGGTAGCCGGGAGCCGATGATGGCTAGGCTATCCACTTCGGACATCCGTTGGTGGATACCACACTGGAGGTTGCAGACCAGGAGGATATTTCAGGATTCTTATGCTTTGTGAGGGTTCCAGGATTCTGCTGGTCATCCTTCTACATACCCTGCTTGGTATCCAGGCAGTTTGGGGCTTTACAGAGCCTTTGAGTGACTGGAAGGACATCCGGACCATAGAGGTGATGTCTCTAGACATGAGGGACCCGGCCCGGCTTCACTTTTTCTCGAGGGCTTGGACATACACTTTGCTTTCCCACCCGGGGCTATCTTTAGGAGCAGGAAGAGCACGATCTTGACCACCGTCTACTTGGACTGGTACGAGAGGGAGATGGGAGCGACTCGGGTTATCTTGGAGGATAGACGCCGAGTTTTATTGGGGGCGACCACGACTCGAGTAGGACTCGAGGGAGACCGAGGCTAAGGCGAGTTGCCATAACCAATCGTGACTTGGTCGGGGACATGGAGGCTCGGTACAAGAGGTTGTCCGAGGTTGCTCATTTGACCGAGTCTCGGAGGGAGGAGATACGGACTCGTGCTCGTATAGAGAGCGCTTATTGACACGGGGTTGGTAGAGGCTCCAGTGAGGATGCCAGAGGTCGGGATGAGGGATACCGACATTATTGAGAAGAAAAGGAAGAAGACTCGACGAGGCCGAGGAAAAGGGAAGAAGACTGAAGAAGACTCGGCGAATGACGACCGACAAGTCTTTTCTCAAGATCCTCTTATTGCCATTTGCAAACACATTAGTTTATTTAGGCATTTTATTGTATTTTAGATCTTTTTAGCAGTTAGCGAGTCAAGAGGTAGACCGTGCTTGAACTCATCAAGAAATTTTTGACTTGTAATGAACAAGAAATATTATTTTAGAAATTAATCAAGACATGCTTCATGGAAATTCAAATGTCTTATTACTTGGGACCCGTTTTTATGAAAACCGAAATACCCTTTTATTTATTGCTAAGGACGCACTTTATGGAAGCTTTATTGCCCTTTTTTATTGTTTAGACCGAACCATATATGACTGCCTACGTTCCCCTTTTACAAGAAAGGCTAAGGGGCTCAGGTCTTCGTAGTTCATTCCGTGAACTAACAAAACTAAGTCTTTTTTTTTTTTTTTTTTACGTGCAACCCTGTTTTTGCCTAGACCGCCCTTTTTGGGTTTTTCGGCCCAAATTTAGTGGGTATTACTCTTTTTGGACTAAGATTTTTTTTTCTTTTTTTCTTTTTATATATATATTTTTTTTTATTATTTTTTTTTTCGTGCAACCCTGTTTTTTGTCTAGACCGCCCTTTTTGGGGTTTTTCAGCCTAGCTGGGTATTACTCTTTTTGTACTAAGATTTTTTCTTTTTTTTTTTTTTTTTTTATTATTAGACATAGTATCTTCGGAGTTTATCACCGTTCACTACTAGAAAAAATAGGATTGCCAACGGCCAATTCCGTTCTTAAATAGACAAAGTCGTCCCTAAATTCAATATTAAGAACGGTTTTGGTCGTCCCTTTTTTCTCGTCGCTGAAGGGTACCACGCTTGGTCGTCGGTGATTAAGGACGACACTGTCGTCCCTAACTGATATAAGTCGTTGCAGGTTAAGCCATTTACGGACAACACAGTCGTCCTTGATTTCTAAATTTAAGAACGACAATGTCGTCCCTACCATCCAGACCAAAATAAGGACGACATTGTCGTTGCCTCGTTTCTAAAATTAAGGACGACAATGCCGTCCTATACTTGGTTTCCAATTAAAAAAAAATTACTATTTTCTTAAATAGACGTTTTTATAATTAATATAAATAATAATTTTAAAGTTATACCAAATAAACTTGGCAGGGAACCAAATAAACTCTAATCAAATAAACTTGGCAGATTAAGACAAAGAGAAAACTCTAATCAAATAAACTTGGCAGGGAACCAAATAAACTCTAATCAAATAAACTTGGGTGTAATATCACAAGAACATCCTCAATCTAATCAAATAAACTTGGTAGGAAACCAAAAAAACAGCATTCACTGACCAAAAAAACAGCATTCACTTGGCAGGGAACTCTAAAATGTATTCAAAGTACCAGATTAAGATAAAGAGAAAAAAAATATATGGTCTGAAAATGATTTCATTCCCGGCCAGTTCTTGAAGGTGCCATTGGTGGTGCCAGCTGCTTGTATCCCATCCGTCTCCACCGGCAAGCTGGAGCTGCAACCAAACATAAACCAAGTCATTAAAAGATAATCTTAACATGTAATCCTGCCCAAACATTATTTTTTATACTGCCTTAGTTTCAGACACAGTTCCAAAAGACAGACAAAACTTGTAATAGTACAAAAAATCAACCCCCAACAAGTATTAGAAAAAGAATTTGTACAAGAATTAATGCACAGTTTCAAAAAAGTGACAAAATGGGACAAGCACAACTGCAGCAGCTAGAGGTAACTCACCAACATCAGGAGTGCTCCACTAGCATAATCTACAGGATATTCGGGGGCAAAAAAAATAAGTAAACCGGTACTTAATGAATACAGCAAAAGAAATAAGTTCAGCAAGAGGGATTCACTGATGACTTAAGGGACTTCATCTTTGAAGAACTGAAAACAAAATCTGATATTGCAGATGATTTGGAAACAGCAAAAGAAATAAGTTCAGCAAGAGGAGAATGGGTTCTTAAGATTGAGGATGGTTGGAGCAAATTGTTCCCTTACATTGTTGAAGTCAACTATGATGAGAGCTTGCTCTTGTGGCACATTGCCACTGAGATTTGCTACAACAAAGAACTCGAAAAAGGCATTCCTGATAGCAAGTATAGGAACATCTCCAAGACCCTTTCGGATTACATGATATATCTGCTGGTCATGAAGCCAAACATGATGTCTGCAGTAGCAGGAATCGGACAAAACCCAAAAGTATTAAGGGGGATAGCAAGTATAGGAACATCTCCCCCCCTTTATCAGGTGATTTAGGTGCATGTTGGTATATCAGTGCCCATATTTCAATAGTTATAACTTAAGGTAGAAATGAATCAGAATATGAATAACCTAAGGTAGAAATGTGAAAAAAATAAAAATTGTAAGCACTGAAGTTTGACCAAAACTTACTTTGGATGGGCATTGAAATGAGCCCATAAACTCTCATTCCTTATAAAAATTGTGCAACAGAATATGACCCACGTCGCCGGGGCTCTGTACCAAGGTTTGGCTTAATTCAAAGTATGCAACACAATCAGTAAAAAAGGCAAGGCTCGGGATTGTCCTACTTGGGATTGTCCTACTTATCTCTTTTCTACTCTGTTAGTCAATAATGCAAACACTTGGAGTGCATGAACAACAAAGGAATGAACTGTCATTTTTTTTCATGAGCAATGCTAAACAATCAACAGTCAAACATCATATAAAAACTGAAATCCATAAAACAAACAAGGAAATCCATTAAATTTTTTGAATAATGCTAAAAAAAATTGTGGGTTTCAAATTGTGGAGTGATAATTTACCAACAAAACAACGAACAAAAACTAACCTGGAAAAGAGAGTTCGCCGGAAAACAAAAGGTAGTTTCGAAAATCTCAAAAAACTTGCTCGAAATTGAGATCTGCAAAAACAATGAACAAAAATTTGAGAAATTAAATGACTAGTAATGCGAAAATCTGAGAAATTAAATCAACAATTTAACCAACTTACTCGAAATCAAAGCAACAAGGGGCAAAAGGTTTGATCCGGCATCGTTGTGAAGAGAGCTGGGGCGGAGGGGGAAATAGGAGCGGAGCCGCGGAGAGGAGAAAATGAAAGTGATAAGTTTTAGGGTTATTTAGATTTAGGGGAAAAATGAGAGGGAGAAGTGGGAGGGAATTTTTTTGCCAAAAATCAGCCACGGCAGTGTCGTCCCTTATTTTAGGAGGATTTTTAATAAATATAAGGGACGACATTGTCGTCCTTATATTTCTTCATTTTTCCCGCTTTCACCAGCTGACGACACATTTTTTTTAAAGACGACTCAGTCGTCCTCAAATATTCTTTCAAAACACCAACGACAATGTCGTTGGTTAATAGTAGAATGTTGTCCCTTTTTAAGGACGATTATTGTCGTTGCTTTTTGTCCGTTCCTAATTGTTGATATTCTAGTAGTGGTTGACTGGGTGGACAAAGGAATTGCCATCCAAGTCTGCAAGCTTCATTGCTCCTCCTGACAGTATCTTCTGCACTACATAGGGGCCGATCCAAACGGGTTCCCATTTTCCCAGGGGGTTGTCTCTGGTAGGGGGCTTTACTTTCAGCACTAAGTCACCCTCTTTGATGTTTCTGGCTTTGACTTTCTTATCAAACGCTCTGGCCATTCGCCTCTGGTAGGCTCGGGTGTGCTCCATGGCTTTGAGCCTTCTCTCATCGAGCAAGGCCAATTCATCATGCCGGCTTCGTAGCCATTCTACTTCGTTGACACTCGTTTTCCGTGAGGACCCTTAATGACGGGATTTCCAACTCCACTGGTAACACTGCTTCCATCCCGTAAGTTAGGGCAAAAGGAGTTTCTCCTGTGGCTGTTCGACAGACGTTACGTAGCCCCGAGTGCTAGGTGCGGCTTTTCGGGCCAATCACGACCACGGGTGGCCATCTTCCGGATGATCCGCTCGAGTGTCTTATTAGCAGCTTCCACGGCTCCATTGGTCTCGAGGTCTCGTACGGGGACGACTTGTGGCGAGTAACTCGAATTCGACGGCAGCCTATCGCAGTCTCCTTCGAAGTGTGACCCATTATCGAAATGATCTCGTTGGGCACCCCATATCTGCACATTATGTTTTCTTTGATGAACTCGGGCCACTTTTCTCGGGAAGTGAGGACCTTGTAGGACTTGGCCTCTACCCACTTGGTGAAGTAGTCGATGGCTACCAACACGAACTCGTGCCCATTGCTTCTGTCGGGGCTATTTTCCCTATCACGTCAATGCCCCAAGTTGCAAACGGCCAAGGATTCGTCATGCGATGCAGGTCATGAGGTGGGAGATGGTTGAGGTTGGCAAACCGCCGGCACTTGTCGCGAGTTCGGACGTGCTGACGCGATGCTGTCTCCATGGAGATCCGGTAGTAACCCATTCTCGAGGATCACTTGCATCGGTGGCTCGGCATTCATGTGAGGACCGCAAGGACCATTGTGGACTTCGGTCATCAACTCTCCGGCTCTTTCTTGAGTGACACATAAGAGGAGCGGTCCTTGATACCGCTTCTTGTACGGGTTGCCTCCTAGGATGACATAATGGGAGGCCAACCTTTTCAGGGCTCGCAAGCTTTTGGCTCGACTCCTTCTTTTGGTCTACCTTCTTCGTCTCGAAAGCCGACTCTCCGTCTTTGAGGAATTGGTAAATACGATTGTACCAAGGTTCCTTTATAGGCTCGGGTCCCAGGTCCACTTCACAACGAAGGTGGGGCTTCTCTTCTACCCACTCAAGGGCTTTATGGCTTTTCCCTCGGGGATCTCTACCAGTGAGGCTAGAGTAGCTAGGGCATCTGCGAATCTGTTCTTTTCCCTCGGCAAGTAGTGGAAAGTCACTTCTCTGAACCGTCCACCAACTCCTCCATATGGGCATGATACCGTTGCGGATTAGGGTCCACAGCCTTCCACTTGTTGGAGACTTGGTTGATGATCGTGGCCGAGTCTCCGTAAACTTCGAGCTCCTTGACATTTCTTTCTAAGGCGGCCTCCAAACCAAAGCAATGCGGGCTTCATACTCGGCGACATTGTTCGTGGCGGGGAAAGTTCAACTTGAGGGCTATGGGGGTATGCTCATCTTTCGGATCGACCAATAGCATTCCTACACCATTTCCTCTTTTGTTAGCGGCTCCGTCAAAGAACAATTGCCATCTATTCTCGTGCTCAACCGCAAAGATCCCTTCATCTCGGGAATTGGGGTTCGGGCCCTCTGTCTTCATTCTTGGGGAAGTTCGCCGGGTGATCTCGACAATGCTTGACCCTTGATGGCCTTTACGGTCACATAGTTGATGTCGTATTCTCGCCAAGAAGAAGGACCACTTCGCTAAACGCATCGAGAGGGAAGGCTTGTCAAAGATGTACTTGATGGGGTCCATTTTCGAGACCAAATTCACAGGTGGGCTTCGCATATAATGCTTCAACTTGCCGACTACCTGCACTACCCCGCACAGGTCTTTTCACATGCCGAGTAATTGAGCTCACTCCCCGTAGCTTCCTGGCCGACAAAGTAAATGGCGTTTTCTACCCGAGAGTCTTTCTTCTCTTGGGCAGCATAGCTCCAACCGCCGTGTTCGTGACGGTGAGATAGAGCGTAAGAGGCTTCGTCTATGAGGGGGCATAGTGCCGGGGATGTACTAAGTATGCCTTGATCTCGGTCAAAGGCATCTTGGCATTCTTCGGTCCATTACGTGTCCACATTCTTCTTCATGAGCTTGAAGATGGGCTCGCACATAGTGGTCAACCGATTGACGAAACGGCCGATGTACGCAATTTACCCATAAAGCTCTTGACTTCTGTCTGAGTTTGAGGTGGCCTCATATCCATGATGGCTTTGATCTTTCGGGGGTCAACTTCTATGCCTCGCTCTGTGACCATATACCCAAGCACTTTTCCCCTTGTCACTCCGAAGGTGCATTTTGGCAGGTTTAGTCTCATGGAATGTTGTCTCAACCTCTCAAAGAATTTTCGTAGGTCAACAAAGTGCCGCCCACCCTCTCCTTTGGAGTGGATTATCATATCATCTACGTAGACCTCAATCTCCTTGTGGATCATGTCATGAAAAAGCGCGGTCGCCGCCCTTTGGTAAGTAGCCCCGGCATTCTTGAGCCCGAATGGCATTCTTGTATAACAAGTAGGTTCGCCATGGTGTGGTGAAGGCCGTCTTTTCTTGGTCTTCCTCGGCCATCTTGATCTGGTTGTAGCCTGCAAAACCATCAACGAAGGATTTGACTTCGTAGTTGGCGGTGGAGTCCACCAGATGTCTATGTTTGGCGAGAGGGTAGTCGTCTTTGGGGCCGGCCTTGTTCGGATCTCGGAAATCCACACAGCGGCGCACCTTCCCATTGGCCTTGGATACGGTCACGATGTTGGACAACCATGTCGGGTATTCAATGACTCGATGAACCCTACCCGCGGTAGCTTCTCAATTTCTTCCTTGACCTGTAGAGACCATTCCGGCTTGATCTTTCTCGGTTTTACGCTTTGCGGCTTAGCATCTCGGTGCTAGAGGGATTACGTGCTCTACTATCGAACCTGTCTAGCCCCGGCATATCCTTGTATGACCATGCAAACACGTCGACTTATTCTCCGAGCGGCTCGATCAATCTGTCCCTTTCAACCCCTGGAAGAAGCTTCCAATCTGTGTCTCTTTAGGTTCCTCAATAGTACCCAAGTTCACACTTATCAAAACCTCCTCGGCGGCTTGGGCCCGGTTTTCCTCTTTTTCTCGAAACCTCGCTTAAAGATTTCTTTAATGTATTGTTCGTTTAGTGTGTTTGCATCTTGTTCAAATGATTCATTATTAAGCATTTGTTAAGTTTTGAGTTAATTTATCATTTGTTAAGTTGGCAATAAGAGGATAATCGGAAAGATTTGTCATTTCATTCAAAATAAGGGGAAAGATGACATCGATTACATTTTCATAATCCTCGGGCGTGAGGCCTTCGGATGACTACGAGGACTGGAATTCAAAGATTCCTGACTCGGCGAATAGACAACGGGGTGTTTGACACGGCTGGGTTGAGAAGGACGGGGTACCAATCCAAGCTCCGTGATCATTTCTTTGTCGGCGGCTATCGGCCCCGAGAATGTCTCCCAATTCTTCAATGGCATTTCTGTCTTAGTCACCAAAGTGCGAGGATCAAAATGACTTTCACCATCGTCTCCAATAACGGCAACTATCTCATCGTCGAATCAAGTCAATCAAGTCTGGGATTTGTGCTTCTTCGTCAAACAACTCTTGCAAACCCCACCGACTGTCTTCACTGGCCGGCTTCTATCTGGCTGATCTTTGGAAGAGCTAACTCAAAGGCGGAGAAGTCCATTGTCCCGGATGCCGATTCTTTGACACCGGCCGGATTTCCTTTGAAGACGTACTCATTACGAACGGTAGTGGTAGCCCCGAGATATACGGCAAATCAAGGAACATTCTTCGAACGGGATTGGTGGCTTTCCCTAACTTTCTCAAGGTTCTCCGAAGGGTTTTAACGCAAGGAGATCCGGCGATCACTTTCATCATATTGTGTCCCTCCTTTTGTAAAGTAATGGGTCGAGACAGACGGTAAGGATGGAGCCGAACCCCTTCACCTTTCGTGCCTTTAGCTTTTACGGCATCCCGAGAGTTCGGTTTGTACCCCAAGCCATATACTGGTAGTTTGTTCCTTCACATCAATGATGGTGTTACGACCTTGAAGTCTTCTACCCAATCCAAGTCCCGGAAGATAACCCATTTTTCACATCATTCTCATGGCGGGAGGGATTTTATCGGAAGTAGTGGTGAGGTCGGTGCAACACACTTGTGCCTTGGAAGAAGCTACGGAGAATCCGGTCAATGCTAACCCTTCATCATCGTGCTTGATCTCCAATATCGGGATATCCCCGGTCTGGTTCCTTCTACCGTGACACTGTCTCCATAAATGGTGGTGATAGTTCCATCACTCGGCGAAATTTGACGCACCGATGCAAAGTAGAGGCTACCCCGTTTATCAGTGGATCCAAGGCCGTCCCGGCAAGGCAAGCGATAAATGAAATCGGAATATCAATAACTTGAAAGTCAACGTCCATGACCTTTTTCCGAACCACATCTTGAGAGTGGCGATCCCCAAAGCGATCGTGCGGTGGAGTCATAGGCCTTAATAGTCGACTAGAAGGCTTTAAGTCCGTTGGCTTCGGATCCAATAAATCCATCATTTTAGGCGGCAAGACATTCATTGCGAGACCCTCCATCGACTAATACCCGTGGTAATCGACGCTCTTCTAACTCGGACTGTGATGTAAAGGGGTTCATTATGGCTAGCCCCATACTTTGGCGGTCCAAGTCGGTAAAGGTAATGATATTTCCATAGTGTATGCTTCCAATCATTTGGACGACCTCATGCAGGGTGACGTCTATGGGCACCGTGGTCTTGGCCAAACTTTCTTCTAGCTTCAACTTATGAGGGTATGAAGAGGTCAACGGGGACCATAAGGAGATATTGGCTTGGGTACACTTCAAGCGAGTTAGGGATGGATCCTCCTTATCGAGTCGAGGCTTTTACGCTTCGGCTTATAAGGTCTTTTATCATTTTTGGCTCGAGAGACGGCGCTTCTTTTGTCACCCTTAGGCTGCTCAACATTCATCTTCCCACCGAGTCATCACATAGACATTGGATTTTCCTTGGTCATTATTCCTCTTTGGAGGATTACATCAATTCTTTCAAAGTCGGAGGCGGATTCTTGCGGCGTATGGCCAATTCTGGCGATTGATCGATTGACGGTCTTTGCCGGAAGCATAGGCGGCTTCCGAATCGGGTCCCGGGTTACCGGCTTTTTGACCTTTTACTGAGTTTGACCGGCTGATTTCAACTTCACATTCTCCGTTTAAAGCTTTCACAGTCTCATTCAAACTTTTCAAAGTCGGCATGCAACAAGAATTATCACTTCCGGAGTTTGGAGCTTGGCAAATGGCTTTCTCATCCGAACCTAGCAACTTCTTTAACAGAGTAGGATCACATTCCTCATCACCATCGGCATGTCCTTTCTTTCCACAGGGTCAACCTTCGACGGCATCTTTGACGTTGGCCAAACATTTTACGAAGTGGGAAATTCCATCATCAATAAGGATTTCTGCGGGGTCAAACCTCATGGCGGGTTCCTTTTCCTTCTTGTCGGAGAGATTTTAAGGCTTTTTGGCTTACGGGCTAACCACTCCTCTATTGTCCCTTAGGCACTTCGACCGTGTCTTCATCGGTGTCACTACGGTAGCTCTCGTGGGAACTTTCGCCTTGGCTCTTATGACCAATGAGGGCAAAAGCGAGTCGGGATACTTGACGCCATATGAGGGGTATCTCGAGACTCTTCCTCGGGCTTAGGGATTACCAGGAAAACATCATTATCATCGTAGGACATAAAGGGGTGGGGTCGCCTCTAAACTCGGGACTCTTTCCAAGGCATCCATACATTCTTCTTCGGACCAAGTTTCGGGAGTGACTACTAACACCGTGATAGAGTCTACCCTTCTGATGAGAGTTTGGCTTCGGCGACGCTTACATGTTCCCAGATCGGTGGGCGGAGCCCACTTCCCTCTTTGGCTAAAGCTTCGATCAAGTTCCTCCATTCACCTACCAAGTCCTTGTACGGAGTATTGAACTCTAGGATATAGGACTCATACACTACCTCATCTAAGCTAGCATCCTTCTCCGAGCCTTTGCATAGGCTGCAGACACACTTTGAAGTGATTTCATCCCCTATTCCCGAGTGCAGTGGCTTTCTACCTCATCTTGCCCTTCGGGTTTCACTTCCGTTGGCTCCAAGTCCATTCCTTTTCTTGAACTTGTCATCATCGCTGTAAATCCATCCATTCCTATTCTCGTTTCCGTGACTCTTCACTTGTAGCCGTCCGAGAGGTAGGCAAATTCACAGCGTTGACAAAATTGGAAAGGTCAAAGCGCCTTTGGGATTCCAAAGTAGGCTCGGGTGAAAGGAAGAAAAAGGTCCGTGGGGGATGCGAGAGGAAGCGAGGGTGTCGGGACCCTAACGGCTTGGGGTATTGGAGAAGGCGAGAAGGGACAGTCTTTGGCAATGGGTTATATGAAGATGGGGGAGGGCATTGGTTATAGGCTAGCTCTTCTTCCTTAGCCATCGGTTACCCAAACCCGGCCTTGTTCTCTGTCAAATCGGCCATTCGATTCTCGGCGAGGATTACGGCGGGCGTACGAGGATTACTGCGCTAACAAGTCGGCGACCCGGTGTTCTCACCCACTTCTTTCTCGGCTACGGGAAAGGGATAGGAAAGGTTTGGACTCGGGGTAGGTGTTTAGGAGGTGAAGGCTCGGGCAATACGCAAATTAGAATCTTCAAGTTTACTTAAAACAGTGTCTTTTATTAATATCTATTTGGTTGGAAAAGGGGTTACGCCCTTCTTTTTCACAACTACTCTAGATCTGGATCGGTGGGTTCCGTCACTACGTCTATAAGCCCCTCGTATTCCACTTGTATTTCGACCTCCCGGGGTGGACGGCCCGGGCGAGGTCATATAGGGCACGCGGATCCCACCGGCCAGAGTAAGAAACGCTCCTATCGGGTCTAACGGGTCATAGGACCTTTCAACGCACGAGCGATGCGGATTATAGTCAAGGCAATACCGGGAAAGTCTCGTCTCTCCGCCTTGACGGATCTTTGGCAGAGTTTCGCTTGAGCGAATGACGGTTTCTGACTTTCGGTAATGTCCGAGAGAATAATAGGCATGGGTCGGGCGGTAAAAAGCCGGATGACACGGTGTCACATTGAACTTCGTTGCATACACGGTGCGTGGGTCGGAATCGAAGTCAATGCGGTCAAGATCTTGCCAATTTTTCCTTGTCGGAATTTTGGCGAGCTTCGCTTGAGCGAAAGATCTTTTGATTTTTGGCAAAGACTCAGTCTTGACTCTTACGCATTCCGTACAGGTCAAGGTCAATAGTCAATGTCGGAGTTGAGATCTCGCCAATTTTTCCTTGTTGGAATTTTGGCAGAGTTCTTCTTCCGTTATGAACTAAGGCTTGACCTTTACGAGGGTATGCAAGCTGGGCTATATGACACGGACTAGACCAAAAACCAACCAAAAGTCACGGTTTTGAAACGTGTGACACGGGTGTGCATTGGTCGGACAGCTGCCCGTGGGGAGGTTGGGATGATTCCGTGCGCGCCCGGGAGCATCGTAAGGCTGTCCGTGGCTGCTGGTGGAACCACCCTCGGGTTTGAAGGACGTGCGTGCAAAGTGTACGGGATATATCGGAGTGCGCGTAGTGTGCGGTCTCCTAAAATTGTTCCTTTTGAGTTAAAACGAAATTTTCATAAATGTGTTTTAAAGGAATGATTTTCGGGACGGGGAGAATGCAACACGTAAGCACGTAAATTTTAAGGAAGCCCCGGATCGATCGTGGAGCCGAGTAGCCCCAAGTGCTAGGACTTGCCGGATTAACCACGATTTTTCCCGGTGGAATTGCCCACGAGGTCGTATGGTCGGAATCCTATGAGGATTAGCCGTACGGCGCATGGATCAATTTTCCGGGGTTCCACTCCTTTTGCTATTTTTCGGGTTGTTTCCCGTTTCAAAGTATGCACAGATTCCAAGATGCAAATGATGCAATGCATGGTAAAGAAAGCAAGCATGATTAATGAAATCGGCGACGGGAGTCTAACCCGCTCAAAGGGAAAAGCTTTCTTTTATTTTTTTCAAAAATTTTTTTCGAAAAGGGATACTGGTACGTGGATTGTTAAACCACCGGTTATCCCAACTCCCACATCAGGGAGTGTACAGGAAGGGCAAGTGGTTTCCACCTATATACCGAGTATCGATTTTTTTTTTTTTTTTAAAAATAAAAGCTTTTCTCCTTTGGGTTTCCCCAGCAGAGTCGCCAAGCTGTGAATGTGTGCCCAAATTTTGTGGATTCACGTGAGTTTGAAGACATCCGAGTTATTTGAAAAAACGGAGTCGCCACGCCATTTTGATTACCTCAAAACTTTGAAAAAAAGGTTTTTACTTGGGTTCGGAGGTTAAGTTACCCCTTGGGAAGAACGTTTGGCGTTCACCCAAAGTGCCTTGCCGGAGCAAGTCTCCCAAGATTTCGTGTCGTGCTTGCTTGCGTGCTTTCTTGTGTGCATGTGTTTGAGAAAAAGGGGGGGGGAATGTCCCAATTTGTCTTCCGGACGTACAAACCATTTGTTGGTTGTCGCTCGGGATTCCTTGGAATTTTATGTATTTGGGATTATGATCCCGTCCTCATCTTATGACTTGTGATCATCGCATTTTAACCTCGGGACCCTCGGGACTTGCGTGATCGAGAGAATGACTCTCTTTTGGTCAAAGATGAGGTTCTTTAGAAAAGGAGGGTCCTTAGCCCATCAATCCTACGCTTTAAGACGGTCGAGCTCGTATAGAGGCTTCATACTCTTTCTTAAGCGATAATCGGAGATATAGGGTTCAAGGTTATCCCTTTCCAAAGAAATCGTGAACCTTTAATGGAAGGAACGATGTAAAGATAGGATCTTTTACACCGGTCCGTTCCAAGGTTGGGGAAAGGGAAATGCATGATGAAAAATGACTCTTTAATGAAAAGATGACATTTTTGGTTTTAGCAAATGATGCTTTTTGATTGAAAGAAATGATCTTTATGCAAGTGATGCGTAAAGATAGGATTTTTATGCAAATGATGCATTGGAAAAGGTTTTTGAATGCAAAGGATGCATTTTTATTGAAAAGATTGGATTTTTATGTGCAAATGATGCATAAAAATGACATTTTTATTTGAAAATGGGGGTTTTAGGTGCAAAGGATGCACCTTTATGAAAAAGACTACATTTTTATGACAAATGAGGTCTTAATGCATGCAAAAGGGAAAGGGGTGATAAAGATGTGATCTTTATGAATAAATGCCAAGTCCCAAGCAAGATATATGAATGCAATGAGCAAGTATATCAATTAAAAGCAAGGTTAGGGCGTGCGAGGTTACCAATTGCTTCCTTTGCTTCTTCGAACGGAGCTAGGAGGAGAGGTTGGTCTTGGGTCTTCAAGGAGGAGGGAGGTAGCTTCTTGGCCTTCCTTCTTCACCT
Source organism: Adenophora triphylla var. japonica (assembly GCA_022495995.1). Classification (NCBI taxonomy): domain Eukaryota; kingdom Viridiplantae; phylum Streptophyta; class Magnoliopsida; order Asterales; family Campanulaceae; genus Adenophora; species Adenophora triphylla. Next base: position 425,005 of record JAFEMH010001569.1, read on the forward strand.
TCTTGAGCTTGCACCAATATTCTTCACGTCTTGGGAGTGTTTATAAGTGTATTGTGTATTTTGTGCCTCTATTGTGTGTGTTGTGCCTCTATTGTGTGTGTTGTGCCTCTATTGTGTGTGTTGCAATGGGTAGAGGAGGCCTCTATTTATAGGTAATCTGGATAAGGTGAATGAAGCCGTGCGGCTAAGAGCAGCGAGCTAATGCAGCCGTGCGGGCTTATCCTGAATGACTCAGCATTCTAGAACCATGCAAGGTGGCAAATTCTAGAACCCTCCTTCCTAATTAAGAAAAACGTGTTTCTTAATTAGGAAGGAACCCCTTCAGCCCTTATTTAATAAAAAAACAGTTCTGGAATGTTTCCGGAACGCTGGGAAGGTCTGGGGAATTACTGGGAAACTTACCGAAATTGTCGGGAAAATTAATCGGAAGGCATGAGCCAGATTTGGGTACTTACAGCTAGAGACTCCGATTGATTTTTTTTTTGAGATTTGAGATTGAGATTGGAGACTGGGATTAGGACTTGTACAGCTTATGCACTTTTTTTTTTTTTGGATGTAATAATTTAGGATTTTATTTTATGAATGCAATGCAGTATGAATGCAGTGTTGCATGAGCCTTGTTTGTTTTTTTTTTTGCAAGGGTGTTTGGTATATGGACTGGTTTGGGGAGGTTTTTGCACAGGTTTCGAGCAACCGGGACGGAATATTCCTCTTTTGGTGTAGCGGCTTGGATTGCGAGATTTTCGATAAATGACAATCATGTCCGCGCGGATGGGGACTGCATCTGACATTGTCCTTTAATTTTGTTTCAGATCTGGTCTCACTTTATTTCAAATTCAAATATCCTCTTCAACCTCCAGTCCAAACAGCCATTTTCGGGGAGAAAGAGAGAAAATCCATGGAAAACCTTAGAAAAGCTCCATCAAAATTGTCCCAAGAATCCCAAATGTCATTCTTCAACAAGTTCAAGGAATGGTCCCGGGAGATTATGTATGAGAGGAGGTCCTTCTTTGAAGAAAGGTACAAGGTAAAGTGCTTATGGTCTCTCAAGGAATTGATTCCGGATTATGAGCTTTTGAGGGTTTCTTCCTCATTTTGGGACACTAGAAGGCATGTCTTTTGCCTTTCCTTCAACGAGATTGTTCCGACTGTGGAAGAATTTCGGGCCTTGCTTGGTGGTCCGGAGGTGGAAGAGATAGCGGTTCCTTTGCCTGGAAGGGCTTCTTTTGTTGACAGATTGTGCGTCCTCCTTCATCTTTCCCCGGAGGAAGCGCAAGGTATGATCCGTGGTCCCGATCATTTTGATATTTCCGGCCTTCCCGATAGGTTTAGGGGCCTAGGCTTGGTGGATGATGCCTATTGGGATGCCTTTGCACTTTGTATGTTTGGCACCCTGTTCATGGTCTATTCCTTTGGGATTTGCCATCGGTCTATGCTGGATGTTGTCGTTCACCGTCGCCCAGGCGAGAGATGTCGTTCCTTTGATTACGGGGAGACTTTTCATGCTCTTGATAGGTGGCTACCGGAAGACGGTATATGCACGCGGGGCAGCCCTTTCCTCTTGACCACTGTGGGCGATGGAGCGTTTGGGGTTCTTCGGAAAACTCCCGAGCATGATCAAGCCTTGGACATTTGCCGGGGAGGGGGTTCTTTGTGGATTTTGATGATCGGGGCTCATGTGAGCGTTGGATGGCTGGTCTCCGGACGAGAGGATATCGGATGGTCGGTGCCTTGTTGGCGGGTGGAGACTCGCGAGTGCTTCGGGATGGGTCTCGGTGGTCATGCTTCGGGGCTTTCTCGGTCCGGCTTCTATATTCCGGCTTTAGTTACGAGACAGTTTGGCTTGGAGCGAGTTCCTTTGGAGAACTTTGATGATATAGCCACCGGGGTGGTGGCTCCTGTTTCTATGGATGGTCCCTCGGTGTTTCCATTTCTTTCCCGAGCATGGAGGTATGACGTCTTTCCTCCTCGGGTTATCCTCGAGCGTCAAGACCGGTGTTCTGACCACTTGGTACTGGATTGGTATGAGAGGCATGCAGGAGAGACTCGAGGTGGCTATTTTGAGACGGCGTGAGGCCATTGTGGGTGCGGAGGACACTGTTTCGGAGAGGAGGAGGGCCGAGGCGAGAGCCAACCTCATGACAGGGAGCGGAGACGCGCGTGACCGACTATGAGGCTTACGTCAAGAGACGGGAGAGGAGGGCTCCTATGCTACCGGCTAGGCTACGGGAGATGAGAGATGACGCTAGGGCTACTAAGGCCCTGACAGGGGCTGGTTTGATAGATCCTGTCCCTATACCGAGCTTGGTAGGAGGAATACCGACATTTTTCCGGTTCGAAGAAGAAGACTCGAAGGGGGAAGAAGAGGGGAGAGGCCGATGCGAGTGGCTTGGAGTGACTCCGAGGTTTCCGAGTATCCCTTTCTTGTCATGGCGGACACATTAGTTTGATTATGTATCTTAGTTTTCTTTTAGCGAGGTTGCCGGTTGTAGGAATGAATCGGGCTTAGACTCATCAAAAAGTTTTTAACTTGTAATGAATATTTGAATTGCTTCAGAGTTTTTCGAGACGCTTTCATGGTACGATCAATTGTATTGATGTCAAATTTTGACTTTTATTTGTGCTTTAGACCGAACCGTTTCCGCCGCCTACGTTCCCCTCATTTTGAGGAGCTCGGGTCTTCGTAGTTCAACCCGATTTTTTTTTTTTGTTTTTTTTTTTTTTTTTTTGTTTTTTTTTTTTGTCTTTTTTTTTTTTTGTTTTTTTTTTTTTTTTTTTTTGTTTTTTTTTTTTTGGTGCAACCCCTCGTTTTTTACCTAGGCCACCCTTTTCGGGTTTTCAACCTAGTTGGGTATTACTCTTTTGGCACTCTCTTTTTTTTTTGTTTTTTTTTTGTTTTTTTTTTTTTTTGGTGCAACCTTGTTTTTTTACCTAGGCCACCCTTCTTGGGTTTTCAACCTAGTTGGGTATTACTCTTTTAGCACTCCTTTTTTGTTTTTTTTTACGCGTAGTATCTGCGCCTGTCACCATTCTTTGGGTGTATAAAGGGATTCCCGTCGAGGTGCACCAAGTTGCATGGCTCCTCCGGAGAAAGATCTTACGGACGGCATACGGCCCGACCCATACGGGCTCCCATTTGCCGAGGGGTTGATACGGACTGGGGGCTTTTCTTTCAAAACGAGATCACCTTCTCGGATCTCCCGATGCTTTACTTTCTTGTCGAAGGCTCTGGTCATTCTTCCTTGGTAGGCTCGGATGTGTTCCAATGCTTTCAATCAGCGTTCATCTAGCAGGGCCAATTCGTCATGGCGACTCTGGAGCCATTCGACCTCGTTGATCTGGCTTTCCAGCAGTACGCGGAGCGAGGGATTTCAGCTCGATTGGGAGCACGGCTTCCATTCCGTATGTGAGGGCAAACGGTGTTTCCCCGATTGCCGTTCGGCCCGATGTTACGTAGCCCCGAGTGCCGGGTGTAACTTCTCGGGCCAATCTGCCTTGGACTGACCATTTTCCGGATGATATTTTCCGAGTCTTGTTTCTTTGCTTGACGGCTCCGTTGGTTTGGGGCCTGTAAGGAGATGACTTGTGACGGGTTATTCGGAATTCCGCCGGCCTTTCGCATTCCCCTTCGAAGTGGGATCCATTATACGAAATGATTTCGGTGGCAACCCGTATACTGCATATGATGTTTTCTTTGATGAAGAGGGCTACTTTCCTTGAGTTGAGGATTTTGTAGGACTTTGCGGAGCATCCTTTCCGATTCCTTCGAAGAAATCACCAATCTGCGTCTCTTTAGGCTCTTCCGCGGTTCCCAAATTCACACTCGTCAAAATCTCTTCGGCGGCTTGGGCTCGATTTTCCTCTGTCCGAACAACCTCTTAAAGATTTTTTTTGTTGTTTGATTTTTTTTTTTTTTTTCGTTTAATGTGTACGCTTCTTTATCTAATGAATTATTATTAAGTGTTTTTTTTTTAATTCATCATTAGTTAAAGTGGCAATCAAGGGATACTCGAAAGGTTCGTCATTTTATTGAAAACGAAAGGGAATACGGTGCTTGCTACGGACTCGTAGTCTTCGGGCGTAAGGCCGTGGACGACCCTAGAGACTCGATCTTAACAAAGAGACCAGGAGGACTTGTCCTAGATTGACACAAAGGGACGGGGGACCAATCCAAGCTTGGTGATCATTTCCTCCTTGGTCGCGGACGGGCCCGAGAGGTTTTCCCAATTTTTAGCGGCTTTCTTTGTTGGTGGCCTCATGACTCGGGAAGCTGTCTTTGTTTTGTTTTCCTTTCTCAATTCTTTGCTATCATCTCTTGGACCGAGCCGAGATCAATCAGTCCGGCACTGGACTTCTTCTTCGAACAATTGCTTTGCATAACCGAGACCATCCCAATCATCGAGGGAAATTTCATGGCCTTAGCTTTTGGCACCTGTCAATTCGAATTCGGGTTTCGGATCTTCTGGGCGTAGGAATAGTGGTTGTGAGCTTCTTGAACTGTTCCACCGGGTCGGGCACGCCTACGAAGGTATACTCACTCTTCATGGTAGTGGTAGCCCCAGGTATCTTGGGTAGGTCCAGGAACATTCTACGGACCGGGTTAGCCTTGGTTCCTCTGAACTTGTTGAGGCTATCCTGTAGCTTTAGCCACCCTGCCGTAGGAGTGGGCTCTGTGATGTTTCCTGGTTGTGTGGGACCCTTTACAAAGTAGTCAGCCAAATTAGGGTGAAGGGGAGAGATTTAGGGTTGTCGGCCGGGACCTTTCTGTGGCGGCTTCAAATCTTTTTCCTTTTGCGGTGTCCACCGAGGAGGCCTCATATCCTGTGCCGTGGCGAGTATTCTGTCCTTTCACCTCGATGAGTTTGTGAGTTCCTTGTTGGTGCTTCCCCCAGAGGCCCAGAGGCCGAGGTAGATAGCTCATTTTTCTCATCATTTTCAAGACCGGTGGGATTTTATCCCGAGTGACCGTCGGATCTATGTTGCACACTTGGGCCTTGGGAGGCTCGACCGTGAAGCCCGTTAGCATGAGACCTTCCTCGTCATGTTTGATTTCCGGAATAGGTATTCCGCCCGTATCTGTGCCCTCTAAAGTGACTAAATCTCCGTAAATGGTCATCAGATCCCCATTCGAGACGAATTTCACACCTTTGGTGGAGGCTTGAGGCGACCCCTTTGACTTGGTGCAGCCAAGGTCTTCCCAATAAGGCATTAAAAGTAATCGGGATGTCAATAACCTGGAATTCTACAGTATCAATTTCTGTCCAAACCCGGAGGTCTAAAGTAGCAACTCCAAGGTTTGCTCGAGATGTTGAGTCGTAAGCTTTGGCTTGTGAGGAGGAAGGCTTCAAGTCTACGTAGTCTTGATATCAAGCAAGCTCATGATCTTTGCCGGAAGAATATTCATTCCGGACCCGTTATCAACCAGGACCCGAGGGAGGCGTCGTTCATCCAATTGGGTGTGATGAAGAGAGGCTCGTTATGATCGACCCCCAAATTGAGGAGGTCGAGATACGTGAAAGTGATTATATTCCCGTAATGGATGTTTCCAATTAGGCCGTACCACATCATCGGGAGTAGCATCAATAGGGACTAGAGTGCGGCCGGAGCTTTCTTCCGGCTTCGGCTTATGGGGATAGGGACGAAGTGAGTAGAGACCGTAGGGAAATGTTGGCTGTGTTTGCTTCAACTGGGTGAGCACGGGATCCTCTTTTCGGGATCTGGAGTTTCATTTGTCTTAGCATAGGGCGGCGATCTTCTTTCGGTGCTTGATCTGTGGCCTTCTTATACTCGCCTTGGGATTTCCTTGGAAGATCTGCCCAGATCGGGTCAACAGATTAACTTCCTCATCGATCGTCTCTTGGCCGATTTCTTCAATCTTTGCTAAGGTCAACGGGGAGCCCTTTTGGCTATTGGCCACCGGTTACGACGGAGTCTAGTGACAAAGTGAGGCCGGAAAGACATCGGCTCCTTCCCCGGGCGGCCCTTATAACTCGCTTCCCAAGTCACAGGCTTTTGGGTTTGGGGTTGTGTTGTTGCCCCTTGGATGGCCCACGAGCTAGGGCGTCCTCCAGATTCTCTCATGGCCGGCCTTGCTCATAGTTATCATGCAACAAGAGTCGCTATTGTCGGGACTCGGCGGCCTGGCTCCCATGGGCTCATTTACGTATGATTGTTGTCATCGGAATCTTCTTCCCATACTACCGGGATTTCGGTTGAGAGGGAACGTCGATCAAACCCGTTGGGGAATATGGGTGCGTGCAACCGCAAAATTGTCATATGTTCCCATTCCCGGAAGTGGCAATTGTGACTCGGCTTCTCCTCCCGAGAATTGCGGGGGAAGAGTGAGAGGGGGTGACACGTATTTAACACCGGGTAGGATATAGAAGGGTTCCTCCTCCTTAGATTCTTCAACGCATTGCCTTCGGGATCGTATTTGACTTCTCCCAAAGCCAATTTGCGAAGTGTACTAGCTCAGGATGCTCTTCGGCCTCTTTCTTTGATAAGCCCCGGTACGGGCGCCGCCAAAGCTTTCTTGTTCGATTCTTCTCGATTGTTCTAACCATCTTGTGTAAATGGTCCTCTCATGTTACGGCGGAACAGCCCAGTTCTTCGGTATCGGTTTCCCTTTATCCGAGAAATAGCGGGCCTCGTATTCTTGCAAGGAGTCTTTGACATGAGACCAAGATGGGTTGATTCGTTCGATATCCTCAAGGCTGAGGGGGAATCCGAATTCGGGATCCTCGACGAGGTTGACCCACGGGTATTTGGGGACCTTCATCAGCATCTTCATGGTCATGCGAAGATTCTCCGCATTCAATCATATTCACACGATTATGGTTCCTTGGCGAGAGGATTTTTGAGCGTGTTAGGCCCTTCGGGGCCTTCCAACTTTCCTTGCTCTATTAGCCACTGAATTGCCTTTTTGAAGTAAAGCGGTTATCGGTTAGATGTCAGTGAGCTTGATGAAAAGCACAATACTTTGTAGTATCCACGGGAGCATTCGGATTTTGGGTTGGAAATTCTCCAAAGGCCGCAGCAAGCCTTCCTTCACCGATCCCCTAAAGATGTCATTCGGGGGCATTCCAAAGTTTTCGAGATTTATGACCCGCGATGCAGGCTCATTTTGGTTTCACAGGGAGCAAAAGGAGTCGTGTTATTACATTCCTGTCCCGCATAGTTAATCATCTCTTTGCCTTTAGCGAGGAGCAGGGGCGATGTTTGCGGGAGGAGCCCGATATACGCAGGCGGGTGCAGCGGCCGGTTCTTGATTGTAGGCCTTTTCAAACTTAGGCAGAGTTAACCATGGCCCGTAAGTCCGAGTATGGGAAGTGAGCGAGAGGCTCTCGGGATGTGGTTTCAAGCATGAGCTGGAAGATGTCCGATTGTTCCTCTTCGGAAGGGGGATGGCCATTTCACCGAGTTTCGATTCCACCGCTTGTAAAAGTCCCCAACATTCTCATCGGGGCCACTGCATTCTTGTTGTTTGTAGATCAACCCTATTTGTTTCCCATTCCAAGTTGGCCTTATATTTCTCTGTGAATGCATTGGTAATACGGTCCCACGTAGCCCACGGCTTCGGGTTTCAAACGGAAGAACCACTTTAAGGCCTTTGGACTTCAAGGATAGGCGAAATAGTCGGCTAGCTGGCGATTGGTACATCCTTTGGCTTTCATCGCCAAGGTATACGTGTCCAAATGGGTTTCGGACATGCGGTCCCATCAAAGAGATCCAGATTAGGCATCACGAATTTGTGGGGCGGAAGGAACAATGGAGTCCGGGTGCAGTAGGCGGAAGCGGAGCTTCTTGGCGGTCGGTTCGGCGATCTGCGCTTTCATTTCCTTGTGTTGTTCCATGAACCGGGCCGGATGAGGGTCTTATGGCGGAACCATGGCATTCAAGCTAGTGGGCGAGCTAGAGAGGAGCTACCAGCTGGAGCGGGCGAGGTGGAGGAGGGAACGGCCGATTCGGGGACGTAGGTGAAAACGTCCTTGGGAGTTACCACTGGGGAGCATGAGTAGGAGCTGGGCAAAAGGATAGAACCTTGCGGCTTCTTTGTTGATTTTCAGCGGCAAAGTAGGTGGGGCAGCCCCGATGTAGCCGGATAACTTGGATTTCCAGTGGGGCCCGTAAGTAGGCTTGAGTGCGGGGTATTCTGTCCCCGGATTGTTGAATTGCATGGGTACTGTGGTGAAGGTGCGTAACACGAGTATTGCGGTCTGGTGATTCGGATGACAGGGATGGAGGCTTGGTAACCCATAGAAGTGCGAGTGAGGAATGGATTTGTGTGAGGAGCGGTAGAACTAGTGCGATTACGAGGAGGGCTCCTGGCGCTGGCCCAGGGAACCAAGTTGTGGCGGCATTCGAGCTGTAGGCCTTTGTGAAGGTCCGGATTGATCGGTTCCGGGCGAGGCGGGATCCCGATTATTTGTGGCATTCCGAGATAGCCCCAACCATGAGAAGACATTTCGTGCGATTTTGCCCCACCGATTTGTCCGTCGTGCTGCATGGATCCTGGTGGTCTCAGAAAATTGGCCGGTGAGCCGGGTGACCCGCAAAATCGAGGAGCACGGGTTCTCGGTAGTGGCACCATAGGAGGTGGGTGGCGGCATCCTGGTGTAGTCGGGCGGCGAGAGTGGGGTTGGCATCCTCGTCTTCTTCCACGGTGAAGGTGCCATACGGATTGAGGCGGCGGCCGGACCGTGGACTCTTAATAGCCTCCATAAAAGGCTACATTTAGGCAGTAGCTTCTGTCGTAACCTCATACGTTACGCTAAGCGATTCCACTTTGTTGCTTTGCTGTCGAGGGGGTCCGGGAGGCGGAGTGACGTTATCCCCATCATTACCGGGCGATGCGGACATTCAAACCCGGAGTCGGAACAAACGGTGAGGCGACGATGCGCTTGACTCTTCCCAGCTGATCAAACGGTGACCCGGTGCCGAAACCAAGCTTTGTGCGGAGGCTGCGGCGGAAAGGACACGAAGGTTCGGATGTCGGGAATGGAAGGAGGGTAGGTGTTTGGGCTTTAGGCTCATACGACATGCGGTTATTTGTTCACGTTTACTTAAAACATGTTTTATTAACCTAATCGGTTGGAAAAGATTGCTCTTCTTTTCGCAAACTACTCGGATCTGGATCGGTGGGCCCCGTCACTACGTCTATAAGCCCCTCGTATTCCACGTATTTCGACCTCCCGGGGTGGGCGGCCCGGGCGAGGGTCCTATAGGGCAAGCGGGTCCCACCGACCGAAAGAAAAACGATCCTAAAAGTCGGCGGGTAATCGAGTCTTAACGAGCATTCGATGTAAATTACGGACAAAGGCGACGTCAAAAGTCAAGATCATGTCCGAGGGCTCGACGAAAAGTCGGCATGATTTGGGCGATAAATGTCCACGATTGATCTTGACTTGTCGTCGGTTAAGCCGTAATTAGGCATGGAATATTCATTAATCCTTGATGACTCGGTGTCAATCTTTGGGAGTCGGTGTATAATTTGTGCCGGTCGAGCCGAAGTCAAGGCGCCGGTCAATATCTTGAGTCAAAGTCTGCGGCGGAAAACCGGCGAGAACTTCGGCGATTAGGGTCCCCGAAAGATATTGAGTCGGTATGCCGACAAAGGCTTGAAAGGAAAGGTCTATACACGGACGGGGCATGACACGGACCGGACTAAAAACCAACCGGGTCTCGGACAAAGTGTGTCATGGACAAGTGCATGGTCGACACGAGGCTCCATGGGATGTTTGGGTAGTCCTGTGCTCATCCGAGAGGCGTAATAAGACCAAACGGACCGCGACAAGGATTTCCCCGGGTTAGGGACGTAGTGTCGGTGTACGATGCTGTACGGTCACGTGCGCGTAGTGTGCAGTCTATATTCTTTTTCTGAGTAAAATAGAGATTTTTTTATGTGTCTTAAAAATATGATGCATGATTTTTTTTTTGAAAATTTTCTCTTTTTTTTTTTTTTTTTTTTTGAAAATCCTCTTTTTTTTTGAAATTTAATGAACACATAAGCACGTAAGCACGAGAATTCCAACAGTTAGGGACATTATTCCGACAGTCAAAATTTTGACTTTCTCCGAGGCGGCCAAAACAACACGAACACACACACAAAAATGATTTTCAAAGCCGGGACGGAAGCTTGACCCTCAAAAGCTTTTTTTTTGAAAACGATGATACCGGTACGTGGGATTGTTAAACCACAATTTATCCCCGACTCGTGTTAGGAGGCGGTAACGGGAAATTTAGTGGTTTCCACCAATATACCAAATATCATTTTTTTTTTTTAGAAAAAGCTTAGTCCCCAGCGGAGTCGCCACTGTGATGATGTGTCGCCATTTCTCGCGGGAATGAAATTCGATTCTTTTCGTAGTTTCTTTGAAAGAAAACCAAATAAAACCCGGAAAAAAAGAACGGAGTCGCCACGCCATTTTGGTTTTAAGGGCCAAAACTTTGAAAAAAGCCCGAGATCAGAAATTTGGGTTCGGAGGTCATGTTACACGCCGGGAAGGACGTTAGTGTGCACCCGGAATGCCTCGTAAAACGAGTCTTCCAAGCTGAAAATCATTTGTGTGTGTGTGTGTGTGTTTTGGCCAAAATAATTTGAAACTCAGAAAAGTAAAAATTGGGATATCTTTTTAAGACTTTAAACTGATCCCATGATTTTTTGGAAGATTTTTGGATTGAGATTTGGTACTCAAAAGACCTTTTGAAGTTGAGAGCCATTTCTGCCAGAATGAAAAAGGCAGTGGACCTTTGATTTTGAAATGAATTCAAGGGTCTTAAAACTTCATAATCTGGATAAACTCAGAGAATGAAAGTTGTTCTATACACCTTAAATAAGATTTTTGCGAAGGAATTTTCCATTTTGGAGAAGATTTGAGGGGTCAAAACCTTCTGGAAACCTCAAATATGAGATCTGGATTCCCAGAAGCTGATGAACTAGCCTCTGAAAGAAAATTTGAAAAGAGGAGTTTTACTCACCCAAAAAATAAAGTAAAAATATGTATGGAAAGATCTGGATGTTGTCTACAAAAAAGTGTTTTGTAGTCAACACCAAATTCCAAGTTCATCTGTGTCCAAAAATTAGGACAATGGACTGAGGTCTGGGAAAATTGCTACTGGACAGCAACTTCCCAAGAGAGAAAATATGATTTTAAGGGGGGTGGTTTTGCATCCATGCTTGTCCCCATTTCCCTAGATTTTGGTTAGTGATCACTTGACATTTTAGTGGTGAATCAACTATACCAAACCATCCTTGGGGTACATTAGGACTAAGCATTTCATTTGCTTGGGGAGGGGGATTTTACCCTTTGAAAATGAGATTTGATGCTTGAAAATGGTTTTTAGGGTTTTGAAAATGAGTTTTCTTTGCAAGAAAGTAAGAGAACTTGAAAATAATTTTGATCTTTGTAGAAGATCATCCATGGAGATGGTCTTCCATGGTGATCTTCTTAGATCTAAAGCAAGAAGATGAAAGAACTACATTTTGTAGTTTGCAAATGCATGCATGGTTGGAGTTTAGGGTAAGGAGAAGGAGGGTTTACCAATCTTCCTTGTGTTCTTGAGTTTTTGGCTTGAGTGTATGAGTGTTTAAGGCTTAAGTATGAGAGTGAGTGGATGAGTGTGAGTTGGGAAAGATTGGAGAGAAAATGGTGACAATTCTTGAAGAATTCTCATTGTTTTCTCTCTATATTTCGCCGGAAGGTTCGGTGCAATTGGTGTTGTGGCTCCTCATTTTTGTGACCGGAGGGCTCAATTTATAGCCCTCTGAAAGATGCAAAACCTATCCGCGCGGATGGGATCCTTCGGCGTGCCTTTGTTCATTAAATGCGGCTCCGGCTTTGGACAAGAGGAATATTTCTTTTGAAATTTCAAATTAACATCGGCCCGGATTTTATTGTTCCCAACCATTTCTATTTGTGGTTTTATTCCTTTTGTTTTACTTTTTGAGATTCTTTTTGAGGTTTAACCTTAAATAACAATGCCCATTTTACCCTCACTTTGTTAGAAAAGTTAGGATTGTTAGGAATTGTTAGAAATGTTATAACTTTCGTTAATTTTCTAACGAAAATTCTAACAAGCTCAAATTGGAGCACTTACACTAAGCGGTTGGAAAAGATTGCTCTTCTTTTTCGCAAACTACTTTGAATCCTGGATCAGTGGGCCCCATCACTACACCTGCGGACCCTTAACCTGTAACCTCGAAGAAGGGTTCCGTAGGGCAAGCAGGTCCCACCGACCGAAAAAAAAAAAAAAAAAGAACCTAGAGTCTGGCGGGTAATCTAGTCTTAACGAGCATTCGATGTAAATTACGGACAAAGCTGACGTCAAAGGTCAAGATCATGTCCGGAGGGCTCGACAAAAAGTCGGCGTGGCTCGGACTGATTGATCTTGACCCGTCGTTAGTTAGGCCGTAATTAGACATGGAATAATCATTAATCCTTGATGACTCAGTGTCATGCGGGAGTCGGTGCATAAGTTGTGCCGGTCAAAGTCAAAGTCAAGGCGCCGATCAATATCTGGTCAAAGTTTGCGGCGGAAAACCGCATGACTTCGGCGATTAGGGTCCCCGAAAGATATTGACTTGGTATGCCGACTAAGGCTTGACAGAAAGGTGTATACACAGACCAGGGCATGACATGGACCGAGTACTAAAAACCAACCGGGTCTCGGACAAAGTGTGTCACTTGACAAGTGCATGGTCGACACGAGGCTCCAAGGGGATGTTTGGGTAGTCCGTGCTCGCACCGAGAGGCGTAATAAGGCCAAACGGGCTGCTCTTGGGATTTTCCCTAGTTAAGGACGTAGTGTGCAGTGTAAGGCCAAGTGCGTGTAGTGTGCAAGCAGTCTATCTTCTTTTTCTGAGTAAAATAGAAATTTTCATATGTGTCTTAAAGAGGATGATGCATGCAAAAAAATGATTTTTTTTTGAAATCCTTCTTTTTTTTTTGAAATTTTTATTTTTTTTGAAATTTTTTTTTTTGAAGGTTCTTCTTTTTTTTTGAAATTTTTTTTTTGAATTTTTTTTGAATTTTTTTTTTTTGAATTTTTTTTGGAGGCAAATAAACACATAAGCACATAGGCACAAAAATTCAAACAGTTAAGAAAATGATTCCGACAGTCAAAATACCGATTCTTCCGGGACAGTCAAAACAACACGAAATGTGCAAAACAAACACACACACAGTACAAATGGTTTCAAATGCCGGGACGGAAGTTTGACCCACAAAAGCTTTTCTTTTTTTTTCTCTTCTTTTTTTTTAAAAAAAATGATACCGGTACGTGGCTTTGTTAGACCATAATTTATCCCAAGTCCCGGGCTAGGGAGCGGTACAGGAAACTTAATGGTTTCCACCTATATACCAAATACCATTTTTTATTTTTATTTTTTAAAAAGATAAAGCTTATTTGATCCCCAGCGGAGTCGCCACTGTGATGATGCCACCGCGATTTTTCTCTTTTGAAAATCAACAAAACGGAGTCGCCACGCCATTTTTATTTTAAGGGCCAAAACTTTGAAAAATGCCCAAAATGAGAGATTTGAGTTCGGAGGTCACGTTACACTCCGGAAAGAACGTTAGGGTTCACCCGGAATGCCTCGTAAAACGAGTCTTCCAAGCTTAAAACCATTTGTGTGTGTGTGTGTATGTGTGTGTGTGTGTTTTGGTTAAAATAAATGTAAACTGAGAAAACTAAAAATTGGGAACTCTTTGTAAGACATTAAACAAGTCCCATTATTTTTGGTATGATTTTAGGGTTGAGTTTTGGTACTCAAAAGACTCCTTGAAGTTGAAAGTCAATTCTGCCAGAATGAAAAAGACAGTGGACACTAGATTTTAAAATAGATTTAAGGGTTTTAAAACTTCAGAATCTGAGGAAAGTCAGAGAATGAAAGTTGTTCAAAACATCTTAAATAAGGTGACTACATAATATTTTGATGATTGGAGATGATTTGATGGACCAAAACCTTCTGAAAATCACAGATGTGAAATCTGGATTTCACAGAGACTGCTAAACTGACTTTTGGAAAATAATTTGAAAAATGGAGTTATACTCACGAAATAAATAAAGTAAAACTATGTCTGGAATACTATGGATGTTGGCTACAAAAAGTATTTTGTAGTCAACACCAAATTCCAAGTTTTTATGTGTCCAAAAAATTAGACAATGGACAGAGGTCTTAGAGAAAGGCTACTGGACAGCAACATTCTCAAGAAGGAAAATGTGATTTTAAAAGGGATTTTGCATCCATGCTTGTCCCCATTTCCTTAGGCTTTGATTAGTGATCACTAAATATTTTAGTGGTGATCTACTATATCTAGCCATCCTTAGGGTACATTAGGACTTGAAGCATTTCATTTGCTTGGGAAGGGGAGATTTAACCTTGAAATAAAGATTTATGTTGTGAAAATGGATTTTAGGAAAACACTTTCAAGTAAGTAAGAAATAATTTGTGTAAGATAAAAGACAACAATTTAGAAGGAATGTTGATCCTTATAGAAGATCATCCATGGAGATAAACTTCCATGGAGATCCTCTTGGATCTAGGGCAAGGGATGGACAACAAACAAGTTACATCTTTGAAATGTGAGATGCATGTATGGATGAGGGAGGTTTAAGGTAAGGAGAAGGAGGGTTTACCAATGGTGGTTTAACCCTATCTTCTTGTGTTTGTGTTTGTGTTTGTGTTTGTGTTTGAATGGATTCAAGGCTTGAATGTGTTTAGTGCTTCTTAATAGAGTTGATCAAAGAGAAAACAAGTAGATAACACTTAAGTCCTCTATGTTTTCTCTCTAATCCTCCTCTTTAGTGTTGATTTAAGCTAGAGCTTCTGTATGTTTAAGAGTGATTTGAGAGTGTTTGGAGTGGGATTGGGAAAGACTCAAGAGAAAATGGTGGCAATCTAAGGATTCCCACTATTTTCTCTCTATTTTTCACCAGAGAATAGCTTCTGTGAGCGAATTGTGTTGTGTAAACTGAGAGAGAAGGGTTCAATTTATAGGCCACTGAAAATGTCAAAAGGATCCGCGCGGACGACTCTGAAGGCGTGCACTATTCTTTAAATGCTTCTCCAGGCTTTGGACAAGAGGAATATATTTTCAAAAATTCAACCAGCTGTTGTTCCAACAGCTTCCAGTTTCGGAAATTCAACATTTGTGAGATTCCTTTACTTGTTTAACTCCAAATAGCAATCCCCAATTCACCCTTGCTTTGTTAGAAAAGTTAGAAATGTTAGGGATGTTAGGGCTTTTGTTAGTTTTCTAACGAAAATACTAACGAATCAAGTTGGAGCACTTACACCAGCAGAGCGAAAGGAGCCGTCGTCGCATGATTCGAGAACAGAGACTCGGAGAGAGCAAACCACAGAAAGGAGAGCGCCAGCTGCTCCGCCGTCACCTGGCCGGTACCCCGACAATAGGCCCCAATACTGGCCGTAATCCTCATCTCCACATCGCTGTATAGCATCCCCAGGCCCCTACGAGGAAGAGGCGCAAAGCCCACAGCCTCACCAAAGACGTCCTCAGCTATCCTATCCCTCCACCGCACTGACCCTCCTTTGAAGGAAAGCCCGGTGATAGCAGCAAAATCGGTGGGCGTCACCGTCACCTCGCCCCAGCTCAGATGGAAGGTGTGGGTGGTATCCCACCAATACTCAGATAAGCCTAGGAAGATACTCTTGTTCTTCCTCGTGTCAGAGATCCCGGCCAAGTTCTCCACGAACACGCCCAAGCCGGAAGCATAGACCAGCCTCCTAGGGCTCGGCCTACCATCCACAGAGATATTCGGCATCTGATGCCACAACTCCACTACAGCCTCGAGCGATCCCCGAGTCTTCATCTTTTTGGATTTCCCAGCCAAAAGCCCCTCATCCTGCAGGTAAACACAGCAAAGGTACGTCAGTCACAGTACTTAATACCAAAGCATAAAAAAAAGGGTCCGTCACAAAACACGGCACGCATTGCACATAATTTTCACATGCAACCCGTCACAAAACACGACACACATTACTTTCACATACAACCCGTCACAAAACACGGCATGCATTGCACATAATTTTCACATGCAACCCGTCACAAAACACGGCACACATTACTTTCACATACAACCCGTCACAAAACATGGCATGCATTGCACATAATTTTCCCCATGCAGTCAGATCCTGGCTCACACTGCACACACTGTGCATAAATTTTCAACAGAGGGATTAAGCCCTACACGACACATTTTCAAAAGACCCGTCACAAAACACGGCACACATTGCACATAAACTCCCCACAATGTCCGTCACCAAAAACACGGCACACACTGCATAACACATTTTCAAAAAGAAAAGTCCGTCCCTACACGGCACATACTTTCAGACAAAACCCGTCACAAAACACGGCACATGTCACATTTTTCACAAAATTTGTCCCTACATGGCAATTTTTCTCACAATGTACATACGAAAATAGCATAAGGTACAAAACACCAAAGCATGCATTTCATAGAAAGGCACTTTATTTTTACAAATAAGAGCTAATCTACACATTTTTGCACAAAAATCACAATGTTTACATGCTCAACTTCAACAATTCATCACGAATTTCACAAAAGGCATGGCAAACAACAAAAGCCACAAAAATGCGAAAAACTAAAACCTAGTTCTAGCATTCAAAAACTCAAGCAAGGAATCAAGACGAAATTGATTTCTTACCTCCCCGACGTTCCTGACTCGCCGGTTATGCACCTCCGGATTCGGGTACAACACATCCGGATTCTTCGAAGAAGGCACGAAGGAGATCCAGAATTTCTTTGAAGCTCCATCCTTTGCTCGATCACATCTCGACCCGCTCCGACGACGCCCCCTCCTTGATCCTTCCGCCATCAAAAGCAATTCAAGCTAAAAAATGGAAGATTTTGGACAACAATGGAGTTTTTCTCCTTCTCTCTCTCTCTACGGTTCACGACCGAAGAAGGAAATGTTAGTGCCTCGCTTTAAACCCGGACTAAAAATGCAGGGCTGTAAAATTCAACACTGGTCCGTACGGACCTCTTTTACATCCCAGTTGGTCCGTACGGACCTCTTTGCAACGAAGGGCCAAATTACTTTTCTACGCTTTATAATCTTTGCCCCAGGCGTCCAAAGGCCCATTTCGGCAGATTCAATGCTTGGTCCTTAACCCAACAAAACTAACATCTACGAGTCGTAGTAAGTCCTGATCTCGCCCACTAAACGGCAACGCAACCACCGGCCATCAAAAGTAGTAAGCCCGAGCTCGACCAAAGAAGTCAAAAAGGGAAGTCGTACAAGACCGCATATCCGGCGACTGCCGTGTAAGTCCGGATCTCGCCCACTAAACGTGCAACGCAACCACCGACCATCATCGTAAGCAACGAGTTCTTCCCCAGCTAGCAAAAGGGCAAAGACCGCATATCCCAAAGACCGCCGTCATCGTAAGTTCGGATCTCGCCCACTAAACAAAGCCAACGCAACCACCGGCCATCAAAGTAAGCCCGAGCTCCTTCCCCAAGAAGTCAAAAAGGGAAGTCATACAACGCATATCCCCGAAGACCGGCCGTTCATCGGTAAGTCCTGATTCTCGCCCACTAAATGGCACGGGCAACCCCGCCATCAAAGTAGCCCAAATCTCCTTCCACAAAAGGGAAGCACAAGACCGCATATCCTCAAGACCGCCGCCAAAGTAAGCCCTGAGCTCCTTCGCCCACTAAACGGTAAAACAACTTAAAAGCGCAGAGCCAAAGACTCCCAAAGACTAATCTCTAAGGCAAAAATCTCAAAAGGCTTAAAACCGCGCAGACGCTAAACGGTAGTAAAGCAACCACCGGCCATCAAAGTAAGCCCGAAGTCACCTCCTCCGGAAAAGCCCCTACAAGGCCACGATGATCCTCCAATGTATTGAACACCGGCAATCAGAGTAAGTCCAACCTTTTCCCCAGCGGACAAAGCATGAGGCATCCACGCCTCTCACAATTAAAGCGCAAGGCAGCATGCCTCCGTAAACCGCAGTCAGAAGACGAATCAAGTCCTCATACATGACACAACCGCAGTCAGAAGACGAATCAAGTCCTCATACATGACACAACCGCAGTCAGAAGACGATTCAAGTCCTCATACAACCACAAATAAGACGGTCGAAGACGAATCAAGTCCTCACGCATGACATACAGGCAGCCCGGAAGGCTTTAAACCACTCGGTCCGGAAGACTGCATAAACCTTCCAAATCACTATTTCCAGCCCGGAAGGCTTTAAACCACTCGGTCCGGAAGACCGTATAAACCTTCCCAATCATTATCTCCGGCTCGGAAGGCCTTAAACCACCCGATTCGGAAAATCGTAAAATTTCCATCTCCCACCACGTCCTCACAGTCGACCTCGTCGGTCACACGACACTTCAGGGCACCACCACGCCCGCATACACTCACAATTTCACGACCTCTGAACTACGACCAGGCTTGATTCCCGCTAGGGATACGTAGGAAACCCGGTTGCCACCCAGATACGGGCTCCTGCGATCGACTCCCATGACCACTATTTGGCCACGCTGGACGCCACCACGTCACAGATTCTACCCGGCCCTCACGTAATTCTCACAATACACCACAAACCATCTTCTCGTAAGATTACCCATCTTCAGTAGTAGATTGCACATCTCCACGCTCACCACGCCCTCTCCAATCGACCTCGGCGGTCACACGACACTTCAGGCACCACCACGCCCGCATACATCACATCATGTTATCTGACTACGACTGTGCTCCTACAGCGACATGAGGAACCTATCTATCTCGGGACTACCCTGCCTTGATTCCCGCTAGTGATACACACGGACACCACCACGTCTTTACCATCGACCTACGCGGTCACCCAGACGCCACCACGTGGCACCATCGACTCCATGCGGTCACCTGCAGATGCCACCACGTCCTTACCATCGACCATGTTGGGTCACCCAGACGCCACCTGTCACGGTCACGCTGGGCCACCCAGACGCCACCACATCCTTGGGCACGACGGCTTGACCTATGCGTGGCCACCCTGCGACGCCACCACGTCCTCACCATCGACCTATGCGGTCACCCACAAGACACCACCACGTCCACGCACAGAGTTTCAGTCAGAGGACATCTCCCGTCCTCGTGCACAACAACACTCACCCCACACACGAACTACGATCAGGCTTGATTCCCGCTAGGGATACGTAGGAATCCTATCACAGGGTCCAGCCAACTGACCTAAACGGTCACGCAACAGGACACCGCCACGTCCTCACACACCGACCTACATGGTCACTTCCTCTCCCAGCACGCGATCCAGATTAGGACCCTTATCTTATCGACGACCCCACTTCCTCCATAAGTGACATCGTCGAGGGGCTTCTGTAAGTACCCCAATCTGGATCACCCTCTTCCGAGTACACAGGAAACACCACAGACTCACAAACGCAGTCTTGAAGATCCTTGATACTCAAAACCCTCAAACCCCCCCCCAACCAAACCAAGGGAGGAACCTTTCTGGGATAAAAAGGGACAAAAGGACCTTTTGGGAATTATTCAGAAATCAGAAAAGCATAAATGGTCCGTACGGACCTCTTTCTTCACAATGATTCTCGAATCCCCTTAAAGTCCAATATATTCCCTCAAATCCCGGAGAACATCATTCTTGGAATGCATGGTTGGTCCGCACGGACCTCTTTGCATCTTTGAGATGGTCCGTACGGACCTTATCAAGCAACCAAAGCATAATGATTTCCAAAATCTTCCTAATTATCACTGCATTCCCTCAAATCGAGGAATACTAAAAATTTGGATTACACCGCAAGGTCCGTACGGACCTCTTTGCAGTTTTCCTACACTATAAATAGAGGGCTCCCCTCCCTCATTTTCACACATCTCCCTCTTCTCTCCTCTCCCCTCAGCCTTCAGGCATCCCTCTAAGACCCTTCGGGGCACTCCCGGCCCCTTCCGGATCCTTCCGAGGCCTTCCGAGCCCCCTCGCGGTGCTCCGAAGCCTCTCCGAGTGCTCCCGCGATGCTCCCGCGCTGTCCCGAGGCACTCTCGAGGTACTCTGAGGCCCCTCGTGGTACTCCGAGGCCTTGCCTGGTCTTTCCTGAGGCGTCCCGGCTCTTTCCGAGTCAAACCGGCGATCCCGGCCCACGCCGAACCTCTGCCCGAATCCAACCAACGATTCCAACGCACGCCGAACCTCTTCCCAAATCCAACCAACGATTCCAACGCACGCCGAATCTTTGCCCGAGTGATCCCTGCGATCCCAACGCACGCCGAAACTCTGTCCGCAGACAACCGGCTCATCCCGAAGCAATCCCGGTCCGTACCTAACACTATTCCATCCTCAAACACTATTCCCCTGCGGAAGACAAACACGAACCAACATTGATAAGGCTTCCTTCCTACGCTATTTCAATACATTTCAATAAAGCAGTGTACAATGTAGACATTCGATACAGCATGCATTTTTTTAAAAAGCACATACACACACATACACAACAGTTAAAGAATGTTAGGGGTATCCGAAAGACTCGTTTTACGAGGCGACTCGGGTGAGCTCTAAGATACTAATATTCTCTTCCCGAGGAGTCATCTGACCTCCGAACTCAAAAATCTCATCACACAAAAACAGTTTATTTTTAAACTGATGCCCTTTTTCAATGTTTTGGGCTTAATAAAAACGGCGTGGAGACTCTACAAGCAAAAACACGGTGAGACATTCTCCAACACCGCAAAAGCGGGAATGAGCCAGATGCCGGGGCACGAACGCGCTGCCTATCGGATTCGGGCGACCATTCCTGAGCAGCGACGCGAAATGCGAGATGCCGGGGCCCGCGCGCGAGCCGGATCTGGGTAATTTCAGTATCCCGTGCGGGTCAAAGTCAAAGTCAATGCTGGAGTCAAGATTCTGCCAATTTTCCTTGGCGGGATTTCGGCAGAGTTTCGCTTGCGCGAAGGATCTTGACTTTTGACATGGGCTAAGGTTTGACCTTTACGGGGGTATGCAATTAGGCTATATGACACAAGCCTAGACCAAAACCAACCAAAAAGTCACGGTTTTAAAATGTGTGACACCTGAGCGTGCATTGGTCGACACCGGGCCGCCACTGTGGGAGCTTGGGATGATTCCGTGCGCGCCCGGAGCATCGTAATGCCGTCCGTGATCGCAACCGAACAACCACCCCGTTAAAAGGACGTACGTGTAAAGTGTACAGGATATAATGGTGCGCGTAGTGTGCAGCCTCCTAAAAATGTTCCTTTTTTAGTTAAAACAGAGATTGTCATAAATGTGTTTTAAATGAATGATTTTCGGGACGGGGAAAATGCAACAATTAAGCACGTAAATTTTCTGGAGCCCGGTCAATCTTGAAACTGAATAGCCCCAAGCTGCCTAAGCCGCGTATTAACTCTCAAATTGTGTCCCGGTGGAATTACCCAAAGAAGCCGCCCGCTTAAGATCTCGAGAAGATCAAGCCGTACTACTGATCAAGCAATTTTCTAGGTTCCAAAATTTTTCATTTCGTGTTGTTTTCCGAACATTTTGGCACCTTTTCACCCGTAAAGCTTCCTGCTCGCATTCGAATATACACAATCGCAAAAACCAAAATGCATGCAAGGCCTAAGAAAGAAAGCAAGCACACAATTTGGATCCGCGGCGGAAGGCTACCCCACAAAAGTTTTTCTTTTGAAATGATACCGGCACGTGGCATTGTTCTACCATAACTTATCCCCGACTCCCCAAGGAGGCGTTGAAGAGGAAATTTAATGGTTTTCACCTATATACCGGATCATTTTTTTAAAAACTTATTTTGTTCCCCAACAGAGTCGCTAAACTGTGAGTGTGGTTCCAAAGATCGCGGCATTTTATCTTTTTTGTGTTGAACCGCTTTCGTGTGAAGGGGCACCGCTCACATCGGTTTGAAGACATCCTATTTAAATTGAAAACGGAGTTGCCATGCCATTTTGATTTCCTCAAAACTTTGAAAAAGGATTAGGTCCTGAGGTTAAGTTACTTCCTGGGAAGAACGCTTCGACGTTCACCTAAGGAGCCTCACCAAGCAAGTCTTCCAAGATCCAATTTTCGTGCTTGTTTTGTGCTTTCGTGTGAGATGTGATTTGAAAAGGAGGGAATGTGCCAAGTTGTCGCCCGGACGTATAAACCATGAGTTGGTTATCGCTCAAGATTCCTTGGATTTTGATATGTTCGGGACTTTGATCCCGTGATCATCTTGGACTTACGTTCATCATTAAGCGACCTTTGGTCATATGTGATCGAAATAGGGACACCTCGTTTATAGTCCAAGAATGAGACTCTTTAGAAAGGAAGGGCCTTTGCCCATCAATCCTACATATCGAGACGATTTGAGCTTGATAGGGACATTTGTGCTCGTCTCAAGTGATGATCGGAGATGTAGGGGCTTAAGTTCGTCCATTTCTAAAGGGACTTCAACTATGGCATCTTTATGTGGAGGAAAAGATGTAAAGATGAGACCTTTACACCGCTACGCCCCAAGAGATGCTTCAAGTACCAAAAGGGACTAAGGGGAGGGGTATAAAGATTGGATCTTTATACTCATCCTATGCCGTTTTGTGCCTTAAGAAGGTCACTAGGCAATCCTTGGAGAGTGATCCAACCATGAGGGACATGGGGGAGTTACATTTAAAGGTAAAGATGACATTTTTATGCAAATAAGTGTAATGAACACTATAAAAACTAAGACTAAGAATGTAAAGGGGAGACCTTTAAGGCTTT
Organism: Adenophora triphylla var. japonica; assembly: GCA_022495995.1. Taxonomy (NCBI): domain Eukaryota; kingdom Viridiplantae; phylum Streptophyta; class Magnoliopsida; order Asterales; family Campanulaceae; genus Adenophora; species Adenophora triphylla. The sequence continues at coordinate 447,765 of JAFEMH010001569.1, forward strand.
CCTATGTCCTTTAAGAACCTTTTAGGTGGACAATCATTGGAAGCAAGGTCAATGGAAAGGGGATGACATTTATGAAAGTAAAGATGACATTTTTATGTAAAGATGACATTTTTATATGATAAAGATGACATTTTTCACATCATCATGTGAGGAATCCACCCTAGAACAAGCCATTTGTGATCTTTTGTTCATCCTTGGGATGGATTCTCCATGAATCCCATGTGATAAAGGGAAAGGGGATATGATGATCTACATGATAAAGATTTGATATTTATGACAATAAATCACATATAAAGGCAATAAATAGCAAGATAAATAGCAAGTAGGCAATATAACAAGATAACAAGTAGATTTCAAGGATAGAGGAAGGAGAGGTTACCAATGGTGGTGTTCCTCTATCTCCCTTGAGGTTTTCCTAAGGAAGGAGTGACTTTGGATGAGTTTTGGAGAGGAGGGAGGTGATTTTGAGAGGGTTTTGCTTTCTGTAAATTCGTGGCTCAATTTGCAGAGTAACAATGCTCAAAATTGTATATCAAAATGAATAGAGGAGGCCTCTATTTATAGACAAGCTTTGTGCTTCCTAATGAAGCCGCTGCTGCATTAACCATCGGGGTAAAAATGAAGCCGCGCGGTCTTATCCATTAATGACTCAAATTTCTGCTTTCTAGAACCATGCAAGGTGGCGCTAGAAGGCCTTTCCAAATAGGGAATACGTGGAATTTTAATTCCTAGCAAAGTCCTTTTCCCTTGGAAGGTTTGGGAAAGTTCCTAAATCTCGCCTCCCCGAACTTTAGGAAAGTCCTGGGAATCTCGTTCCGGAAACTTAACCTAAGACATGAGCCAGATTTGGGGTACTTACAATAAGTTTCCGGCACATTTTTTGATGACATTCAACAATGGAAGGTTGATGTTTACTTTTGAAAAACATTTCTATCAACTCTTTCATTTGTTGGTCCAACTTTTGTCTTAGAAATCGACTCGGAAACGCACGAGTGTACATAAGGTTTGGGGGAAGTTGAGATTTTAGCACTAGATGACTCCCCCAATTCCTTTGTACTCTTTTCAACATTAACCACATCCTCATCAACACGAGCATCAACATGAGAATCACCCATAACCAATATCATCATATACACTAGGAGGTAAGGGAGAAGCAGAAGAAGGGAGAAAGTACCTCCTCACCTATTCTCCGCTTTCCATTCCGAAGAGTCAGCTGGACACTTAGCTTGGTGAGCCTTGGCTTGGAAAGGTCCCCTGCTTATGCCCTCGAGAGCCTCAAAGAAATTTCCCCGAGTTGACTTCCAACTTCTTATAAGCCACCTCACTATTTTTGGTTGCTTATTGTTGCTCCGCTCTTAATTGTTGATTTTCAGCCCTCAATGCCTCCATAGCAACTTCCCCATGGTTCTTTCTTTTGCTCTTGAGGGCGGGAGGAGCTTCGGGATGAAGCGGGCAAATGTTTGTTGTTGTTGGGACACCTTGCCTCCAAAAGAAGTTGGGATGGTTCCTCCACCCCTAATTAATACATGTTGCTAAAGTTGATTGTTTTGAGGGGGCCTTCGCCCCATATCCTTGATTTGGCCATGGTCAATCGAGGAGGTCTTTGGTCATATCCTTGTCAAGTTGCCTTGCACATACCCTCGATTTCCTTTGTCCATAACCACCTTGCATGGCATTCCACCTGTTCATTACCAAACATCGGACCATTTGGACAACTTCATCATGAGTAGCATGGGAATTTATACAACCATAAGCACAACGCATCATTAATCACATTAGCACTTGAAGAAGTTAAGCACTCTTTGCATAGACAATTTATCATTTTTTTTTGTGTCAAAATGGCCATTTGCCTAGCTCATATCATCATTAGAATTCAACTCATGCATGCCCCTACCCCTCACCCTTTTGTTGAGAATTGGCTCCCAACATTTCAAAAAGCGATTTGGTCTCATCCGGGGTCTTAAAGCCTAGATTGCCCCCGCCGCATTATCCACCATAGTTTGATTCGTGGGGTTCAAACCATCATAAAAAGTTTGGTGCAAAATTGGCAAGGGAAAGTTATGGATGGGGGCATTGTATAAGAAGCATCATATAAATCTATCCCAAGCTTCATGAAAGTCCTCTCCCTAGTCTTATTGAAATGTGATTATCTTTTGTCTAATGCTACTCTAAGAGGGAAATCGAGGGAGGATATTTTCTAAGGAAAGCATCATGTAATTTGCACCTACAAGTTGTTATGCTAGTAGGAGGAAGCAAGTACATCAACCAATTCTTTGCCGCCACTTTTAAGGCAAAAGGGAAGCACTCGAGCCTTAATTGCTCTTCGGTGACACCCGGGCTCATCCTGCAAAGCCCGAAACTGGGCCACAGATATTCTTTAGGAAGTTTAGGGCATCCTCGGAAGGGAGCCTATAAAAGCAGGGCACACTATGCTAAAATATTGCCCTTTTATCTCATGATTCTTTGCCATTTACGAGAACAATGCAAGAGATGGCATGTGCTCGTCTAAGAAAGTCATTCATGGTCGGGGGGTACCTCTTCCGCCATTTCAAAAATTAACTTCTTCTTCCTGGAAGAATTACTCACTTCACAAGAATTGCTACCTTCACTAAATTCCTAAAAAGCCCTAAATCGAAGTATCTTAATTCGGCCCGGAACCACGAGTAGGATTTCTAAGCTCCTCTCCGACCTATCGATGGCGTTTGTTCGAGCCAACAAGGGGCCCAAGGAACGCCGCCTCAAACATGCACCAAATAAAACTAAAGCAAACAAACACCCAAGTCCTTAAGAACGGCGTCAAAAACTTGATGGAGATATTTTTCAATACCCACTTCTCGTTATAATTACCCTACAAGTACGTAGTGCCAACTTTGTAGAGCAATATACTGGCCGTAGGGGGCGAACTATTGTAGACTCTGCTGTTTGTTTTAGAATAAAGATGGCCAAGAAACAAACAAAGGACAAAAGGTTGGTTTTTTTTTTTGAAAATAACAAACAACTACAATGATCACGAATTAAAATTAAATCTAGGAATAACAAGTAAACAAAGAGAGCAAATTCAAATAGAGATTAAAACAATAATAAGAGAGAATTCCATGGATTGGATTTCATTTAATCACAAAATACTATGTCATTGATTTAGAAAAAAATATATTAATTTCAATCTTGGGTTCAATTACTATTGCAAAGATTGGGACGGTAAGGCGGCTCAATTTCAATCTATTTAATCCTACTCAATAACTTTTCCCAAATCAAGTTCAAGTGATCAAAAAGGAAAGCTTTATGCTTTAAAGATTTTATGAACCAAAACCCATGTGATTTCAATCAAGAGAACCAATGGATTTCAACATCTAGCAAAAGTCTAAGTCAAAATCCCCAAATCAATATAAGAAATTGACACCCATAAAGTTAAAAGGAAGAAATTAGGAATCAACCACACTTTAATTCAAGAAACTTTCATTAAAAGAGCAAAGATGAACAAGATATGAATTAATTAGATAAAATAATCAATGGCATAGCAATATTGACTAAATTACCATCCAATCCATGAAATTAAGAGTTTAGCTACACATATTAAGCATTAAATAAACAAAACTAATTAAGAAAAGCATTTAAAAAATTATCTTGCTTGAAGAAATAAAAGCCCTAATTTTCTCTCTCTAAATTGCCTCCTTTTGTCCCCAAAATAAAAACATAACCCTAAAAAATTATAACATTCTAATATTTATACCAAAGTGGACCAAGGGTAATTAAGGCTTAGGAAAATTGGGTTAAGGCCCAAAAATGGCAGAAGGGAGGCCCAAGTTTGCTACGCAGCTCGCTGGAAAAATGCTCGTCGCGTGGGGCGTATCGTCGCTAGCTCAACGATTTGGAGAGAGTTCAAGGCGGTCACTAATGTTATTTTGGCTTACCGCACTTAGGCCACGGCCCATCAACGGCGACCGCCGGTAAGGTTTGGGTGACCGCCCTCTTGTTCCTTTCTACAGTAATTCCTTAAAACTCCCCAAACACATGGAAATTCCCAACAAGCCCCCGTGTAGCCTCCAAAATGCCTCAAAAGCTCCCCCAAAGTTTGGGTTCCGCCTCCATATTTTAATATTTTCTTCACATTCAAATCACCAATTTTCCACCTTTTTCAACCTCGAAAATAAAATAACATTAACAACGCAATTAAACTACCATTTTACTCGAGAATTTTGCAACAAATAGAATTTAGAACTTATAAAATGGATACATGTAAACATATCCATCAAGAAGAATGTATTAACCGAGGAAATGAACGATAAGTTCTCGCTTGTTTGGCTGTCTGAGTTGGTGGTCACGAATATGATTGTGTTTTTTAGTAGTTTAGTTGATACTGAGAACCCATTTTTAATGGTGCTCTTAGTTGTTTGGTCATCGTGAGCGGCCGTCAGATAGCCGGGTGGGGTCACGGAGTTGATCCCGGCTTCTTAGTAGCTTTGTTAATAACTAAGTCTTACTTTATAAGTTCTCTATTGTTTGGCTGCTTTAGTAGGTGGTCACCGGAGTTGATCGTGTTCTCGTAGTTTAATTGACAAATGAGAACTTACCGATAAGTTTCCAGCTTGTCTGGGTCATCGGGAGTCGGGTCATCGGAGCGTGTGTCAGCCGGAGTTGTTGTCCGCAAGGCGGGGGAGGCGGCCTAATGGTGATATGTGGTTGAAGAAAAAGTAAAATGATGAGTAGGGGGTGTACTCATTAAGTCAGAGATTATATGGTAGATAAAATCTTTCATGCCTTAAAATATTGATTAGGTTATATTAAGGGATTATATGTTAATTGCCTCTAAAAATAGTTAGATATTTCTTGTACAATTCACTTATTAACCCTAATTTCGGTCCATGATTTTAGAGGGAAACTTTATTTGAACAATTAAGATTGGGAAAAGATTTGGATGAAGATAGTTGAGAATTGAAAACACCTGATCGATTCGATTTATCTTATCACCATAAAAGGTGATCCAGATTTTGCATCTTAAGAATCTATTAATTTTAACAATTTCACTCTCGCTTACAAAATTTCAATCTACTTTTTTATTTTAATTGATTCAAATCCACATATTCTATTGATTAATTTCCCTGGATAATATTTCTCTCTTTCTTGAGAGCATATGTATTCCCTCTATTGTTGAGAGTTTTCGTTCATTCCTCGTTTATATTGCTTTTTCTTGGAGTCAAGTTTCAGAATTCAATCATAAATCTCGCTAAGGATTTCATTGCCTCAAGGTGACACAAAGTAAATCATATTGGTCCAAGTAGAGGCTATGTGTTTTGTGGTGTCCAACATTGTTGTTGTTG